>VWZN01018302.1:16617-28383 GCA_013396955.1 Regulus satrapa
GAAGAGAAGAGAAGAGAAGAGATCATGAACAGAGGGAAGATGCTCACAAAGAAGACAGCTATAGGCCTTTGATGGTATCAATAGCTCCCCTAACCAATTCTTTGGCTGCTTTTTCAGCTACTGTTCTGGCTTCCACACTGGCTGGCTGATCCCTGCAGTATCCATCTGAAAGGAAACCACATGGACCCAGAGCATTCCCCTTACACTCCTCTGAATCAATACCAGTGAGTGTTTTATTAGCTACACGATAGTCTCTTTTCTCTCAAGGGAAAAGTACTTCATTGCTCCTACAAAAATCTCACTCTCTTTGTTTATCTGATCTGTACAATGCAAATGCAAGATTTAGGAATGTATTTAACAAACTATGAGACAATAGGGACTGCTGCCAGCATTTTTTCTTAATTTGAAGCTTATTCCTAACAGAAGAGAAACTGAACAGTAAAGACCAGCATGGAAGTTAACAGCAAATGCTATAAGCATAAAGTTTCACTTTATTTTTTAAAATGCCTACTTTTAATTTAATCAAAAGCCTGTATTCACTTTCATAATCATGACGTTACACTTTCATGGCAGTAATTTTCTCTTACTCCACCCTTAGAATACCTTATAGCAGATACTGCCTTTGCATCAAACACAACTTTCAAAAGAAGCAGAGATATATCAAATTAAATTATTCGACATGAAAACGGATTTGGATAAGAAGGCCTAATTCACTTATTAAACCCTTGTAAAATACTCAATTTATATAAGTGCTCAAGCTATAATTATTCAGAACTAACAAAATTTCTTTTAACTTATACACACTGACATCTCTCAAATGCCTCCTCTAGTACAATAAAAAGGAAGGTAGCTATGTAAAAGAATTAGAATTCTTTGTGGTTTCCTACACAGTCTTGTAGCATGGCTCCAGAACACAGAAATGGGAAACCTCAATCCAAAATTTTCCATGGTAATAGTAATTACGAAAGCAAACAGATGTCACAGATTAATTTTGATCATTGATGGTCCAATTGTACTGTTCAAAATGTCTTTTTATAGCACACTACGGCCACAATCCCACTGGTGGTTTTACAGCTGCAATCAAATAATCTGGAAAAACTATGCTGTAACTGAGATCATCTGAACTCTGTATAGTTATAACTGCACACAGGAATGAACACTCTACTGGGCTCTATACAAAGAAGTAATTGCTGTAGGTAAGTTTAAGCTTTCTCTTTCTACAGAAAGAAATTTTTACTCTGTGAAAGAAATAATTGAATTATGAAAATTATAGAAACTGCTTGTGACAACAGGTACCTCCAGTTAGCCCTTCACAGGTACCTCCAGTTAGCCCTTCACTGAAGCTGAAATATGCAAATCTGAACTGCCTTCTGGAACAGAAGACACATAAAAGGGTTCAAACACAATGTTTCCCTTATATGTTACCTACCATATAAGCTCATCTTAAACAGAAACAGTCTTCTTTTTTGGGACTACTGCTTACTGCCACTGAATAGCTTCCATCTACCACTGCAATTTTACAGCATTCCCTACCAAAAAGGTAACAGCCACCTTCATGAGCACCATAAGGCTGGAGATGCCAAGGATCCCCCAACAAATACTTGAAGAGAGTGGAAGACTTCATATTGATTTTCAACTTGCATATCCCGTACCTGTGCTAGCAGCCACCCTGTGAACTTCCTGACCATTTTGTGATCTGTGAGCTTGGGACTTGCATCCTAAAGGGACCTTCTGACAAACTATAAACTATCAGCATGAGTCCTGGTTCCTCTCACTACTTGAATATTTGTTTTTGACTCTAGTTGGTTTCCCTTCTCTGGACTGGGTGTGTTGTTTTAATTACATGCAGAACTGCCCATCTTAATTTTCTTATGTCCAAAAAGCTCTATACAACACAAACCTGGGCTACATTTACAGAATCCTGGATGGCACATGAAACAAATACCTTGGGCTAACCCTGAGTTCTTTTATGTGAGCAATGCTCGGAGACAGACTATTATGAATACTTGCACCACCACCCAATCTTAGTAAGGCATGCAAATAACAACTAATGTACAGGATTTTGTCAATGCCTGCCAAATGTTTTCAAAGAGCAAAGTATCTACAAATGCATTGTTTAGGCAGATGCTAGCATGCTACCAAATACACTACCCCACTCTTTGCTATGAAATTATGACTTTTTTTTTAAAGGGGTGGGGGACACAAGAAGACAAACAGCATCAGGAGCTTTTTCTACAGCTGGAGAAAGAAACCTTCTGAAAATAAGACAACTTCTAGAATTGTACTGCAACAGCTTTGGACAATATTAAATTTTTTCCCAAAGCTATGCATCTGTTAATCTAATAAGGAAAGATCCATGAGGACATGAAGAAATATAGCTACAAAGTTAGCAATAAATCTTTGATGTAATACAACTAAGGTATAATACATTCAAAAGTGGTTTATAAATACAGCCCTTACACCTTTAAGCTGGAAGTTATCTGCAGCTAATCAGTCCATCAAATGGGATCCATTTAAATCAGGGAGGTGATTTACCTATATAAATTATACTTTACTTAAGTTCTGAGGCAGCATTACAGAATGCACATTCAGAAACTCTACCCTAAAATGAACTCATTTCAACCAGCTTTCCTGATAGTCATGACATCCTTGTAGTCTACACTGTCTCAGAGACAAAAGCATTCGTTTAAGAAAGCAGCACTACAAATTATACATTTCCTTTGCTTCAGTCAATGTTCTGCTGGGCCCCAGGAAGATTGCTCAACATGAAACATACTTAAGTATAAAAAAAGCCTTTCTCAGTACTCTTTCTTTGTTAAAAGCGGTCCATTAATCTGCACATCAATAGAAACAATAAGAAAAATATGGGCAAGCAGTTCTAATATATTTTTTTTATAATACATTCACTTCTCTGGAATGTTTGTCAGCTAGTCAAAATTGCATTATTTTCTCAAATTTTTTTTAAGTGGTTAAGGACAGCAGGGGGAGGGGAAGCATATTTAACAGTTTTATAGTAGTTTCCCCACAGCTACTGCTCTCACACAATATCCCTGCAAATAACATTACTTCATTTGGCACATTTTGCATACAATCTGAAATTTCAATTACTTGTTAAATTTCTTTTATTGTAAGATATTTTTACTATGTATCACACAATAGTCAGAGTAATAGCAATTCTAAGGGGACATTTTAACAGTGAGGAACTCAAAGTATAAAACAAATTATTCTGATATCTAAAATAACTTTACAGTACAAAGCAGCTCCTATACACATATGGTAACAATTTGAAAAACTATATTTTATTGGATTCTGGGTAATAGTAATGGCATATGCATTTTGTAGGTCTTCTCTTACTAAACAAATTGCTCATAACATAGTTCTTGAAGAAATTAAAATGCTTTGCATGCTTCCAGTTATATAATACCAAAGTGATCACTCAAACAAATGATTTAGAAGTTGAATCGGTAGTTCTGAGTTTTACTTGAATGACACATGCTAAGTTTTGGACAACTCTTAAGAAAAGGTTTGATTATTGACACTACTTGCAGCTTTAATTATTTATGTTTGTAATAGCTCCTAAAATTTCTACTTCAATTTCAGAAGTAGTCTTAATAGCTACTACTCAAACCAACCATTTTAGAAAACAAGATTCTCTGCAATACTACTTTCTGTTCTTTATCAACAATGTATTATTTAAAAACTGCTAAATTAGGAAATTAATTCCTGGAACTGTGCTCAAGCATTTTGAATCAATTTCTTTCCTTATTTTATCACTCTTTGAGGTAATTATAGGCAAGAGCATACCTCAGTTGCACTTTTTAGTTAAGTGCTTTTGAAAACTTAATTATTCTAAGTTCACTCCCATTTCAGTGTCATTTTAAGCTGTAACTACATGAAGTATTAGATAAAACACTGAAAGAAGATCAGACTAGGAGTAACAGACTATAAGAATTCTATAACATGAACTAATAGAAATAAAAGAAAAAGGCCATTTTACTCTTATTAAACACACACTCCAAAATCTCAAGTACCCCCCACAGCTAAATATTCAAAGCACACCCAGTGTGACTCAATGCGAGCCACTACTGATACCTAACTGTCCTGCACATCTGTGGAACACTCTCAGGCTTCCTTGAAATTATCTCCTCAGTAAAAAAATCTTGGTTCACCTTACATTAGAAGTAATGCTTGTTTGTGTAAGCCTTATCCATTCTGCTATTACACACAAACACAGGCAACCTAATTACTCTCACAAATTAAAATTCTTTTTAAATTATATATATTATATATTTAGAACACTTTTCACACTCTGCAGAGGGCATGCAAAGAAATAATGTAAATACAATGCTCAAATATAATTAACAATATGTAATTATATTAAATGGCATAAGATAGCTGCTTTAGAGAAAAGCATTCTTCGTATTTCCCATTTGCATGATACCTTAGGATGGCTGAACTTAAAAGAATACCAGATATCAATCTAGTTTAAAAATTATTAAATACATGAGAGAAGAAGAGGGAAATGAAACATGATTTCATTTTGATAACCAATGAAAGTAGTTAAAAAACAGAAGTTATGACTAAAACAACAGGTTAACATTTATCTCCTGTTATAAACACTAAAATGCAGAGAGCCAGAACTGAGTAAAACCTGAATGTGGCCATTTTAAATGGCTGAAGAATTCCCCACTTTTCAGGTCTTATACGGGTACTTTTGCCCACTACTTGTGAGTGAGGACATCTCCATAAGCAACTATACATGGTGACATGACACAGCAAAACAACAGACTAGCCAACACCAGGACAAAGTCTCAACCAGCCTTTCCATTTGTAGTTCCCCTTGTGTATTTTTCTTTTTGACAGAGACTCTGTCTAAAATGCCGTACAGCAACCAAATAAAAAGGAGCATTTTCTTTTAAAAAAAAAAANCTTTTACTTTTACTGCCGAGTTCAAACCAAGCACTACTCACAGAAGTTGGGGTCAGGGGTCCTTTCTGCCAGAGCACTACTGCCACCTGCGGGGCAGTAGAGCTTTCACACAGGTGAGCCCTGAGAGCTACTACATCACACTATGCGATGCAGGTGTGGGCTGTTTTTTACCAGGGTTAGTATAACAGCTTAACAGCTATTTCCTTGGCACAAGGGAATTTTACCAGGCTAATATTTAACAGTGTGTGCCCTGGGACAGACATCCCTGCGTGAGACAACCTTCGGGTCCCTCCAGGCAGGGAACACACACATCACACACTAATACAGGCAGACTAGGCATGAAGTTTAAGCTCCTGCTACATACAATTTTGCATAAAAAATGCAAAATTTTATCTAAAGGATTAACCAATTTTGGTTCTAGTTATTTTTAACTATAAAATCAAAACTATTTCAGAAGCAAGTTATATATATATATATATATGTATGTATGTATATTTGTTTTAAGAAAAAAAAAGTGCATGGAAGTATAATGTATTCAAGGAAAAATTCAGATTTTACACATTGCGTTTCTTAGTATTACAGTTACATATTTAAGACACTTAGTGGCATTAGCAGAATTGAAAGTGAACGTGAGGACTGACAAGCAAATCTGATTACTTTAGTAAGAGTGCAGCCTATATGTCAGAGCCCTAAATAATAAGAAATGAGAAATTGCATTGTGATTTCTATCACAGTACCAGCACTAGCAACAAGAAAAAAAAATTAAGACCAACTGTGATACATTTAAAACATCTCCGTGCTTCATTCTCCCTTAGAGCATATTTCTGCATTTGCACTTGCTTCATGTGCATTGGAGGTTAGGCGTCTTTCCTTTTATTCTTTCTTATCTATAGAATTTTCCCATTTTAGTTGCTGGGAAATGCTAACTGTGGATACTTAGGGTGTACTTGAGGAAAACAAAATAATTTGGCTCGGCCCAGGTAAAAAAGAAGGGTGTGGACAGCTGCGAGCTCTCACTCTGCTCTGCAGCTGGAGAAAGGAACGCTTGAAGCTCCATTTTTCACTCCTTCTCCCTGTGGGGGTGAGTCTCTGCCCATGACAACAGCCATGGAACCGGAGCCTTCTTGGTGCCTGCCTTGCTGAGGGTGGGTGGGACCCATCACTGTTTCTTTGCTTGGCTGCCCGGGATCCTGAGCTCGCCTCTCCCTGCCCTGCTCAGAGCTGCACCCCCACCACTTCTTCTACACTGCTCCAGGTTTCCTCTACGCTGTGCTGGGATGTCCCGCAGTTTCCATCTAACACCACATGGAACTTCTGGTGCACCTCGCCTGGCCCCGAGGGCTTTTCCTTCCATCGCTCCCACTCTGGGCCGAGCCGCCATCACCCCGTGCTCCCCATGCCGCCCCACAGCGCCCCCTGCAGGCGCGGGGATCACCACATCCGCCCTGCCCGCCGGGAGCCAGCAGCGCCCCCTGCTGGCCATGCCTGGAACTGCATCCCGGGGAAACCCTGGCGCAGTTTGGTATTGACTGCTGTGGGTGATGCTGTCTGTTTGCCTCGTTATAGATACTAGTAAAGAACTGTTATTCCTATTCCCATGTCTTTGCCTGAAACCCCCTTAAGTTCAAAATTATAATAACTTGGAGGGAGGGAGTTTACATTCTCCATTTCAAGGTAGACCTCTTGCTTTCCCTAGCAGACACCTGTCATCCAAATTGGACAATACGAAATCTACAATCTGTTTCAAGCCCAAGCTCCTCCATTAGCAGACAGGAATTAAACCTTCCAAAGGCTGTACTAACAGTCACACCATGTGAATTTAGGATATGGAGAGCCTCAAAACTTTATCATTCCTCTAAGCCTTCTCTTCTCCCACTTCAAGACAGTAGAGTCTTTATCACTTCAGGCAACCTGGCGAGGCCTCTAGGATCTCTGCTTCCAATCTACACTCTAGTAAGTTTATCATTCTAGATAAAGTTCATTCTTAACAGTAGGCTCCTATAAAATAATACTGGGAGGTACACAAGGAAATTAGACTATGCTAATAGTCTAATAGACATGCTAATAGACTAATAGAGAGATTATAAAGATGTTAACAAAAATAATTATAATGTATCTTTAAAACATATTTATTCTGAAAGCTCGAAGGACTTCATAACTTTTAAAACACTCAAAATAGTTTACATCCCTTTCTCCTCCCAGTTGTCTGCAAGTTTCATAATTCACCAGCATTTCAGTAAAGAAAAAGTGTGTACACTTTCTACTTGTACTACTTTTAACAATATTTATAATTGTGTCCTCACCTTCAATCAAGACATTCAAAAAAATCAACAGACTGAAACTTTTCATTAAACTGTTTTTCAAACATGACATCCAGCTCTTTCAAGAGTAGAGTGTCAGAATATATCCATAAACTCCAACCCACTGCTCAACAACCAGCTCCAAGACCGAGAGCTCAAAACCTGATATAAGTTATAGTCCACTCTGTCACAACAACTGGCACAGACAAATAGTGGGTTAGCAAAACAAAAACCCCATTATATTTGTTTAAACACAAGGATGTTAAGTAAAATACTAGAGGGGAGTTACTTGCCTTCTTGTTCTTGAGAATTCCCACTTTTAAGGTTTTCTCTATCGCAATAAAGGTAGGAATATTTTAAGTGTTTTTCTAAAGTTGAAACCCTTATAGAATCATATGACTGTAAAAAGGAGGTTTTTTGAAAAAGCAAATAAGTGGTATGTAATAAAATTAGGAGAACTGGCAATATAGGCATATCCTTAGCATCATAGAGTAAACACCATGTGAAGGTAGCTCACTAGAAAAGCCAGTCCTGAATCACAGTATACGCTGGACATAATATGTGACACATCTATATCTTTTCCAGGATCAAAATCCTACTAAAGTAAAAAAAATACAATCACATTCACATTTTGCGGCTAGGATATACACAAAAAGTAAATTGATCTCTTCAAAAGACCTTTGAAAAGGGTCATATTTTCTACTACCATCTCTCAAAAATCTGCTGGCAAATCAACAATGAGAAAATCAGATCAATCCTTTCTTCTTTATTTTTTCTTAAAAACATTTCATTTAAATGCAATTATGTTTAAGTAGAAAGATTCCAGAAATCTCTGCATTTAACTTTGCAGATCAGGCAACATTCTTTCAGAACATTCAAATAAAAATTTATATATATACATGTATATAACTGAACACTTCATACCGTACATCATAACTGGCACAGCCTCTTTTACAGTACTACTATACAGAAAGGAAAATCTTTCAACAAACTTTAAAATTTGATTCCTGCAGTTTTCTTTCCATAAAACTGTGTAATAAGTGCAAAGTTTTGCTGGGTTTATGTGTAAGTTTTGCCATTTTTATACAGTGATTCTTTAACAGTTGTGGTAGCTGTGGTGATGTCAGTTATAATAAGGAATAACAGATGGGCTGGAATGAAGAACAAAGTATTTTCAAGCATCTGGATAGCTAAAAAATTCAATGAGGGGAGCTTTTTTATGACTCCACCCACTGTTACCATATACATGGTTGCACTTTTACACCTTATATACTTAATTCAACTACAATATTTTTCCATGTTTTTTTTTTTCCAGTTAAATTCAATTCCTGTTGCATTTCCACTGTTTGGAGTCCCCAGCTACATAAAGCATGGCCATCCAACCACCCAACACACTACAATTCTGTGCCAGAAAAGAAGTTTTAATTTCAAGTTCATATTTCGACCAGGCCAATACTTTCTCAACAAACTGACTTCAATATTCTTTTTAAAATATTGGAAATAAAATTTCATAAAAGCATATTTTCAACCAATGACTATGCCCCAGAATTGTGAACTACAACTTTTTAATTCACCTACCTTATTTAAATTAAACTCATCAGTCTGTTGGGCTACATATGAGTTCAAATCTGGGAATTAATCATGTCAAAAAAAGAAATTTAAACCCTTGTTTATGTTCTCTTCTTTAGGGAGACAGGTTGCTGAATTAGAGACTTTTTCATATAATTCTATTTACATGAAGTGCCATGAAGTTAAAAGCATGTTAACTATGTCAAGCTCAATACTCATACACGCAAGATAAGTCTTGTTCTGTGAAGACAGTGAACAACAGTCTGCAGGGACTTTCAAACTCATTAGACCAGGAAGTATACAAACCATATATTTCTTTCCAACTATTCTAATATTATGAAATAATAATAAGTCAGAAAATCCCAAGAGAGCATTGTATTAAACACTTCACAGAAAGGAAAAAAGGTGATTCTCTCCATTCACTGCATTAACTGTAAAACTGTATTGTTTGGTGTGGAAAAGATGGGTTTGGTATTAAATGCAATAAACACAATTAATATCTCCTTCAGCAGAGCATTCCCCTTCAAAATGCAAACTGATGGGCAACCTGAAGGGCAGCGGCACATTTTATTTGGCTTATGCTTCAAGCGCATTGGAGGTGGTGTAAGGCAATCTCTGTCTTGGTCACCAATAATTCTCAGCCTTGCAGTCAAGCTGCAGACTGATGGGGAGAGACTGGATAGGAACAGAGTACTGTAACACAGAGCAAGGTACTAATAAAACCCATCCAACCCTTCCTCACATATGTTTTGATGCCCAGGGTTAAAGTACTGGGAATGCTTCTGCAGGCACTCATCATTTTAGTGAATGATTTTTAGTAGAGTTGGAGTAAAATGTACTCAGTACACATCAAGAAACTATTCCTTTAGTAAATTAGAAGTCACTGTCTTTAAAACTAACTTGTATGTTAAAACATTGTAAAATACTCTTTTCCAATGCACCTGTGTAACTGTAACACAAGTCAGGATATCATGAGGGACAGGAAAGTGCTGTAGTCATGGCTATCAGCACCACACGGGACAATGCAATATTCAAACACTTATTACTATGATTAAATAGAAAATTAAATTTAAATCCCTTCATTAGTCGAATAGTCTCTGCTTCTTTATTGTTTACGCAAGGGGAGAGACTCATACAAGAACAACATCACAAATTTTAGATGAAATTATTCACTTTGTTTTGTCTTCTAAGCAGTAAGAAAATTGGACACTACTATAGCAACTTAGATCAATTATTTTTAAGTGATTCCCTACACTGTAGTATTTCCTGCATCTCGGCCTACACAATGCAACCTTAAAGTAATACATTTTAGTCTCTAATTCAGCAAAATCAAATACAGAATTACATAAGTTAAAAAATTAATATCATATATGGGTAGCTGTTTTTAAGAGATGGCTGATTTATATATTACTATCTGGCATAGTCATAATGGGCTTGTGGTTCATGTACCAATGTTAGGAGTTCAGGCATGACCCTGACAGTCAAGACTGCAGTGATCATACTTGGAGAAGCAGTATTAGCAATTTGCAGACAGAAGTCACTTCTTGACCACAAACTGAACAAAACTGAGTCAGTGGTGATTCTGTGGAACACTATGATATATTTATGGGATCACTGTTCCAAATAAACTTAGGCAGACATGAAATTCATAAAGAGCTGAAGAGTGGATAAAGCTTGCTAAGTAACCCTGTTTGTCATCTTGAACGTATAAAGTCTACTATATTTCCTAATTTTTCAACTTTTGTTTAATAAAGAATTTTTTTCCCCATCTCAAATAATGAAACTCTATTTACTAGCTTAACTCAAGATAAAAGTTTGAGGTTGAGTGCTGGAAATTTAATATTTTAAGAAACTCAGAAATTCTAAATCTTTGGAGGTGATTTATTACTTCTGCATAAAAAACCTGTCCGGACTTCTTTATATATCCTGTTCAGAAAACATGCTGTTGCACTACCAAGCAAAATTCTATTTATCTGTCAAATTAACAAAAGTGAAAGCAAATATTTTAGCTACTTTCATCAACTTGTCCATATCTGTCAACCCCAGGTAATAAAAGCAACTTCACATTTACAAGGCACATGCATCATTATGTGGTTTATTCTTTTTAAGAATCTTTCTTCCATGAAGAATAGTCCTGCTCACAGATATAGAGGTACATACAAATGATCACAAAACAAAATTGGTTACAGTATTCTAGTTCCCAGATGTAGCTCCTACAAACAAGAGGCACTACATATGCAAAGCATGCAATTGCCTACAGACAAGTTACTACTTTGTAATAGAGAATCACAGAGTATCCTGAGTTGGAAGGGACCCACAGGGATCACTAAGTCCAACTCCTGGCCCAGCACAGGACAACAGTGTGCACAACTGACTATATAAAGCCACGAGTTTTGAAGTAATGGGTCACAAACATGGCAAAATGTGACAAATGTGACAAATCACAATTTGGCATATTCAGAAGAGGTGGCTTACCCCAAACAAAACTCACAAATCTCTGCCTCACTACTGTGGCACCAAATTTTTTCTTTTCAGTATTACTAACCAAATTCTAATGTGGCTGAAGGGAAAACATCCTTCATTCAAACATCACATTTGCTGATAAACTGGTGCCTAAAGTACTAAGAGCCCCCAGAAGAATAGAGACAGAAGAAATATCTTTCCCACAAAACATGCCCTAAACTCTGAGGTTGGCCTCCTGTTAGAACTGTGCATGCTGATAAATTCCACATGAAATCAATATTTTTTTTTGCCATATGGATACCACCAGACTTAATTTCTTGGTGGTCAGTCAAAAGCACAAATAACCAAAATTAGAGACATCATAAAACAATGATTTGAAGAAAAGAGGTATCTGAGTAAGTTTTCAGTCTGTTTCGCTTTAAAAGAAAAAATCAGGCTACCTTTTAGCTTATCAGAAATAACTTGAAGACTGCATACAAACAAAACCAGGAAATAAAGTGGAGAG
>VWZN01018302.1:28456-51733 GCA_013396955.1 Regulus satrapa
CTGAGACTACATCCAAACTCTATATATGTGTATATATAATACCCTATCTGTGTGTTTTAACTCAACCCACATTGGCATTTCAGATGTTTGTGACAGAAACATCCCAGACACTGGCAACACAAGCTATTTTGCTTCAGACTGAATACACCTGAACATAATGTTCTACTTTCAGGCCAACCAGGACAGAGTAACTAATACTCAGCGCAATCAGTCATTAAAAGATGTACTCCTAGAAACAGTACTGCCAAGAGTCAAATAAATAGAAAAGTAGTTGTCTAGGTATCATAATCTTCTCCAAGACCTTTTATGGTCAAGTACATGGAGACAGAATAATTCAGATAATTCAGAAAACAAACATGACTTGTGATGGGGTCACAGGAAGTGAGAAGAAAAAGAGGCAGAGAGGGAGAAATCTCAACACATCTCAAGAAGCATCAACCAATGACAAATTAATAGAATTTATAATCTGTAAGTGTAAAAGATACCGCTCATTAAAGTTCATTTCCAAAGGAGATTTGGAGGTACAAAGAAGATCTTAGAAAAGAGGCCTCTCATGAAACAGAAAAATGGAAATTCAAGGGCAGGAAAAAAGGGAATGGACTTTAAAGTCAATGCAATGAAGATACTTACACAATTATGATGGATACCAAGCAAATACTGCTGCTTACAACTACTATTTCAACACAGAAATTTTGACCAGAGTAGGAATTCTTGTTATTCTTTTGTGTAACTTTCCTAGATTTCAGCTGCTTCAACTGCAGCATATAGACTGTTTCTCTTCCAACCACTCCAGAAAAGTTTGGGAGGGGATGTTTGTGGATTTGGTGGGGGGATGTTTGAAGGTTCTTAATCAAATCAGGCAGAATACCTATACCATGTCATTCAGGAGTTTCAACTTTAGTGAGAATGTGTTTGCACAGCCATATCTTGAAGGATAACAACCCAGGGCACGTGAAAATAAAACTGTTCAAGCAGGCTTGTCCATGGGAAAATAAATTTCTGCAGGGACAGAGACCTAAGCAGATCAGATTAATTGAAATTGTCAGTGTAAATAGTTACACTTCTGAGGCAATCCAGGCAGCGTGAAGTATGTAGGAGTCCCCTTAACATTAAAAATACATCAGAAACAGTAACTAATATACATTAACAGAACCAGAACATAAACTTCCAACAAAATAAGGGACAAACTTCTATAAAAATTACTAGAACTGAACTTCCAGTTCAGTGACTAGTTATAGAGATATTCATGGAAAACCCAGAATAATATAAACACTCAAAATTTTGCCAGCAGTTCAAGTTCCTGATCACAAGCTTTTATAACAAATTGTCAACATCCTGACAGAGAGCATTCAGGTTTTAACAGAAGGCAAAAAAGTATAATTTAACAAATTAAAAATACATAACTTTTAGAGCACAGAAACACCTTTTACTTCCATGTTTCTGAAAATGTGATGGACATCAAGCAGTTTGTACTGGAATTTCATCTCAAATGTTGTAGTATGTAATTATCTTTTTCCACATACTGGTATTGCAATAGAGAAATACTGTATTACACGTTATTTTCAGAGGAAAAATCAATTCATAAATAATAAGGGCATATGCTGGAATCACAAACTGCTTTTGTGAGGCAATCACTACTCCTGCCCCAAGGGATTTACATAAAATAGCTTCTAATAGTGTTTTTCTTATCTAGCAAGCTAGAGTCACACATTAGAAGTAACAGACATTATGCCAAGGAGAAAATACAAATGAAGGTGTGTGAACCATAGAGGCAGCTGTTTCAGAATGCTCCATTTACTTTGTAAGTATTATTGCAATAAAAGTGAAGAAAGTAATTAATTGGCATACATCATATTTAAGGCACTTTGATCTTTCAGCAGTGTAGTATTAACAACTTTATGCTTATTAAAGCTCTTAATATTATTTATGTTACAGTAGTGCTCTGCTCAGAGACCCCAACTCAGACAGAGGTCTCTCTCGAGTACAAGAAAATCATTATCACATTGACTCACAAATAATTGCCTTTCAAAATATTTTTTAAAAGCCACTAAAACAAACACATATGCCCTGTTAAAGCCAAATTGCTATCTCTACAGGCTTTACTACAGTTTTTGTAATGCCAGAAAGAAGTACAAGCATACTTGTACATATTTTTCAATAGACAGGTAAAAGTATAGCTCAGAAACACACAGCCCTGGACCTCTCCCTGCCTTTCAGGCCATTGGGTGTAGGCACACAAATGTTCCTTCGTTTATCAGTTCCTGTATAAAGAGGTTTGCATAACTAGATTGCTGTCTCCTTATCTGCTAAAGAGCACTACCCCAAGTCAAACCTTGGCATTTGTAGGTCTGTGGGAATTCTGAATCTAACCAGCAAATTAAGCTGGGACAGATTTTAGGCTCTCAGATTTCTCCCTCATATCAAACTGCTGAGTGTTGAAGTTCACAGGGAACTGACAAAATCTGCATAAACGTTTTAGAAACATTATTGAAACAGATGGTTCAGTACAATGGGTTTCCAAACAAGTAATTGTATATACAAATGTTAGGATAATCTGCTATGTAAACACCAATGTTATTTTTCCAGATTTTTGTAACACAAATATTTTTTCCATACTTCAAAAGCTGTACTGTCATATCTTGCATAATTAACTTCTGGGTTATACTAAGTGGCCCACTGAGACTGCTCATTATATTTTACTTGTTAAGACCTGTTGGATGAAAGCCAGCCCAACTCTCTCCAGAGTCTAAAAAATATAATTTTTTTTTTTAATTAGGTATCTATTAGCAACAAACAAAACACAAACATCCCTCAGATTACTCTGCACAACTCAGTAAAGCTAGTTAGTCAGATGTTCTGTTTCCATTTGTTTGGAGGTAAAATGCTTGACTTATGATCAAATGTTTAGTTCTCCAGTGTATGTTGGCCCAGCAGCCAGCAGGCTGCTGAGGATCAGAAGATCTGTGTGACAAGGACACTCCTACTGCATCCCCTGTGGTCACAGGCACTGGGCAACCAGCACCCAGCCCAGCTCTGGGGCACACAGTACAGCCATCAACTGGATTGTATAAAAATAGACTGAACCTTTCTGTGGTTTGCTTATTTCAGTGACAGTCATGCACAAATTATAAACATGTCCTACCTTCTCTTTGCCCAGTTCCTCAGCCAACCAGTTTTTTCCTGATCTGTCTTATGCTTCTTCTACAAAACATTTTGCTCTGTTGCAGTGTAGCCCTTAGCAATTTAAACAGTTCCTTAATTCCCATAATTTAACACTGGATTTTAATAATCCATTCCAACAAATCATCTCTGGAATGCATATGCTCTTAAATGCTTAATGAAGAACAGATTTTCAGTGAGATTCTCTATTTTTCCTGTCTCAGGGAAGGACCTTGCCAGATTGCACAACAACACTTTTTCATTCTTTTTGAAAAGAAGCTACTGGGCTGGAGCGATGAGACACCAGGTTCTAACTTCACTCAAAAAAAACCCCAGAAAACCTAAAGTACAATAGAGCAATTCTAGTATTTTTCTAGTACACTGATTAATGAAATGAACATTTTACAAAACAAAGGGAAAAAAAACTTGGAATTTTCCTTTTAAAAGTTACCTTATTTGTTACATACTTTAGAACTGTTTGTCAAGGTCGAGAATCAAATTACACAACCAGAGATTAATCTAAGTAAAAAGTAAATTTTAACAAGTTACTTACTGAAAATTTGCTACTTTTACTGATACAGGAATGCAGGGAAGTTGAGTAGCCCATTTCAATGTAACATCCTGATAAACATTCAACATTTTACTGTGGTTTGCAATTAAAGTGTTTATTGTTCCTTCTTGCACTGTTCAAAGATAAAAAAGATTAAAAAACAATTTTAGGATGAAAGATTTTTCAAAAGCCAGTACTTTTCTTTGACACATATACAGTTATATTTTCTTTTATTTTAAGTCATTAGTTGTTATGAATTAATTTATTATAAAGTATCAAAAGTTAGGAAAGTTACATTGACACTAACCAAGGACATATGTGATTAATTATGAATACCAATTTCAATTGCATATTACACAATATATGCCACAACTTTCTACAGTCCTGGACAGCCATGTTTGGTAATTTAAAACATGATAAACACTCATAATGGCCATGCTGGCATGCCAGGATAAATATGACAATATACACATTGAGTAAATATCTGCTACTTATACTCTTAATTAATTCTTTAACTTGTGAATACCAATTAAATGTGTATGCATTTATAGGGTTTGTTTACCATATAATTTAATTCAGAAAGTATAAAACGTGAAGACTGCTAAGATCAAATTTCTAAAGATGAAATTATATTTTAAGTTCAAAAGGAAACATACTGTCAAAAATTTATCAGATAGTTTTTGAAATATTAAAAGGGAATAGGACTAAAATTCTATAATTCTAATCAAGTATCTAACCAAGTAGTTTCCACCAATGTAACAACAATAAACTTTGATATTTTTAAGAATATGTAAATACAAGAAGGCCATAAATCAAAAGGTCCTCCAAACACTAGTATATTCTTCCAAAGACTGTCATTCTTCTGTGTTGCTTTGATAGCCTGGGCACATGCTAGTACCTCAATTTGCTACAGACAAGTACCTCAATTTGGTGATAAGAAAATATTTAGATTCTAAAAATTATGACACTTCACAAAAATAACCCTTTGAAAATAAACCTGCCTCATCTAAAAAGAGAGCTCCAAATTCTATTATTCTACAGAGCATAGACTCACAGAATCATAGAATGGCTTGGGTTAGAAGACCATCTTAAAGACCATCTAGTCCCAACCCCCACTAACATGGACAGGGATACCTCCCATTAGACCAGGTCACTTAAGGCCTTATTCAACCTGGCTTTCAACATTGCCAGCATTGGGGCAACCTGTTCCAGTGTCACACCACCCTCACAGTTAAGAATTTCTTCCTAATATCTAACCTAAATGCCATGGGCAGGGACACCTTCCACTAGACCAGGTTGCACAATGCCCCATCCAACCTGCTTATTCAGAGAAATATATTTATTCAGTAGTTTAAAATTATTTAAAATTTAAAAAAAAAAGTAATCAAGCAAAAGTTAAACCTCCCTTTTACAAACCTGAACAGTAAGGAATGAAGCAACTCGGACTGTAATCAAGCTTTTTCATGAATCGTATTTGCCCATTATCCTTTAGGCAAAAGAAGTTCCTCTCACCAAGCACAAAAACAGAAGAAACTCCCTGATTAAATGAGACAACGCATATATCCAACGCTTGCTCTCCGATGTTCAAAACCCAATCCACCTTGAAAAGAAAAAGCATGCTCCAGAAATCAAATTACAACTGCATATTAAAGACAAAACTGAGAAGAGCCAGAACTAATCAAATTACATATCATTAACATAGATAGAAAAGCAAAATCAAGCTCTTTTTCTGGATAAGAATTATCCTCTTATTCTGATGACAGTCAGTAACTTTCCTTAATGTGACTCAAACAGCAAAAAGGTCTTCTTTTTAAAATAGTCATGAATTGTTGGCTATGCAGTTCAGTTAAGCACATTTAGAATTTAAAATACACATCCCATTCAAAATGGAAATGCTTTATGCTTTAACTTATGAATCCAAGAATAGATATTTAGAATAATTTTCATCTGCCTCTGTACATGTGCTTGGTTAAGGACAAGGACAGAGAGCAAAAGGCGACAACTTAGTCTACCAATACATGTAAATGAAAAACTAGACAAATGTTTTAGGTGTGTAAGAAATATTTATGCTTGCAGTCACTCATGTACATCCTTTAACCTAGAGAATGCTCATGTAGGTCATAGGTTGTTTACCATAGCAACCCACACATTCATTTAAAAAACATCTACTTAGAAATCCTCACCTACCTTTAAACAATACTACTGCTTATTGACACATTTCATTGGTTTGTTTCTTTAGCACCTCTGAGAAATTTCAACTAAACACATGCAAAAAAAGCTTTTGACTTCTGTCTGGCTGGTTAAACAGAAATTTAGAATTTTGAAGTAAAAATATTTCAAACTTCAACAGTCAGCACTTCCTATATGAACAGCATCCATCATTTTGCTTAAAGAGCACAGAATGTGCCAGAAAATATCCTGACATATCTGATACATAAAACTGGAAGTGCCATCTTAAAAGCCAAATCTGGGAAAAACCCAGATTACTACATTTGTTTCTATGCATGCTTCACCTGTCAGATTTTTAAAACTGTTTTGTTTGCAGTATATCAGATGAAATCTCCAGGCTTTTTATTCATAAATCGCCTTCTCCTACTTCCATATATAGGAATCAGCCCATGTGTATTTGAAAAATTCTACAATTAACCAGTGGAAGGAAGACGCTCTCCCAATATTTTACTGTTTTACCTGTAATATGATGAATCTAACATTTTATAAATGCAGTATATTTAGTAAACAGGCAACCCCACTGCAGGACCACAAACAATTAAATTCTCTTTTTCTTGAGAGGATGCAGCTCAAATATTAAACAAATTATTGACAGGGACCTCCAGAAAACTATTGAAGCCACAGGTTTTTGACAAAAAGAATTCAGAACACTATTACGGAAACATTTGACGGCAAAATTTTCTCCAAGTATAAAGGATTCCCCAAGGAGAATAAGATTCATTTTCTATAATACAGAGACACAATCAGACTTCATTTAAAAAGATGTGCAATAATTCAGGTGTACCTTTTTGATCTATTTTACTACAGTGTAGGTTCTGTACTACAAAGATTGCCTTGGAAATAGTTATTTCCACTGGAGTTGTCTTTTTTATCTCATTAAAACAAGTTTTAAGGCCCAGCCTTAAACAACTGAGGCCCAAAGAAACCTTAACAGAAATCTACTGGAGTCTTTCCATTGCCTTTAGCAGCAATTGGATCAGCTCCTTTGTCAGCAGGCAATGTTTCCATTCATTACTTAGCATCAGTCATTTCAATATGTGTGCAGTGTTCATACAGTGTATGAAAAATAAACAGGTTTTACCACAAGTCTTTTTCCAGAACTGAGTTTTCGCTGTTCTGTGTCTTGTCTTTCATCAGCATCTGTTGCAAAGGCCAGCACTTGGTATCTGTTACAGGCAGTTTAAAAATATTTTTTAAAAAATTAAAATCTGTGTAGAGATTAAGCCCTCCACATTAAGTAAAAAATAAAATATAATTATCATGAGTGTAGATACATAGTAAAATCACAGTCTAAAAGGATGGTTAGAAAGCCTACTGCAACATGTCAACCATCAGCAAAGATGTTAAGACTAGTATCAGTGTAGTATAGCAGCTAAGTAGTTAGAAATTAAAAGGTAGAAATTAAAACAAGCATTTCTATTCAGATTTTATTGGCGTTCAAATAAATTCAACAGTCTAAATATTAGCAAATAGAACAGACCACAAAAACAAAAGAAATAAATTACTGAATTGTGAAATTTGAATTTGAATAAAAACTGCACTTTTTTTCCTCTTATTAAGCTTTTAAAAAACTTTCTAAACCATTCAGAAATACAATTACTTTGTGTACAAATTCCACAATACAAGTGGAACTTGCAAGCACCTCCATTAAGTGGCTCCAATCTGAGAGACCACAGTAAACTGGAATGAGTAGGTGGCACGTTTAGCAAAAGTTGGAAGTTTTGTGGTGGTTTTATTATTTTAACTGCCAACAAACCATAGGAAGAAAAATTGACAGTTAAGACATTTGAACAAATTATATCAACTGCCTTAAAGCTCTGCACATCCTATGCAAACCTCAGTGTTCAAAGTGTGTCCTCATTGATTCTTCTGTAACTGTTTCCTGAATTTGTATCTGGTATCATAACTCACTGATCTACCCCATTTCCTGTGTAGGCACATAGATAATCAGTGGAATACTGAAGGTTTCCACATAAGTGAAATACACACTGGCATAAGACCCAACTTAAACTTGTCCAAAAAGACAGCATTTAATTCTTGAAGTCATGGAGTGCTATCAGCTCACAAGCTTAAACCAACACAATGTTCCAATTGAATCTAAAACAACAGTACATATTTTTCTTCATTGTCTAAGTTGGAGATTTAAAATTATGACAACCATATTCCTCACATTTCATGCATGTATTGTGCTGCAGCAAAAGGACAAGGTATAATGGCCATATATTAAAACACAAGAAGTTCCACCTCAACATGAGGAAAATACTTATTTACATTGAGAGAGGCAGAGCACTGAAACAGGCTGACAGGGGATTCATGGAGTCTGCCTCTGGAGACACTCACAACCTACCTGGATATTCCTGTTGTCACCTGCTCAAGGTGACCCTGGCTTGGCAGGGGCCTTGCACTAAATTATCTCCAAAGGTCGCTTCCAACCCTGTCCTGTGATTCTCCGGTTGCTACTGAAGGATTTTAGTTCCTAAATTGGTTTTACTTACAAAAGTAAACTGTGTACTTGGAGTAAGAAATCTAATTGTGTTAGGTGAATGCTGTGACCTAGTTAATAATACTGAGAGAACTGTTTTTAGTACAACTAGGATATCATTAACTGTCCTCTATGAATTTGCTTCCCTTTTTCACTTTAACGCATATATAAGAGAAGTTGCAGATTCACAGAATCACCAAATTAGTTGAGATGGAAGTGAGCCAGAATGATCCTGACCTAACTAAATGTTCTCCTCACCATATTTTACCAATAGCGTTGGAAAACACCTTAACATTTTATTAACTAATCAGAGACCTAATATGGAGGTTTCAAATCAAGCTCATATCAAACAGCAATACATACTGATATTTAAGTACCAGCTACATGCATACAGTCTTTCATGGGAAAAAAAACTCAAGCCACAGATGACCAACACAAACTTTCAATTCAGCTATCACATCAAACAAATACAAGGAATGTTGCTTTTAGATCTTGAGAAAATTCAGGATCAACACAGTAAAAATTGCTTTCAAATTAACCCATTGCACTGTAAGAGCTAAAAGAAGATGGATAATTTGAAGTAGGACAACTTCTTCTGCTAAAAGCACTGGATAGAAGTGTTATATTTTTATTCACTACTATAAAAATAACCTCTTCTGTCCCCAATATATCTGTTTCCTTCACTTTAAAAGGATTACTTAACTCTGTTCTAATGTCCTAATATTTCAGACATACACCAGAGATTAGTTCCATTAGTGTCTTAACATTTGACACTAAAAACCAATAACCAAGTGAAAAATTCCTTTGAAACTATATCCCTACAGTAAGGATGGCACACTTTTGAATTAGTAACAGACTGCTGTATAATTGTAGTCACATTTTTGTAAAGGTCAAGAATCTGAACATAATTTAAACATACGAGAAATTCATTTTAAAGGAAAAATACTTCTTTATTCCTTGACAACATTAATAGATTATATAACAATTTTATTCTAATACTGTATTGGAATTTTAATTCTAAATTCTTAGGAAAATTATGAATTTTCTATTAAATTACTTTTACTTGCAACATATGCCTTGTTTTAAGTTTTAAGAAAACAATACATAGTAACTATAATCTGATTAATTTTAAGCAGCAAAATAAAAAGACTATTCCTTGAGAACGACAGGTGACAGAACAGGGGATTTTGACCAAGTATCGTGTTCAATTAACATTCCCTGGATTAGATTCCCCCAGCATTATTTATAAAAAGGGGCATTCTTATTTTCTTAAATATCTATGATTACTTCTGAAAAAAACTTGCCCATTCCTTCAGCCTCATGAGATTTCTCTAAATAGCAGCCCTATTTAACCTTTTTATATCAGCTACTTCCAAAAAATTGACACTGCCTTTGAATTTCAAGACATGCATTCTGTTGTCCTATCCAGGATGAAGGTGTTAAAGAAATACCAGCTCCAGTATCATCATCACTCATCTTTGCCTGCTAGTTGGAACTGCAAACAACTACTCATCTGTAAGCCTGACAGCTCTGCCACTCTTTCACCCATTTTAGGGGTGTGGATTTTTGTCATCACAAGATAATAGCTCTACCCCAAACACCACCCCATCCCAACTTACTGTTAGGGTTAGAGATTGAATAACCCTAACATTAGTCCTCTGTGAGAACAATGGTCTGCAACAGGGAAACTACTTGTTTGAGAAAGGCTCCACAGCAGACATCCACCACAATGTCCCACTGCTCAAGCATCCATCTGATTCTGAACAGGGGGATACTTGATAAACTCTCAACATGGTGGTTGCATCAGCGAGCCCATGGATTAAAGCAGCTCCTCCACAGTAAACAGAAACGCCCCCTTGTCTGTCTTTCAAAATCTTTCACATCCTTATTCTCTGTTAGATTTGTGGCCTTACTATACATTGTCCCTGAGCTTGGAGGAAGTGGAAATGTCTTGAGCAGTCTTTACGGTCCATATTGTTCTATTTTTCTAAATGTTGAACCCATAAACTTAATATGGTCACAAACTAAAATAGCTCACAACAATTTCATCCACGTTACAATGCTGAAAGTACAGACTAGACTGAACTGAAGCAAGAAAGAAACCAGGCACTTGGGAGCAACAGAGCCTTGATAAACTAGTAGACTTACTACCTTTATAAAAATAAAATAGGACCATAAAGTGTTCAGGACTCAAAGCACACTTTCCTCTATGACTGTATAGAGACAGTAATCACACAACAACATATAACATCTTTCCTGCAACTACTTGCTTTTGGATACTCCAGGAAAGGCATTAAAAATTAAACAAGGTTATTTTCAATGTGTTCACCTAGTAAATTATACCACCAAAGTATACTACAACTACTGAACACAAACACATACTTGTAACTCTCAACCTGCTGACAAGAAGACACTGTAATGAAAGAGTCTGTGCGAGAGCTGTAAGCCAAGGGACCAGGCAGAAGAAAACCAGGTAAAAAACGGCCAAAAGCATAACTTTCTTGTTCAAACAACATGAGCATCCCATCCATAGACTGTATGCAGATCAAATCCCGACCTAAGGAAAGCAACAGAAAGAAATACAAAGGAAACAAAGCATTGTTATTTGTGTAGTTTAAATACTAAAACCATGAGTAAATTAAAATTGTACTCGTAAGTAATCCTAAAAAAAAAGTAAATTTTCATTCATGGGAGTCTTTTCTATGAGGAAAAACACTAAATATCCAACCTCGATAAAAGCTTACTTTCTAAAAATAAAAAAAAAACCTAAATTGTGGGGTGATAACATTCAGAATACATTACAAAAAAAAGTCAAGAAGATCTTTTATTTCAAAACAAAATTCCTAAGGATATAACTATTACAATTTCAGTTTAAAGAAACATTTCAATATTCCCAAAACACCAAATTATTCTGGTTCCTAAATGCTTCCATACCTTACAAGAAGTCATAACAACTGTGGTTTAAAATGACCAAGTCTATTCTTTCAAGTCTACTTAAGCAACATAACAGAAAGTCCTACAAATATGTATTGCTGTGAAAATAATATAATAGTAATGTCTCCCATGTTTTACATAAACATTTTCAGTCTTCAAGGAAATAAAAAACGAAGTTCAACTCTGTATTACCAGCAAGCCTAAAAATATCAAATTAAAAAAAAATCAGCTTGGAATCAATTACTTCAAGCCTCATGCATTATTCAGCAGCCATAAGACATGACATAAGACATGGCTTGTCATGCCTCAAGTACAGCAATCTAAATTCAAAGTCTTATTGGAAGATTTCTGAGATCAGAAGCTGATGATGCAGTTTGCACTTCATATGCAAGGATAACAATTTTTACAAACAATATTTTTTTAGGCATTCAAAGAGAGCTATGACATTAAGACTAACACTTTCTGAAGCTGATAGATGCATCTCTCCTGAATTCATAGATTAGCTCTTATCTTGCAAACACTACATGAAACATTCAAATGTCTATTGTCTATTCAAATATAATTCAAATGCCTATTTACCTCTATTAAAATACTCTATTTTGTCACAGGAATGTTTCTGTATGCATGAATGACCCAAACAAATTGTCTGTTCACTAAGTTCCACCCTCAACCCTCTAATAAGTTGTCTAACATAGGAAGGCGAGGCAAAACAGAAATAGACTAAAACTTAATTCTTACAATTCCATAAAAGTAACAAAAGTCAAGGACATATTCAAAGTCTTTAAAGCAATAAATGGACAGTACAAAACATTGTTCATCTCCATTGTGATTCTTCATAGAGACTTCAACTACTTAAAAATAAATAGCAGTGGAAAAGGCTAAAAAGTACATCATATTACTCATCCCTGTGATTGAAACCCATAATAAAAATTTAGCTAAGGGTAAAAACAGGGGGGAAAAATAAAAAGAAAAGAAGATAAAGCAGCAGGGTCCTTCCCTCCTCCTTCATCTTTTTCAGATTTTCCCATTTTCTAAAAATTATCATCTACCATCCTTTTTTTCCAGATTCTGCATGTAATTCATAACATGTAACCCTGTTGCAAATAACAACCATGTGATAAGGACATTTAAAAGTGCAATTCATGTTGTTCATTTGGTTGAGGCAAAGTTGAATCTTTCAGTCTCTTGTGAAAAGACTAACAAGACAGACTCTTCTCTGTGGCATCCACTCTGTTACTGTTTAAAGCAAACAGTAACAAACTGTACCACATGGAATTCTATCAGAACATAGGTTGGAGGTTTTTTGTTGGTTTTTGTTGTTGTTGTTTTAGTTTATTACTCTGAAGGTCATCAAACGCTACAGCCCATTTTCCAGAAAGGTTGTAAACTCTTCTCCCATAGACATGCAGAAAATACAGCAGAACACAATCCTGAGCAACTTCTAGACAAACCTGCTCAGAAAGTGGGATTGGACTAGATGACGTCAAGAGAAGAATCATTCAAATCAGACAATCAAAGAAGTAATTCTTTCTTTTATCTCTGAACTACTCCAAGGCATCTACAGTAGATTTCTGTTCGTCTAAGCTGTGAAATTTCACAGCATTTAGTCCTATCACTTGCTCCTTATCAGAAAAGACTAGAAACCAGCAGGGAAAATTGAGAAGTTTTGTACTGGTATGCTATCAATGTTAGTGATACCCAGCTTCCACTTCCAACAGTTGCTGACATTATTGAGGCAGTCTAGAAAGAGAGTGAGCCAGCTGTATAAAATAACGATTAACCAGTAAAAGTTCCCTTAGAAACTAGTACAAACAATGATATCTAGTAAAAGGTGCTAGCCCACTGGTTGCCACCACACTCTCTCAAACATGACAATTTTGAAATATACCTACTGGCTACTACAAATAATTTGTGGCATTTTTATTTGATGGGTAAGAAAACAGTGATTCATAACCCAGGTACCACAGCAATTCTCCATCTGTTACCTCAAAATCACGTAGGTTCACTTTCAACATCAGGCACACTGTAAACCCTCTCATCACTTTACAGTAGCTAACTGTTTGGTTCCACTTCTACTTTACACCTTCATCAAGAATGCAACCCTGTAAGTCTGGGTGTAGAGAATCTTCAAATTCCCTTCCAAAGCCTCCTATGAACTCTCCTACCATCAGCAGTGTGCTACAGAGGAAATCTGCAGCTGTCTGACAGCCCTATTTCCTGAACTGTAACTTTCAGCATCTAACTTCAGGGGGAACTCCCTGGCCCATCTAACCTCAAGACAAATTGATTACAGATAGCAACTTGGAAATTTTTATTTGAGAGGTCACAGTGGTAGAACACACTTTTACTTTGGGCTTTTTTAAGGCTTCCTGGTTTTAATCTTTTTTTACATAGAAAGATACAAAGTCAGGGGGAAAAAAAAGAAGAATGAAAAATTAAAACTGCAAATAAAACAATTTAAGTCACAGAAAAAGTACCAACAATGTTATGTAAGTTTAAGTTTTTACCATGTTGCTATTACATTTTGAAAAGTTCTAAACATTGTTTGATATAAATCAAAAGACATTTAATTGAAAAGTGAATGGCCTTACTACCCCAGAAATCTTAGGTATTTTGTAATATAATTAAATTTTAGGTACTCCTGGTTATACTAATAGTAGTGAAAAAATTGTCTTTTAGACAACTGCTGACAATCTTTAGGGTTTAAGCTTGTCTGAAATATACAACAAAGTTGTTAATTTCTGCTCTTTTGATGAACACTATAGCAGATACAATTGATAAGAAGTGATAATCTACTAGACATATCACAATTTAAATAACAGAACAAAGAAAAAGTCATTGCAAATGTTGAGGTTACTGCTTAAGTAATAAATAGTAATAGCTTCTGTTCTTCTCCATATTATAAATATCAATCTTATTCTTACCAATTTCATAACATCATGAAAGGGATGAAGAGAAACACTACAGCCCTTCCTGCAATCTATATGAAGCTACATGTCATGCCAAACATGGAAGCATTCATCTTTAGCATGCATTCAAATACCATTGTTAAAATCTCTCCTGTTTTAACAGTAGTGACCCAATTGAATATGACACGACGTAACACGACCAGTTCTTTAGAACACTCCATTGGTCTCCAAGGACACTGCAGTACTGAACTGTACTGTCTAAAGAAACAGAGGCACAAGACTGAATCAGCAATCCCTCTATTGGCTTTTAAAAGCACAGCAGCACTCCTTAATATACCCACCCCTTTGTTCATCATATTTGGGTTGTTCCTACTCACTGATGTCCAAATTTGGATTTTAACTAGCTTGTACTAGTGGATCAAAGTCCAGTTATCCAAACTATTACATGTAAAGCATAATTAAAGAAAATTAAATTGCATATGAATTTTTGTTTCCCAGCTTTTTATAGGTTAACTTATTTCCTTCAGCCATTTGTTTTTAATGTATGTCTAGTGAATGGAATTTTTATGTTTCACTTTGAGAAATGCAGTCCTCCAAACACTCAACCAGCAATGTCCATTTCAAAAGAAGCTTATTGCAGCCAGTTGGCCTTGGCAGTGACACATTTATAAAGTGAAAATATAAACCACAGTGTTTTCTGCATATCAGATGGAATCACTTAGTGTACTCTACATAGTTTCAGCAGCTTGTATCTCAAGAAGAATGCCCCTTAGCCAGGAAATGCTACTTTTAAGCACAAGTCTAGCTACTGTTGTTTTGTAGTTTTGTTATGAAAAAATATATTCAGGATATGAATATATTTATATCACAGTTTTAAGCCACAATGTATTTTTAGAGGTAATGCAAAGACAAAATGAGAGGCAGGTGGTAGTTCTTTGAAATAAGTTTCTCATTAAAGCTATTTTGGAGTTCGAGGTTTTTTTGCATGTTAATGATTTCCTGTACTCTGAGCTTCCCCTCTGGCACCAAATAATTTTAATAAAATGTACGTTATGTAATCACAGGGTGTGAGCACCATGTGAAATCAAATGAAAACTGCAGTGGGATAAATTGGAAATCAGAAAAAACTTCATAAAATTATAGAGTTTAGGAAGATGTCAGCAGAGAAAACTTTAACTGCCTTCAATAGTAATCAAATGCCTCACTAAAAAAAGCCTTGTGAGAAGGAAGCATCAATGAAATAAAATTTAAAGACAAATTGGCATTTGCAACACACTCAGGAGCCTAAGAGCCCTTTAACAATACATGGGAAATGTTTTCCTAATATGATAAAACACATAAACTCTATTCCCACACACAGGAACACAAGTTCCTGTCCTGGCTTGAAACAAGCAAGTATGTTTTCCTTTTTTTCATCACTGAAAATTTGCCCCTGAAATTTCTCACAGCATAGGGAGCAAAGACTTCTTCAGTTCAAACCCATTTTGGAAAATTCTACTTGCTGCTGAGTGTAGCACCTTTAGCAAAGCAGATCTGCAGCAACTGTGAGAAGAGAACTTCAGGAATCAGGTGGGACAAATGGAAAAGCCATTTGAAAATAACTTGAGCAGTTCTTTGAACTATGTATGCTAGTAAAGGGTGAGTCTTACATTACTTCCCTAAACCAGTGCAGGAAGCACACGTCAGTGTACATTCAGAAAGAACTCTGAATTTACTAACTTGGTGGTCTTGTGGCTGCTCCTTGCATAAAGGATCAAAGTTCAGGGCTTCAGCTGTGGCCATTCATCCTAGGCCAGAGGATCTGACTGCCAATACCCTGAACACAAAGAGGAAAATTGCCCTGGATCTCTCAGTGCTAATGCAAGTATCCATCCCAAATGATGCACAAAGTGTTCACCCATTCCAGCTGACAGTGACTGGGTGCTTTTCTGTTGGAATTGAAAAATCACTCCAATGGGATGGAAATAAAAATATAGTAGTGGATAGGAAGAGAAGAACATTAAGAGAAACTAAGGAAAGTGTTTAAGGAAAACATTAAGTCCTTTTTCTACTGATGTGAGCTTGAATTGTTTCCTAAACTATTCTAGATATTAAAGCATTGCAGTAAAACATATTCATAAGTCCCAACACAAGAGATGCTCTTTCTGTAACAGTACTTTCTGCAAGAAGCCTCCCTGATCAAGTTATAGCAAAGCAAGGAGTCAGAGCTGCCACAAGAAAAAAAGTGTCCTTGCTTCTCTCACCCATCATACTGTATTCTAACCTCTTGTGGATTTCTGCATGCCATAAAACATAAGGAGGATTTCAGATGGAAAGAGAATCTTGAGCTATTGAAATATCTCCAAAGGCCAATCAGCCCTCACTCACACAATTAATCCCTGAGAGACTTGTGATATATTTCTTTGTTCTTGATTCAAGTCTTACCACAGAAGATTACATAGTTGAAGTATGTTACTTGGGAATAATGCCTTTTAATCTCATATTAACCTGAGGTGGTAAAAGGACCCCAAGGAAAAACACTAGGATGCTTCAAAGGAGTAGGATAGACCAGCATGCAGTATAAAGGTCCCAAAGTATCATAGCTGCGATGTCCAACATACTAAAATTTCTACTGAAAGAAACATAGTATTTGGCACTGCGTACACATGACAGGCAAAGTTCCTTCCCCTAAACAGATTATAGTACAAAACATTGTTTATTACAACCTCCACATTAAATGAACAATTTTTTTTTACAATTAAAAGCAGACATTATCACCTAGTGCAAGAAATATTCTCAGCAAAAATGGTCAGGGAGCTTCAAAAGCAGTGTCACTTGAAATTGTTCTCTTTTTCAATGTAGAACATTAATTATAGATAGCATAAATAGAGGAGGTCTGTATGCGTGGATGTAGCCTGAATAATGATGATTCATTAAGAGATGGTAAAATTCTTCTCCTTAAATTCTGTTTGTTGCCATAACTTGTTCAGTAACTACTTTTTAGGCCCTAGCAGCTACAGAGATTTTTTTTCTAAGAGCCTTGCATTCATACAGGCATTACAACACTGGCATAAACTTTTTCTAAAGCAAGTAAGAGAAACTCCAGTCTGTGAGCCTTTCTGCTCTCATCTGAAGTTATACAACCATTATGCATTATATAAATATTACAGAACATCTTACTGAACTAGCAAATCTTCTACAAACCCATACTGTCATCAGTTGCCCTTCTAAATCAATAACATTTGACTGAATTGTTCAGGCACATGGATGTTTTTAGTTAATCATAAATCAACAGCAGACCTTTCCCTGAAATAAGCTGAATTTGAACACTTGCCCTACTTTAAAGTATTTTAGATACTTTCAAAAGTTATCAATAAGATCTTAAGTCACCATCATAAAATAAATCTACTTTAAAATTCCATTTAAAAGAGACCTAAAAACTTAAAATGAAACAGAACTACATGATCCCACTGTTAAAACCCAGTGAAATTCCCTATATTTTCTCCTACATCTCCTTTTATAGTCTCCTTAGACTAAGAAGCTTCATGACTGCTAAGCACTTCCCAAAGCACTTCGATGTATGAAGCTCTGTCTCAGGGAGGATGATGAGTCAGTCAAGAGCTTATAGGTTAGGATTAAAGGGCAAACAATTAAGGGTGATACTGTTGTGAGTGATTGCTACAGGCTGCCTGAGGAGGAGGAGGAAGCAGATGAGGTCTTATACAGACAGCTGAAAGTAGCCTCACAGATACAGCCCCTGTTTCTCATAGAGGATTTCAACAACCTGGACATCCACTGGAGGAACCACAAAGTGAGGCATAAACAACCCAGGAGGTTCTCGGAAAGCACTGACAGTAACCTTCTGGCACTGGTGGTGAAGGAGACAACTAGGAAAGGTGTGCTGCTGCTGGACTTTTACTAACAAACACAGAATGTATGGTTAGAGACGTGAAGGCTGAGGGCAGCCTTGGCAACGGTGACCATGAGATCATCTGTATCCTATGAGGAAGAAGCAGGTCAGTGAGTAGGATCAAAACCCTGGACTCCAGGAAAGCTATTGGACAAGGGGTCCAACAGCAGGACCTCGGGGAAACAGCAAGATGTCCATGAGCCAGCAGTGTGCCCTTGTGGCCAAAAATGCCAGTGTTATCCTGGGAAGAATTAGGAAGAGCATTGCCAGAAGGCTGAGGGATGTGATCCTACCCCTCTACTCAGCCCTGGTGAGTTCACATGTGGAGTGCTGTGTCCAGTTCTGGGATCCCCCCTGTTCAAGAGACACATGGAGCTCCTGCAGCAGGTCCAGGGGAGAGCAACAAGGGTGATTAAAGGATGAGGTCATCTCTCCTATGAGGACAGGCTGAGGGAGCTGAGCCTGTTAGCTTCAGGAAGATGACAGAGAGGAGCCCTCACCAATGTAATTAAGTATCTGAAGGAAGAGTGTCAAGAGGATGGACCGAGAAATATTCGAAAGCCATCTGGAAACAATCCCAAGTCACATGTTCTAGGGACAAGAATGGTTTGTGGACTAGAAGACCCCCAGGGGTACCTTCCAACTTTACCCCTTCTGTGTGATTATTTACTGATTTTTTGAGCTAAAGAATTGTTAAAGACATGTGCTGAAGAATGATCTCTAGAATAATTGCAGTCACATCCAAAGAACTCACTGAGCTTGTTCATAACAAGGTCAGATGGTCAGAAGCTACAACACAGGTTTGTGAAGTAAAGGTTTATTGTACAGAGTATTAGATGAAAGTCCAATATATCTTCAAGACATTTCAAATATACCCTAAAAAGTAAGAAATAAACAGCTTGACTTAATTTGCTAAAAAACACTAAGGAAACACAGCTACTTGCCACATTCATGTCATTTGTCTATATATATATATATATATATATCCTAGGCTAGTAACTAACATACAGAAAAGCTTAACTCTTATTTACTTAGTGGCCAAATGAGTCAGTGAATTACATCTCTATCAAAAAAAAAAAAAATCACCATCCTATTAGTTCCTTCTTGGCAGTCTCAGAAAAGACATCACAGGTTTAATAAGCAGGAACAATTTGTTATCCTGCATTTTAAGCCTGTTGGAAACACACTGAGAACACTCAAATGAGGAGTTGGTTGTAAGGGGCTGATTGCTGACAAGGGCCAGGCTGGGCACCAGTCAGTGGGTCGTGAGCAACTGTACTGTGCATCATTTGTTTTTCTTGGATTTTGTTTCTCTCTTCTTTTTATTACTATTGTCATTATTATCATACTTTATTTCAAATTTTGAACTGTTCTTGTCTCAACCCACAGGTTCTACCTTTTTGTGATTCTCTTCCCTATTCCACCAGGGTGAAGTGGGAGAAAGTGAGAGAGCAGTAGTGGGGTACTTAGGGACTAAGCTACCACAATGACGTAGCAGGATTTTTGATAGGAATTATTTACACCAAACATAATAACCCAAAATAAAATTTGTATAAAGCATTATAGCTTGCACAAGACACATTTCAACTCTCTAGGAAAAACAAGTAACAAGGGTTCCATGACTTTCCAAATAAATTCCTATAGTTGGAGACTTTTCTTGTAATGGAGTAATCACTGATGACGACTACAAAAATAAACAAAAGCTACATACACACACATCTGAAAGACCCTTTAAGAAGACAAAATAGACTAAATAACTAAAACTAAATCTGCATTCTTTTGGAGGAGAAACTATGGGGCAGCACAAATCTTATAGACAAATGCATTCACATTAAATACTGGAACATTTAAATAAGAAAGCACATAAGTAAATAATAAAGCTGCACATAGGTTTGAAGTAACAGAAAATTCATCATGCCAAACTATTTATTAGACAGGGCAATAACATGTACTGTATTTCTAAACTTTAGAGACAACATCTCTAAACTGAAATAAAACATCTGATGTGATCTCAGACAATTGACTCACAGGAAACCAGACAATGGCAGGCAATAGCACTAAGAAGAAGAGTCTGGTGATTAGAGTAGGATGATGAATTTAAATGAGTCAACGACATGTCATCAAAAAGAAAAAAGACAGATTGGGTCATTATTAAAATACAAGTGCTATTAAAAACATATGAGGTAATTATTGTTCTGCCTTGGCACCCACTGACTCGGGAGGAGCATTGCAGAAGCCATAATCCCACATGTAAGACACAAAATATTTTATACTACCAGTGCACAGTGACTGCACACTTTTGAGTCTCATACTTCAACAAGAGAAATTAGAAAAAGTGTCATACAGAATTGACCAAAGTTTTGAAAAACAAGTCTTTCACCTACATATACAACTGCTCCCAAAGTTACATATTTCTGCAATTGATTTGACTTCACTAAAATTATAGTTCTTTTTTAAATAAATTGTTGATTAAGAGATTTATCTAGGCATTCATAATTGAGGCAAAGTTCTGGCATACTGAAGGCAATGAGAACTTTTATTTCAGTTAGGCTGTGATCATTAGGCTACAGTCATTACTGTTAAGAAGAGCTGAAGAAGGCAAAAGAAAATGGATAGTAAGAGATTCAGAGAACATTCTCCTTGATTATTTTTCCATTTACTTGTTCAATTTAGAGAAGAGGTTCTACCTCAATTATTAAAAGAAAAAAAAAGCCAAAAACACCAGAAACAACCTAACAGTTTTCCAAAGTTAAGCAAGAAACCATGCAAGAAGCAGTCATCAGTAGATCTATTCCATCAAAAAATTTCAAAGCCCAAAAGCCCAAACCTTTCCAAAAATCTGTCCTTATGCAGAAGCAATTTAACAGGAAGGCAACAGTTAAATAAATATTCTGCTCCTTAATAGAACTAGCCAATAAATCAAAGTCTGAATTTATACTGCTCCAGTATTTAAACATAGTCATAAGAATAATTTAACCTTACAGCATAAAACTCAGCTGATAATATTTTTTTCTGACTAACACCTAATAAAATTTATTCTTGCAGAATTGTAGAAAAGTTAAACACAGTCTACCCTCCTCACAAAGTTTCCTGTTACAAGGTTGCATGGTTTATGCATATGTTGTATTTCATTATTAAAAAAATTCCTCCATATAGCACCCTCTTTGTTGTAACACTCACACATACTTTGCCTTTAGGCCAGTGCTATAATAAAAGCAAAATTAATTCAAGTCCATTTGCTGAGAAAAAGATAGGCTCAAGGTATTTTCACACGTTTCTGCTTGTAACATTTTCATGTCAAAACAGTATTTTCTTTTTTCCTTCCCTTTGCTATTGTTTTATTATCTGCTTTTATTGGTACAGTATCCATGAAACAACTTCAAATAAATCTGAACTACTCTGGAAGCTGGTTTAAGGCATTAAGGTCTCAGATGAAAATGTAAATTTCAAAGCCTGTGCTTATTAGAGGGATCCAATACTAAATCACTTATCAATTCATTAGAAGAGTTACAGAAAACTGGTTAATTCACTTATTACTTAACTATTAGATAATGCAAGTGTGTGGAATCACACAAAGCATTAACAGTGCTTTTGCAGTACAAAACCATTACCTGTAAGTAAACGCTATTCAAAAATATCTCAGCAGCTAAGAAAGGAAAGATATTAAACTATGATTTCTGCCTGTCACTAAATAAACTTAGTATTCTATTCAAGAACAAACCAATAGATTGTGTCCCCCACTGTTAAGCTATCAATATGCTGTTTCTTTAGTTCTTAAGAAGATGAAAAAAAAACTTTTAAATTAAAAAAAAATTAAAATAAAAATTAATAAGGAAACTTGAAGTATTCAGTGTTTATACACCCACCTTAATGTACCACCTACACCCTGAAGAACAACCACAGAACTCAAACCTCACCTGGGAAAGGGCATTCTCCTACTAGAGCATGTGATCATTCACACACTTCCTAAGCACTTCAGAGAGCAGCTCAGGAAACCTGCAGTTCATTCACCAGTCCTCAAAGCAGAGAACTTTAGTATTCATTCCTTACACACTGTTGTTTGTTCATACATGAGCTACTATCCTGCCCAGCATTCAGTCTAATGAACAACTGACCACAGGAAATTTATGTGGTAATCTGTAAAGCTGCCTACAGTGGCTTTGTTTTTACTTTAAAGCCATTCTCTGCTCTTCCCATTACTTCAGCAGAAATTATTGTATATACTTTCCTCAAACATAAGTCACATCTGACTCAAGGAAAACAAGGCAAAGAATGAAATTGTGGCCTAATATGCAAACTTTTTAAAAGAAGTAATAAAGGCATTTTTTTTCACTATAAAAAGCATAATACCATCATTTCTTATAAGCAGGCTCATCAGTAAATCTCTCCTTTTAAGAACAGTCAGGCACAAGAAGTACATTGACTGTTTCAGTGCTAAATCCTAACCCATACAACAGAAAACAGTAAAGTAGGAGTAAGAGTCATTTTCCAAACTACTGTCTTCTTGCTCAGATTTCTCTGTAGGCAGGAAAACATACCACGTCAAAATACCTTCAATGTGGACATGACAAAGTTAAGGCACAAGTCAGAGTTTATTTTGTATGTTGTAAGTACAAAATTAAGGTAACTTCAGCGGTAACTATCTAAACATCATGTTAAGAAAAGACAATATAAATTAATTATGAATAATATTAATTTATTTGCCCTGAGTCAAAACTGAGTTTTGCTTAATGCCCCTTCCCTGCAAATCTTTTTACTGTGCCAATATGTAAATTCATTATATTCTTAAGTAGCTGATAATTTTCTCAACTAACCTCTGTGTGATTATGCATCTGTAAAGGAGTTTTAATATTTTTACGTGAAGGTAGTTTACTACTACTATTTCATACAACTGATGTTGTAAAAATGGTAACTTGATTAACCAAATTCTGCATGGGTAGAACAGATCCAATTCATCATTATTTTAATTAAAATAACTAGGCCTACATGATTTTGGTATGACCAGAAAAAGCAAAATATGGGAGTGATATAAATTATGACCAAATTATATCAATCAAAAAATGTAACAATACTGGCTCAAATCCAATCACTACCTAACTACCAAAAAAAAAAAAAAAAAAAAAAA
>VWZN01018302.1:51793-89061 GCA_013396955.1 Regulus satrapa
AAAAACAAACAAAAAAAAAAATTTCAATTAGCACTGTTTTAACTTTATTAAGACTTGACAGTTTGTAGATTAATACCAGATTTATGCCTTAGAAATTGAACTGGAGGCACACTGCGTGATAAAGAAGACTAAGAAAAGGAATTCTCAACTAAAACACTATATCCACTATATCACAGTTCACTTGCTTCACTCCATTCCTATCTTTCAACAATGGAAAAGCATACTTCTTTATCAAAAGCTTTCAATCAGCAGTGAATTTCAATCAGCAAAAAAAATTTCCAGCACTTAGGGTTTACCAGCTAAGTACAACACTTTATTTACGAGGACAAACTTTTGGAAGAGCATGTTCTTATAGGACAAGGGGTAAAGGTTTTAATAAAAAAGGGTTGATTTAAATTAGACATAAGGAAGAACTTTTTTTAGCAAGGAGGGTGTTAAAACACTGGAACAGGTTGTGCACAAAGATGGTGGATGCACCATCCCTGGAAATATTCAGGATCAGACGATCAGACTGCACAGTCTCAGAGCAACCTGGTCTAGTTGATGATGGCACTTCCCATTCCAGGGAGTCACTAGGTCAGGTTGCTCAGGCCTCCATCCAACCCAGCCTTGAAAAATCCCAGGGATGTGAAACTTCTTTCCTTTTAGTATAAAACTTTGCAACACCTTGCGCTTGGACTAGCTGAACTTTGTCAGCTTCCCATGGGCCCACTTCCCAAGCTTGTTCAGGTGCCTCTGGATGGCATCCCATTCTTCAGGCGTGTCAATTGCACCACACAGCTTGGTGTCATCTGCAAACTTGCTGAGGGTGCACTCAATCCCATTGTCTACACCAATGACAAAGATATTGACGAGTACTGGTCCCAAGACAGAGCCCTAAGAGACACCACTTGTCACCAGCCTCCGCTTGGACATAGAGCCATTGACTGCAACTCTCCTGCTGCATCAATCCAGCCAATTCCTTATCCACCAAATATTCTATGTAGCAAATCCACATCTCTCCTGTTGTCCTTTGACAACCACTGTAGTAACTCCATCACAGAAAGTCACCAGATTGGTTAGATATGATTTTTCCTTATTGAAGACATGGCTTAACATTGCTTCCAGGATGATCCGCTCCATAATTTTCCCAGGCACAGAGGAGAGACCCCCTGGTCAGTAGTTACCCAGATCTTCCTTTCTTCTCTTATTATAAATAGGAAAGGTGTTTCCCTTTTTCCAGGTACCAGGACTTTGCCTGACTGCTATGATTTTTCAAATACAATGGAGAGTGGCTTTGCAACATCAGTCAGTTCACTCAGGACCCTGGGATGCCTATCATCAGGCCCCACAAACTTGTGGCTATTCAGTTTCATCAAGTAGTCCCAAACCTGCTCTTTGTTTACAGCAGGAAGGGCTTGGCTCTCCCGGCTCCCACTAGATGTTCAGGGACTTGAGAGATGCAGGTAACCTGAGTGCCAGTGAAGACTGAGGCAAAAAACTCATTGAGTACATCAGTCTTCTCCATATCTGTTGTTAACAGTTTTCTTTTGTCATTTATCGGGGGGTACACCCTCCTTTGCCTTTATTTTCTGACATTCTGACAAACAAGAATAACTTTTTGTTATTTTTCACATCCCTCACCGAGTCTTGTTCCATCAGTGCTTTGACTTTCTTGATCCCACCCCTGCACATCTGAATGATATCCCCATACTCTTCCCAGGTCACCTGTCTTTTGTTTCCACTGGCTGCACATTTCTTTCTTACTTCTGATTTTAAGGACCAGATCTTTGGTCATCCATGCCAACATCTGCCATACCTTGCTTGATTTCTCACACATTGGGATGGAGAGTTTTGTGCTCTAAGAAAAGTGACAGCTCCGGTCAACTACTTTGTCCTTAAGGACAGTTTTTCAGGGCATCTCATTCACCAACTCCTTAGACATCTGGAATTTCACTCTTCCAAAGCTCAGGGTCCTGACTATGCTTCTTGCCAAGACCATGCTCCATGAGATCACAAACTTAACCAGGCTGGGGTTGCCACAGTCCAGGCTGCCTCCAAACTTAACTTCTCTAATGAGCTCATCATCTTAAATTATGAGCTTGAGCCAAATACCAGCTCATTGGTATTTGACTCATAAAGATTCAGAACATACTACAGATGTGAAAACAGAAAATATTTTCCAAGACAGTGTAAACTATCAGCAAATATCACTTCATATACAGACAGTTGAATTGTTAGCACAGCAGTCTCTGGCGGCATAATTGCATGATGCCATAATAGTACAAGCTGACCTTATAAAAATTAGGTGATGAATGGGTTTATAAAAAGTAAAATTCTTATAAAGCTGAGTCCTCACCATAAGTAAGGGTGCAACATAAATCATAACAATATGTACTTTTTCACGTTCGTTTTCTTAAAAAAAGAAAAAGACAACTTAAGGTAGAGTCAAGGTCTTTAAATTTTATATTTGAAGTAAACCATGAAGTTTACAATCTGTTCATTACTTAAGGGCTGTGACATTTTGTGGCTAGGTTAAGAGTTCACTTGGTTGAAAACCAGGGTTCAGCACTACTGATGCATGATTTTATCATGAATCATCCTTTCCCAAATTACCCATATGCTAGAATTGGAGCTCTGGATGACAAATTCAACTTATAGATCTAAGACCATGAGGAAGAGTTCAGAAATATGAAAAGGAGACATGCATTCTAAATAACAAAGGCGGTGGCTTAAAGCTAAGTTCAACTTTAGAAAGTCTGGGCTAACAATACTGATTTTTTTTTTTTTAATATAAAATCAATAACTGATTATCCTGTGTCCTTTCTTGATAGTTTCTCGTTTTCATTTTAGCACCAGTGTTCAAAGACAGCAAGGAACATATGTATACCTAAGCAGCAAAGAAATGTAAAGATCTGCATTATAGCCCGTTGCCACAGATTTTAAAGTTTTAAGTCACAACCAAGATTGCCTACACTATGCTTGACTTCTATATTATCATCTTTGTAGGTGTTTTCCATTTACTATTTTTATACATTTCCATTTGCTTTCTTTAGAATTCTAGCTAAACTTATAAGTGATTTCATAGTTATTTCTCACACCCCTGGGCCTTTAACAGTTCTGCTGAAAGTAAGAGTCAATTTCATTTTACCTTTTTGTTAAAGTTCCACAACTAACAGAATACATTTCGTTTCGATCAATAAAGGACTTTTCGCTATAGAGGTTTCCAGAAAGTGCTTTTGTGCTTTCTATACCTCACTAAGCGTTGCAGTAAATACATGCGTAGAATCAGTTCAAGAATAAATGCAGCTTTAGAAATGCTGACTGGTAACTGTTGTAAGAGGACCATCTAGTGGTGACAACCACAATTCACACTCTGCTATTTTTAAGAAAAATGTATGCTATTAATCTATGCAAGCCTCTGGTCAACTTCTCAGTCTTTGGGGTTTTATTCCACAGCTTTAATAGTTTCTTTAATTTAGGTTTCAACTTTCTATGATGAGAATAAATGAGTTTGTTGTTTCTTCATCTGTTCCTGTTATGAAAACATCTGACTCAATTCTTCCACATGTGAAAATTGCTCATAGATCAAACCATTAATCTGAAGACACTAGCAAGAATTAAATTTAGAAACTAGGCTACAAAATAGGTTTCTTTACTTTACAATACTCCCCACAGAAAAATCACTAATAGCTTTTTTCTTAATATGAGAGACCAAAAAAATCAACAGTTGAGAAGTGACAGTTGTACTTTGTCTGGTTTACATCTCCAATGCATTTCAGCCAGAGAGAAGTGCTGTCAAATAGATCAAAATATTACAAGCCTGCCATAAACTAGCAGGAACAGAACAGCAAAAAAATTACATTGAAGAAAACTGAATGAGAATGCAATACACACCTAGTGGTGTTTGTTTCTATATTTCAAATATGTGAAACAACTCCAAAGATATTAAAATCATCACATCATTAAATAGTTTGGATGGGAATGGTTCTCTAAAGGTCTTTAATGGTTCTTTTCCAGTCCAAACTTCCCCCCACAATGAAGAGGGACATCTTCTAGACCAGGTTGCTCAAAACACCATTCAATCTGACCTTAACTGTTTTACCACCCTCACTGTAAAAACACTTCTTCCTTATATCTAATCTAAATCGTCCCTCTTGTAGTATAAAACCACTCCCATTTGTTCTATCACAACAGACTCTGCTGAAACATTTGTCTTCAGCTTTCCTGTAGGCCCCCTTTAAGTAAATAAAGACCATATTAATGTCTCCCTGAACCCTTCTCCAGGCTGAACAACTCCAACTCTCCTGCCCCGCTTCATAGGAGAGGTGCTCCAGTACTCTAATCATCTTCACAGCCCTCCTCTGGACCTGCTCTAACAAATCCAGGTCTTTCCTGTGCTGAGGACTCCAGAACTACAAGCAGCACTACAGGTAGGGTCTCACAAGGGAGACAATCACTTCCCTCACCCTGCTAGTCATGCTGCATTTGATGCAGACCAGGATACACTTGTTCTTCCAAGCTGTGAGAGCAAACATCCATGCTTTTCACCCATGAGAACACCCGAGTACTTCTCTGTAGGACTGCCCTTGATTAATTCCTTAATTCCCCATACGCACTCATGTCTGGGATTTTCCAGACCCAAGTCCAACACCTTGCAATTGGACTTGAACTTTGTGGCTTCCCATGGACCTATTTTTCAAGCTTGTCCAGGTGCCTCTGGATGGCGTCCTGTCCTTCAGGTGTGTCCAGACAGGTGTGTCCAGACAGGTGTACCACACAGCTTGGTGTCATCTGAAAACTTTCTGAGAATGTACTCTATCCCACTGCCTAGATCATTGATGAAGAAATTAAAGAGCACTAGTCCCACTATGGACACTCAAGGAACACCATCTGTCATTCTATACTTCTATAGGACGAAGGGTCTGCAGGGGAAACCTTATACAAAGCAGCTCAGGTCACTTCAGTTGTTCAGCCTGGAGAAGAGGAAACTGAGAGGAGATACCCATTGTAGTCTTCAACATCCTCCTGAGGGGAAGTAGAGGGGCGGGTACCAGTCTTCCGCTTTTGCAACCACTGAAAGGACTTGAAGAAATGAAAAGAAACTGAGTCAGGGGAGGTTTAGGTTAGAGATCAGGAAAAAACTTTTCACACAGAGGGTGGTTGAGCAGGCTCCCCAGGAAGGTGGTCACAGCACCAAGTCTGTCTGAGTTCAAGAAGCACGTGGTGTGATTGTTAGGGTGTCCTGCACAAGGTCATGAGTTGGACTGGATGATCCTGGTCCCTTCAAACTCAGAATTTTCTGTGATTTTATGATGCTCTAGATGCAACTGTACAACCAATTCATCATCCAGTGAACAGCCCACCCATCTCTCTCCAATTTAGAGACAGATGTTGTGGGGGAGTGTGTCAAAGGCTTTACAGAAGTCTGCATATATGACATCCATAATCCTTACTTTGCCCATGGATGTAGTCACTCCGTGCCACTAGTCCACTAGGTTGATCTCTCAGGACTTGCCTTTAGTGAAGCCATGCTGGCTGTCTAGGGTCATATCCCTGCTCTCCACATGTCTTAGCACAGCTTCTTGGAAGTTCTGTTCCATGATGTTTCTAGGCACAAAGGTGAGGCTGACAGGTCACTACTTTCTGGGGGGCTCCTTTCCAGCCTTTTTAAAATGTATTCAATGCTTCCTTTTTTTCCAGTTTTCCTGGACTTCGCCTGTTGCCATGACTTTCCAAGCATCATGGAGTGTAGCTTGGCAGCTACATCAGATAACTCCTTCAGGACTCTGGGATGCCTCTCAGTCAGGTCCCAGAGACTCAGGTAGGCACAAAATTAGTCTTTCCTTGCAGTGGGAGAAACTTTGTTCCGGCAGTCCCCATTCTGCTCTCTACCACTTGAAAGGTGTGGGAAGACAGGTTACAAGTGAAGACTGAGGCAGAGAAGTTGTGGAGTTCCTCAGCTTTCTACTCATCCATTATTACTAGTTTGCCAGTGTTGCTTCCTTTGACCTTCCTGTTGTTCTTTGCACCCTTCACCAAGTTCATCTCCAGCTGTACCTTGGCTTTTCTGACCCCATCCCTACTCAAACAGACAGCATCCCTATATTCTTCCCAGGTCCCCTCTCCCTGTCTCCAGTGGCTGTGCATTTCCTTCTTGCCCTTTAGTTTGGCCAGCAGATCTCAACTCAGATATATCAACAGGTCCATCTCTTGTCTTCCTTTCCCAGTTTCTCACACCTGGGGATCCTGTGCACTCTGTGGAAGGCATCATTGAAGATCTGCCATTTTCTGACTCTTTGTCCCTGAGGGCAGTTTCACAAGGGGTCCAACTAACTCCTTAAAGAGTGGAAAGTTTGCTTGCCTAAAGTTCATGGTCCTGACTTCACCTTTCACCTGTTCCATACCCCTCAGGACTGAAAACTCAACCTTTTTTTTTATTTTGTCAGTGTAAACCATATGGCTGAGTAGAATGCAGTGCTTTACCATTGAAGCTATAGGATTAAGAGCTCCATAAAAGAAAAAAAGCACAACCTTCAGCAAGAGGAATCTGAGCAAGACTGAGCAACTTCATAGATTAAGTTCTCAGTATCAACTCCTACAGCATTTTTTGCTTACTCAGATGAAAAATCATGTTCCTGGAGGACCGACATTCACCTCCTCCCCAACACTCCCACAGCATGCTTTCCCCCTGTTCAGCTGCACTTCTCCTGTGTCTGCTTCAGTAGTTCTGTGAACATGACCTGTGAAGGGCTTCTTTCACACTCACATTGTTTCAAACATGCTTGAGCATAGCAGTAAGACACATATTAGTCACAGTAGTAACAGATGGCAATAAATGCAGAAACTCGCCCTGTATTTTCTTATTCTACTTCCAGACTGCAGTGCAGAAGGCAGACTGTTAGCAAAGCAAGCTCACTGCTGCAGGCTTACAGCATCACCGTGAATTAACCTCTACTGAAGGCGAGGGACACTGTTAGCACATGCCTGAAAAGAATTTCAGAAAAGCCTGCAGAAGGCTGATGGTAAAAAAAGAAGTTTGTTTATTTACAGACTCTCAATGGCACACCAAAACATCTGCCAAACACAGATACACATAGATAGCATGGCAGGCTAGACCAGGACAGGCATTCGTTTACTAAAATTAACAGCACTTGCTAGACCTCCTTTCTGATTCACTCTGACTGGCCTTGCAAGGTGGAAATAAAACCACAATGTTGTCCTTCATAAGCCTCAAGAACAGAACAAAATATTAAAGATGATACTTAAAAACCTGAAATAGATTCACTGCAAAAGGCTTGGGGCAAGATTAAAAGCATATTCTTGATAAGAAATCAAACCAGAAAGCCCAGGAAAGCCACGGAAAAAGAACATTCAGTCCAGAAAAATCTATGAAAAGAAGAACATTTCTTCATTTCCCAAAAATAATTTTCCCCAGTTTCCATTTTGGCATTTTCTCTGATGCTTCAACACGCCTTACTAACCTCCTATCATGTACCTGAACATTCACTATAATTTTCCTAGATTTAGGTCTTAAACAGAAAGCATCTTGATCTTACAATACTAACATGTATTATTCATTACATAACATAAATCCTGCCTTCTTTGTTTATTTATGACTTGAGATCATTTTTGTCCACCAGAAATAAATACACATACGTGAGCCAGAACATGGTGAAAAGGAAAAGGCAGTTAGCATGACATGCTAACACAGAAAACTCAGGAAAGTTTACAGAACTTACCAGAGTTCCTTCTGCTGTTCTTGCTGCTTTGTCAGGATTGGCCCTCTTTTGACCATCCTAGGTGTTGAAAAGTGTTTGGCTTGCTGAGTAAGTTCTAGGGTAAACATTACCTCCTGTCTCTTCCTAGCTTGCAAAGACACCCTCTTCATTAGATTATTTGCATCCACCACAGCTCATGAGACAGGTCTGGCATCAAGACTGAGCTGGTGGTCAGACCTCTGCTTGGACCTCCATGGTAAGCCAACATGTATGTTAAAAATCCAGAGAATTCCTTCTGCAGAACTGCATGGTGGTACGTGTTTACTTGTTTTATTCTTTCTGAACCATTCCAGACACTCACAACACTTATACATTTGTTACTGCAACTCCAGTGTAGAATGTTAGAGGACATTATTCCCTCTTCTCAGATTTAGGGACCTCTGTATTGTCTTTCTGCTTTTAACAGGAACATGCCCATACCATATACACTCACCCCTCAAGATACTCATAGCCCTTACACCTTCTCACCCATGAGGTGACCATTTTCCCCAAGGTGGCTGTAAGAAATCAGTAGGTGAAAATCTCTTCAACCAGTAAGGATTTTGGTCAGCTGAATTTAAGCCCAGGGACATGCCTGAGTTTAAGGCAAGGCATTGTAGCATTATTACTGGAAGGTTATTACAGACACAGAACTGAGGGACTGTCTGCATATATTTGCCATATTGATGCAGGAGACTTTCTGCCTTGGAAACTGGCTTAGCACTCTGCCAACAATTTAGTGATACTACTTTTGTTGATGACTGCCACCCCCCAAATATTTTTGGGCAATTTTTACTTCTGAAGGAAAGGAGATGTTATGCAAAACCAATCTAAATGCTTACACAGCAGAACACAAAAACAAGTTCACAAGTCCACAAGTTCAAAAAATACTGGTATCTATTAAACTCATTCAAACCTACAAATACACCATAAATATTACTGTCTACTGTTCCATTTTCCTAATCTAAGTTTAAGTAGGTTTTTAGAAGTCTGCTTTACATATCTTTCAAGACACTTGATACCTTAGGTTCAGCAAAAGATGTTAACTTTTCAATTTGCCCAGAATAAGCAGGTGCAGAAAAGTAAAACAGAATTAAAGCAAAGAAGAAAACAATTATTTTTAGATGTTGAAGTACAAGGGAAGAGCCAGAAATTTTGTCACATTTTTTTAATCAATTATCATTATCCTTGTAAACTCATATCCAGTTCAAAATGTGAGAAAAAAACTACTCTACATTTCATATTCTTCGCTCATTTCAACTTGAGTTATTTTCAATATGCATCAAATAAAAAGCACCATCATGCATAGAAAGATGTTTTCCACTAGACAGCAGAATCATGCTGCCTTTCAAAATTTAGTTAAACAACTAATTATAAAGAATATACAAGGAGCTTACCTTTTACACCACCAAATGGGCCATAAGTCATATTACAAGCAGTTCTCTGAAGATTGTGCTCGTACATCAGTTTAATCTGATACTGGTTCCCATGCTCCACATTCCCCTGAGTTCCTACAAAAAAACAAAGGGTAAATATTTATTTGATCCACACACTGTAGAAGAAGTAAAGGAGTATCAGTGTAAACAATCTGAAGAAAATGTAACTTAATTTCTAGTGACTTTTGAGATATGTAGGCTTACACTGCTGCTTTCTGGAAAAAAAAATCACCAAGCTACAAGGCCAGAACCAGAAATAAGATGGCATAAAGACCCTGTTATAATAAAGGCTGAGATTGTATTACTTAAATGTATTTTTCACTTTGGGCACACTTCTAAGATCAGAAGAAAAGCTTTGATTCCCCCTGCTCAAAAGGGAGTTCTTATGATTCTCTAGCTATTGGTAAATATACTATATCAAACAGCCAGCTTCAGCTGCAATAGCCTTTGTCTCAAATTAAGCTGTAGCTGGTCATTAGCTACCATTTGACAAAGCTCTGTTTAGGGTACACTCATCACTTGCCTTTACTTTGTCTGAAATTGAATGGAATGATCAGCAATGCAAAGATAAAAGACAAAAATATGGCAACACAAATAATTTTGTGATTATACATCACATTCTCTGAAAAGGTCTGCATGAATTTTAACTTCCTGACTCCAAGTAGCTAGCAGAAAATAAAAGTCTTTCTAAAGAAACTGAAGTTCTTCTTTCAAGAATCAAGTTTTTCCTGAATTCCATCAAGAAAGTAAGCTTCATTACATAAAGTAATACTTAAAGACTAATAATAGCAAACAAAAAAAAAAATAAACCAAAACCTTTGAGAATGGTAAAAAGAGCTGGGAAAAAAAAGTGCTTTGCGCTAAATCCTACCGCAGCTTTAATTATATGAAGATTTTTCCAACAATAACTTAAACAACATTCTATGAAAGATTTGTAGCCTATGCTAACCTTTTTGTCAATTTCTCCAATTAAATTAAACATAGCTTTAAACAATTACCCCTACAGCACACCCAAGTCAGGGAAAACACTGAAATAGACATTAGGGGAAAAGTCCTGCTGAGTAGCAACTAGATCATCAGCAACACTTGAGGAGAAACAAGTTAGAAACTGGTCAGTCTGTGTATATTGACCCTAATATAATATCAAGACCATACTTCAGTCAGCCCTGACGGATGCTTTCATTTGTCAAAAGAAGCAGCACAGTGATTTTTATTATGAGTAACAGATATGGTAATGTGCATAAAGCAAGCATGGATTCCACTTTATGAAAGTGTAATTTGTCTTAAAAGCATAAAGAAGTAATGTTATTTCTCAAAGTAGTTTGTTTGAGAGTACCTACTCAGGTGATAGAAATTACCATTAAAGCATGAATCCTTACAGATTAGTATTAAAAGATAGCAAAATTTTACTTTTATTATTACTTGAGTGCTTAAGACATGTAGACCAAACAGCAAATTATAACTACTAAAAACTTCTAGATTTACTGTCATATGCTCTTAATGCAAATCTTAAAATAAATTCTTTAAATAAAAATTGTACTGGTAGGCTACAATCCTAAGGCATAAACACTACTACAGCAAAAAGAAAGCACGAAATCTGCAGGGATTCTCTAAGAATCCCTCCTCAGCAAAGACCACCTGCACAGGTGTCTCCAGACAAGCTCCAGACAAGGCTGTAAATAGGAAACAAGCTGCTCCTACAAGAAAACTATGCTCTTGTAATGAAAGGAATGACAGAGTATGGCCCTGCATGTGAAGTGAAAATGCTGCCTCACCCTCCGCTGGGAGAATCCGGGAGGAGAGGAATGGCACCACTTCGAGACTGAAGGCAGAAAACCAAAGGGCTGCTTTTTCCCCTGGGAGGTCCAGGGGGCTTTATTTCCAGAACTTAGTCCAGGGGGAAAAGAAGGTGAGGGGAAGATTTACGGAGGGTATTTCAAACCTGGGGAAAGGGGCGGGGAGGCATAAATCTTAGCCAATGGGATAATATTCCAGGGACAAGGGAGGGGAAGGGATAAACACGTCACACTTGGGGGGATGAATACATAGTAATAGGAACACAGGCGCTCCAATACCACATGCACGGAGAAAATGAACAATGCTATGTTGTCTATTCAATTTTGAAAATGGGTGTACTATTAGTACATCTCTTAAATCTGTGCTTTGCTCTGAGCATATAGAAGAAAAAAAAGTCAAAGCACAGAATATGTATTTCATTGCTAGGCTCCTCACCTACATACAGAGAGAACACATGATATAGAATTTCCAGCCAAAGGCAGTAGAAGATAGAAGATTTGAGACAAAATACAGTGGTTTCACTTCTTATCAGTATTAACCTCCTGTCTTCTCATGGGCTACCATACCAATGTTCTGGCTTTCAAAAAAATTATCTGGACTTCTGAGTTCAGAAAGAATCGTAATCATTCATTTTTAAAGAGCTAAGTAGCTTGGCATTATACAACCATTTGTTCATTGTCATGTTGAACAATAATACCAATTAGTTAAATCATTATGAGAACTAGTTGCACACAATCACTACTAATCACAGACCATCCCACACATCACAGCATCTCAGGCATGGAGCAGATCAGCAGACCTCTGCTAAACCTAATTACTAATGTCTCCTCTTCATACATGGGCCATACACATCCATGAGCTTGAGTGAATGAACATGACTGCAGATCTTCAGTGATGAGGAGCAGACACTGCATACACCAAGTTTAACATCAACCTAAACTTTAGAATACACTTAAAAATCACTGTAGAGTTTGGATCTGTAAACTAACCTGAAACAGCATAAACACAGAGTTTTCGGCAGTGCAACACAGCCAGGTGGAGTACTTCAGTACCACTGTAAAGAAGGGTATAAAACACACTATTTTCAGATAAATTCAAATATAATTCATGCATTATAAAATTAAAGTAACATGTTGAAATTGCTCTCACATATAAGCCAAATGCAAAAGTTTGGGTACTAGAGGCTAGCATAAAATCTCAGAAGTACTGATCTTCCTAAATTCATGCTGAAGTGTTTGGAGTTAATTTCAAAATCAAAATGAATCATTTAAGAACATGTTTTGATCAAAGAGCAACCTAACCATTTCCCCCGTTAAATCTGAAACTCATTTGAAATAAGGTGCTGTTACTCCTTCATGGAGGGACGAATGTGGATCGTCCCTCCAAACAAGCATTATTCAGCAACTCTACTTTTATTTTTTAATTCACTTTTGTACTAGCTGCATGGAACCTTCAAACCCTCACATCCTTCTTTCTCCAAACATAAATAGTGTTTCTAGCAAAATACTTGTGCTGTAAATACAGAAAACGTTTTAGCTCATTTTACAGAGTCCTGCAAACAGTCATTCCATAGGTACTTGACCCTTTGGTTTCAGAGCATGAATCTTTCCCATGGCCAGCACAGGTTTTACTTTCATTTTTTAAATAAAGTTCAGGCTACAGTATTAGAAGTTCATTTCAAAATTAAAATGAATCCTTCAAGAACTAACTTTTAAAATAAAGTTCTCCTACTTAGATTCTCTTACAGCAAATTAAGTATAAGGTGTTTTCCTTAGAGTCACAGTATCTCTCATTGACCTGGCCACTTGTTTCCACTAAATTCATTGGAATTAAGCATCTTCTATCCTTTATTAGACATGAAACAATCAGCCAGTATTACACCCTAGACCATAACAAGTTAGTCAAGTATTCTTAGCACTTAAAAGATAACTTTCAATGGTAAGTTTTTCCTGTTCTACATACTTCTAAAAAATTGTATAACCGTCTGGAAGATTATACTCTATTTATACCTTAAGTAAAAATCTTCTCATATGAAGATGATTCAAGAAGCACATCAAACAGATATTATAGGACTCATAGATGTGATTAACAGTTGTCCAAACAGAAAATTCGCACTCCAAAACAAAGGAAGAAAATCACATCTATGACTGAAATAAACAACATCATAGCCTGTTTACTTACGAAACAAATTTTCCCACTTCCACCTGCAATATTGGTTCTCGCAACTGCACTTCCAAGAGCAAGTCTTCAGGTTGTACTTCATCTCCAGGTTTCACAGGATGTGGATTAAAGATTCGGAGATATCCCTTATAACTGCCCACAATAACTTTATCTGAAAAAAAGTCAAAAAAACAAACAAAATAAAACCACATAGGATACTATACTACACAATACAATAGCACACGTGGAATTTAGTTTGCTGCACAGTACTTCAAATAATACCCTAAAAAGATAGAATATTGACATGATTCAAATATGTTCATTATGCTCTCTGTCTTCTAGTTTAACTTTAGCAATTACATTTTTTTGCAAGTCCACGAATATCTATCAGCACCAGTGACGGTAGCAATAGGGTTGAGTCTTTATGGGTAAGAATTGGGGAAAAGGCCAGTGGGGCAGATGTCATGGTGGGAGTCTGTTACAGATCACCCAATGAGGACAAAGAGGCAGTGAAATAGTCCACAAGCAACTTGAAGAATTCTCACAAGCACCGGCCCTTGCTCTTGTGGACGACTTCAACTTAGCAGACGTCTGCTGAAACACAGCAGAGAGACTGTTTACAAGATTCTGGAGTGTATGAAAGATAACTGCCTTACACAACTGGTGAAGGAGCCAACTAGGGAAGGTGCCCACTGGATTTGCTGTCCATGAACAGAGAAGAATTTGTAGGTGATGGGATGGCTGGAGGCTGTAGTGGGTTCAGCAATCACAAAATTTTATTTTTGATTCTTAGAGAAGGAAAGAGGGGGTACAGCAGAACAGCTGTCATGGACTTCCTGAGGGCAGACTTTTACCCATTTAGGAGATTGGTTGATAGAGTGCCTTGGAAGGCAGTCCTGAAGGGCAAAGGAGCCCAGGGAAGGGTGAAAATTTCTAACACAGGAGGTCTTAAAAGGTACCAGACCAGGCCATCCCGTGTGCCAAAAAGACAAGTTTGCAGGGAAGACCATCCTGGCTGCACAGAGCTTTGGCTGGGGCTCAGGGAAAAGAGGAGATACGACCTTTGGAAGAAGAGGGAACTGAATCAGGGGCGCTGAATCAGCTGAATCATAAGGTTATGCATGAAGAAAACTACAGGGCCAAAACCCAACTAGAACTTAATCTAGCTGCTGCCCTAAAAGACTAAAAATGGTTCTATCAACACATCAGCAACAAAAGGATGGCCAGGGAGAATCTCCTTTTTTTTTTTGGACATGAGGGGGGAAACATAGTGACAAAGGATGAGGAAAAGGCTGAGGAAAAGGCTGAGGTACAGTGCTGCCTTTGCCTAAGTCTTCAACAGAGCAACAGCTGTTCTCTGGATACCCAGCCCCTGAGGTGGAAGACAGGAATAGAGAGCAGAATGAGGTCCCCATAATGCAAGGGGAAATGGTCAGCATTCTTCTACATCACTTAAACACAAGTCTGTGGGGCCAGACGGGATTCACCCAGGAATATTTAGAAAGTGTGCAGGTGCTCACCAAGCCACTCTCCATCATCTACCATCAGTCCTGGCTGACCAGGGAGCTCCCAGTTGACTGGAAGTTAGCAAATGTGATACCCATCTACAAGAAGGGTCAGGAGGATCAAGGGAACTGAAAGCCAGTCAGCCTGACCTGAGTTCCAGGGAAAGTCATGGAGCATATTTAGTGCCATCACGCAGCTTGTATGGGACAACCACAGGATCAGACCCAGCCAGCAGTGGCTATGAAGTGCAGGTTCTGTTTGACCAACCTGATCTCTTTCTATGACAAGGTGACCAGCTTAATGCAAAAGGGATAGATTGAGGATGTTGCTTACTTCAACTTTAGTAAACCTTTGACTGTATTTCCCACATCATTCTCCTGGAGAAACTGGATAGTCATGGCTGAGACAGGTGCATTGCTTGCTGGGTAGAAAAGTTGCTAGGTGGCTGAGCCCAGAGAGTGGTGGTGAACTGAGTTACACCCAGCTGGTGACTGGCCACAAATGGTGACATTCCCCAGGGCTAAGTACTGGGGCCAGTTCTGTTTAATATCTTTCTCAATGTCCTGCATGAGAGGATCAAGTGCACCCTCAGTAAGTTTTGCTATGACACCAAGTTGGTGGGAGGGTTGATCTGCTGAAGGCAGAGGAGGATGGCTCTGTAGCAGAATCTGGACAGGCTGGAACAAAGGGTTGAGGCAAATCATATGAGGTCCAACAAGGCCAAGTTCTCGGTCATTCACTTCAGCCACAACAACCCCATGCAACACAACAGGCTTGGGGAAAGGTGACTGGAAAGCTGCCCAACAGAGAAGTACCTAGGGTGACGGTTCACGGCAGCTGGAGTAGGTGCCCATGTGGCCAAGGAGGCCAGTGGGGCCAGTGGCATCCTGGCTTGTATCAGAAAGGGTGTGGCCAGAGAAATATCACCCCCTGTATTCAGCACTGGTGAGGTTGCAACTAAAATACTGTGTTCACTTTTGGGTTCCTCATTACAAGAAAGTCATGGAGGTAGTGGTGCAGAGCCAGAGAAAGACAACATAGCCAGGGCTTAGAGGTGCACCAGGGGCTGTAAAACCTACATGGGATATTAGGAATACTTTCCCCAAAAGGGTTGTGAAGCATTGGAAGAGACTGCCAAGGGAAGCGGCTGAATCACCATCCCTGGCAGTATTAAAAGACGTGTGGATATGGTGCTCAAGGACATGGGTTAGTAGCGAACACAGAGTGTCAGTTGATCTTAAAGGTCTTTTCCAACCTAAATCACCCTCATGAATTCCTACTGAAAAAGGTTGTACACCAAATCAGGAACAGCTCAACTTTATTCAAATTGTCCTGAAAAGGGAGAATCTTACATTAAAATAATTTTAGTAGAGTATAGCAACAAAGACATCAAACTCGAGTACCTCAAGTAGCAGGCAAAAATAAAGTTTCAAGGTGAGCCTGATATCATAAAGACACCAAGAATTTATTAATTTAAATAAATACACACACAGAAACTCTCCCTGACAGAAAAGATCATTTCACATTACTAATGACTACACAGAAATGCAGGGTTTACTCAAGCAGAGTCACTTACTTCAATCGTCATTTATTTTCTAGATTAAAAGGGTTGTTTATTTGTTTTTCTAAATTCTTAACTTTTTAGCTCTCACCTTCCTTTTTTCTCCCCTTATGTTTTTACAAGTTATAATGTGTTTTCTCCCATGACTAACCAGAAGTTATTTATAGATATCTACCACTGAGGGACTAAGACAAGAGAGAAGTTATGAGTGAACACAAGCAAGAATTAACATATTTAGCAATGTACAAATATGAAAAGACAGAGAGCACTGAATTTGTCTTCTTAAAGATAAGTCCTTACAAAGACACATTAAAGATAGCAGACCTAAAACTAACTAGCCAACTAGTCTGGCTAACAAGCTATCAGCATGCATTGGTCAAAGCAAACCTACAGCTGTGTGGCTTAAAAGCCAGCAATTTTAAGTCTGAATTTACCTTGTCCACTGCCACTATTATCAACATCAGCAACACACAGACAGCCTTGATCAAATTCTTCCTTTTCTCCAAGTATGGTGGACCACCAGTCTCTAGCTTTAAACAAGGACATTCTTCTTTACTGAAAAGTAAACAAACTGTTGTTAAAGTTTATATTGATACATGCAACTATTTATAAAAAAAAAATTGGATTTTTATTAGCAACAGGTTTCCTTAAGTATATTACACCTCTTGGTTTCACATTGCATTAGTGTGAGCAAAATTAATGTTAATTCCAGGTGTCTTTTATTTCTGGTTATATAGTTAAGAAAACAACCTTAATCTAATTGTCATTAGTTAAATTAGTTGTGATAGACACTGTTAGTTATATGAAGAAAATACAACAAACTAACAGACTTTTAAAAACTGTTAAATGCCTTCTGTTACAAGCACTAATAAAAAGTTTTCAAAGTCACAAAACTGAGGTTTCTTCTCTTACCAAGGCGTACCAGCAAAAAGAGAAAAACAAAATCTGATGCAAGTATTCTGCAAGAGAAATTATTTTTAGACAAGTAAATGGAGACATAAACAGACGACATCAAAACTTCCACCGCATAATCGCCTTGAAGATGCTCCAGTGACACGACTAAAGAACTCGGTCATACAGGGCACAAATCAGCTTTTCTGCTCCCTACCTGATGTTATTTTAAGAAGGGGGGAGGGAAGGAGCGAGGAGACTAATCCCTTTGCGGGCAGCTTGGCAATAATATTATCCTAGTAGAACTCGCAGTTCTGCGCCTATGGACCCGGACACGCTCGATCCCACAGCCCGCGGGAGGCGCGGGGCTGGCAGGCACCGCCAGCTCCAGCGGGAAGGAGGGCAAAAGACGGGATTCGCAGCAAACGCAGGGTGCAACTCAGCGCCTTTCCTCTTTCAAGGAAATCAAGTCCCAACAAACAAAAACGCTTATTTTCCACCTTTTTCCCGTCGCTATGCCCGCTAGGCAACCTGCTGCCGGCGTGCGCGGGCTGGCACAGCACAGCCTTCCCTCCCCACACACACCCCCGCCCTCCCTCCTGCCCTCCCTCACAGAGTCCCTGAGCAGCACACAGAGCACCTACACCGAGCTTAGGACACGGACACACACACACGGACACAGACACACATCCCCGCGGAGCGGGAGAAGGGAGACCGAGCCCGGCGGGGGCTTACTTGGGCGGGAGGCGACAGCTCCCTAGCGCGGTGCAGTCCGAGCCGCCCCGGGGCAGCAGCCCCGGTTCCTCACAGGAGCTCCTCGCTCAGGCACGGCCCGAGGCGAGGCACAGAGCAGCAGAGCTAGAGGTGCATTCCCACCGCCGCCGCCATCTCCAGCATCCTCCTCTCCCCACCGCCGGCACCGACAACTCCCCGCCCCACGCCCCGCCCGGCTGAGAGCCTGGGAAATGTAGTTTGGGAAGCGGCGCCATGGGCCGTTGGGCTCTCTCACTTAGCCCTGTACTTGGGGGGGAAGAGCAAAGGAGAGAAACGTTTATTTTGTGAGAGGAGAAAAAAAAATAAAAAGCAAAACCAAAACCAACCCTAAGTACTTGGCAGATTGTGCTTTTACTTCTTCAAACTCCTCACGGAAGCCTCTTGCTCTCGAGACGCCCAGCTTCACCCGCGCGTCCACCCTTTTTCCTTCCCCCCTTTCCCCAGCGGCGTGGTACGGCCGGCGAGGGGCCGGGACGGCGGGGCGCGTGCGGTGCCGTCGTTGCCGACCCGGCAGTCGGTCGGTCTGTCTGTCTGTCTGTCAGTCACGGAGCGCCCGCCCGCCGGGATCGCGCTCCTTCGCCCGCGCCGAGGGCGCGGCCGCGTCTCCCCGCAGCGGCTCCCGGCGCCCAGGGAACTACTGCCATGGACAGGACCGCCGTGGCCAAGATGGGAGCGGTGGCGAGCGCCAGCGTGTGCGCGCTAGTGGGCGGGGTGGTGCTGGCGCAGTACATCTTCACGATGAAGAAGAAGACGGGTAAGAAGACCAAGATCATCGAGATGGTACGTGGTAAGAGCCCGAGAGCCCCTCGGCCCCCGGGCGCACGCCCTTCTCCTTGTCCTTCTTCTCCCGCGGAGCCAGGCGGATGGATATCCCCAGGGGATATCTGGAGGGGCAGAGGGAGGACCTTGAGCTCGGTTTGGGATTTCTGTAAGGACAGGCGCTGGAGGCAGAAGCAGCTGTTCCCCCTCAGCGTGACCCACTGGCACGGAAGGGGTGCGTGGGGAAAGGCTCTGCGCCGTCCTGCCCTGTCCTGTCCGACCCGTGTGTGCTTGTACGGTAGATACATACGGACCCCTGGGTCCTGGTGGTAATTTAGAAGCTTGCTTGCAATTTGTTTAAAAGAAAAATGGACACGCGCACACACGTGTTCGACCATCTGTTGAAACTGGGAAGCGCAGTCTGTTCGCGGTTACTATAAAAGGAAGATGGAGCTCGCTCTCTACTTGCTGCCCTTGTTAAACTTGTTTAGGAAGTTGTTTAAATATCCGCTTGTAAATAACTGGGTCGTAAAAGATCTTAGTTTGGACAACGTGCTGATTATGTGGAAGTCCTTCAAATTTTGTGATTTGGACGCTGCCGACGTAGCAAAGGACTGAACTGAAATCGTCAAGGCACTTGATGTTAGCTAATGGGTATTTTGTGGTCTCCCCTGCTGAAATTTACTGAAAGTTTTGATTAATTTTTATAATTACACGTGGAAACAGATTTTAGTAAGCGCTAGGATTCTGTATGTAAACTGCGAGCTGCCGAATTACTCACTCGGGCACGCATTGCCATGTTTGCCAGTGGAATTCATGCAGTGGAGTTTGTGATAACGTGGGTCCAAAGAAGAATTCTACTTCGACTTTTTGCTAATTGTTGAGGCATCGCTTACTGTTGAAAAAAAAAAAATACTGTCTCTAGCCATCAGTCATGTCACCTGACAATTTGGAGGGGGATGCCTTGCTTTTTAGTTTCTCCAAGCCCACTTCCAACAGCTTGCGGGAGAGCAGAAAGTTTGGATTGCCACTATAGAGAGGTTTTAGATCTATTTCTGTAAAAAGGCTTTGGACTCTATAGTAGGATTGTACAAAACTCATTTGAAAACTTACAGTGGCATAACACTAGTTAAGTATAAATTATATTTTTTTTTCAGTTCTAGTACTATAATACCAGAACTTACATGTAAATTATGTGGATATTAAAATAACAGCATCTAAAAGCTTGATCATTTGAGTGCTTAAAAGGCAAATCCAGTAGTTTCATATAACTCGTGTTCATAATACCTGATTTGAGCTGTAGTTGAGAAAGTACCTAATAATTGCTAAAATGTATTTATATTAACTTTCTGTACAACATTTAAGTGGTGTTTTGGCTGGGAAGACTTGAACTTTGCCAAGATTTTGCCTTTGGTAAGGGAAAAAGTCCTTATGCCAATGCAAAATTGTTTTCTGGTAAGTGATTTTCTTATGTACGTCAGATAACATTTTCAGAGCTATGCTCTTGGGCAAAAAAATCTACGATCCTAAGTTGATATTTCCAAACTTCCACTTGTATGTTTAGAGCTTTTCTGTGTTTTAAATTGAAAGGGAAAAATTGAGCTTGTTTGGAAGCATGTCCAGCTTCTCCTGCAAAACCATTTGATCAACTGCATACAGCACATTCACACTCGGGGAGTGAGCATTTCAGCTGGCATCCAGGCTAGCAGCTTCCTCAGCTAGCAAACATCCCTAGTTCGAAAGATGCAAGTCTTCTTTCTTAAGTAGTATTTTCAGTGGACCCGTTAAACACAGGCTGTGCAATTTCTTTGAAATAAGTGAAATAGTTATGTAAACTTCATACTCAAGGAGCTGAGTTTGTCAAGTATGGGCAAAAATGCGTATGAATATGAACATTCATATGCTGCATTCTGAAGAACTCTTTTATCCACCAATGCAGATTTGATTCAATGTTTGTCATTTACAAGACACTGTATCTGTTTTATTTTATGACAAGAAAGATCATTCTTTGTGGTCTGTGGAGGAGAAGATGCTGTTTTCCAGTCTGTAACTTAATGTAATTTAGGATGGTGGTAAGGAACAATACTGCCTTATTGAAATACATTTTCTTCCAACACCAGGCTGGTCTTCTGTGTTAGATTAAAATTATGAGATCATTCTTGTATTTTCAGCAGATTTTTTTTTTTTGTTGTTGTTCAGATTTTCTTTGGGAAACATTATACTTTAGTTTTGTATCCACACTAGGCTCAGAATTACCTTGATATATAACTTTTATCAAAAAGCAGTAAGGAGCAGGCCTATAAACCTTATTTATGTGAATGAAATCTTATTTCAACAGAATTAATCACAGCAATTTTTAAATTTCTTTTCTTAGTCAAAATAAAGTTAGATAAATATAAAATCCAAGTGTAATTTAAAAAAAAAATACAGCTGTCTTTTTTAAGTGCTAAAAAGACAGGGACTTCTGCAAATCAAATAAAACATCTGTAAGACAAATTAATATCAAGGATTATGATGCTAAGAATGTTTATGGTGAAGAAAAGTGGAAAGGATTCTCAAGCATTGTGGGAAAGGGTAACCCCCTTTCCTTGCTGAATAATGAAATCAAGTAATTCTTAAATATCTAGCTCACATTTCAGTAGATTAATTCCTTAAGCAAACCAATTAGCCTGGTACAGAAATTTAAGCTTAATGGAGACACCTTAAAATTACTTCATCTTCTTTGGTAAAAAAGGTTTAAATTTATAATTAAAATGTCAATATAAAATGTCAATATTGTGTCTTCATCCACCGTGTGTAGTTTGGAAACGGAGTTTCCCTTAGGCGCTCGTGGATGTAGACAGAGTTACTTCAGCTCTACTTCTGAAGTAACAGAAGCATTAATAGTAATGTTCACATGAAGTTTCACTCTGTGTGGTAAGAAACAGCCATCCCTCCAAACCTTCTGTTATTACTTTGCACAGCCTCGTTGCCAATTCTGTGAAACTGTACCAGGGTTTCCACAGTCACTAAAAGTTAGCCACAAGGTTGCTAAGTCTAATTTAAAGTGATAGAAAACAATTTATTACATTGTCAGAGTAACTTTTTAGAAAATGTTTCCCAGCTATTTTAGAAAGAGGCTGAACCATGTATGTAGTATGGTTCAGTGTTAGGGGTTTTTCAAGCCGCAGACAAGTTTGCAATTAAGTTGTGAAGTTCAGCAGATAGTTGTACTGCCAGTAGACTTCAATCTTTGATTACTCTTTGCCAAGCCTTCTATCAGCTCAGCAGAAAACAGGTGGTCACAAACCAGAGCAAAAAACATTCACCTTCACCGTCCAAATTAATCAAAACATGGAGTTAACATAAGAAAAAACTTATTGGAGGAGTAACAGTAATTTTTGTTGTCTGTTTCATTAAAAATATTTGTTTAAATTTCTGGGCTTTTTCAGCAACTTTCAAAAAGCTCCTCCTTCTTTGGTTTTGGAACTTTTTATTGGTTTGTTTTTTGGTTTTGGTTTTTTGGTTGTTTTTTTTTCATTTTTAGAATAAGAAACATAATAGAACTCGCTGAAAAACTGGGCAAATGTGTGGTTACATTTGTCTATTGCTCCAATCTTCCCCTGAAGTGAGAATCGTAATTGCAGGAAAAAAGAGACTTTGTATCAATCTTCAGTGCTAACACATTAAAAAAAAAGACTCAAAGCAGTTTCTTAGTTTACAAGAAACATTTCAACGACTCAGCTGTTTCTGGACAGTGCTCTTTTTATCGTGTTAAAGAAGGAAAGAAATGCATGGATTTCTGCAGTATTAGAGTTTACCTGGAGGGAAATAAGTAAAATAATAAGAAGCAAGGTAACTGCTATTTATCTACTTGCCTAAGAAATAAGGAAATATACTCTGTGAGTATGATGGGGGGAGGGGGTATTTTTTAAATTATTATAATTATTTTATTTTTCCTGGCAATCTCTAGTGAGATACGGCATAAGAGCATTTGTGCCACCGATGAATATACAAGTGGCAGCAATCACACCCCACTTCTTTATTCTTGTCTGGTTGCTGGTAACTAGTTGTTATAGCAACTGTGACGTTACTCTGGCAGACTGACCTCCCAGTAGAGTAAAAAGCAGAGGAGTATGTAATGTGTAACATAACATATTCAGGAATCCAAGTGGTTGGTATTTGCAACTCCTCCATATGTACTTATGCCTATACAGAGCTGAAGAAGGGTTTGAGTCTGAGTCAAGTGGAATCACTAAAAGGGGAATGGAAGGAAGATGGACTCCCTCTAATGACGCCTTTGCAGGACATTGTCACTGTCTGAATGTGCTCGAGAGCCATGCAGTGATAAGATCCATTTGGGAATAATATTGTTCAAAAAGAGTGGTGCTGTGATATATGAACCTAAGATAGGGAAAGAACTGCTGAGACCTAATACCGCTGCTACCTGTTGACATGGGACTGAGAGCCCTTACATTACTAGAGTATTAGAATTATTTTTAGGTTATTGTTAACATTTTTAAACCAAGTTAAATCTTATATGAGTACTGGTGCTGCTGTATAACTATTTCTATAAACCTTGGGTTTTTGTTTAACTGTATTCCTCAGCAGAAAAATCAATTGACGCTAAAACAAGGTTGTTTTGCCCACATGCTGTTTGCAGAGATAATCATAATGTATGATAATGCATGATATCAGGCTGCCTAATGTAAGCCACTGTGCATCATATAAGTCACCTAACATGTGGCTTGTAATGCAAGTTTTCAAAGGGCAGGCAAAACCCTAAGGACAATGTGTGTTGATACCATTTGGATAGTTGTAACAGTTTTCATTCTCACTGTAAAATAATTCAGTTGGAAATTAAAGATATTTGTATCCCAGGAGAATAAAAATTGACTGAATTTCATTGTTTTCTCCTCTCAGTGCCAAAACTATGTGCATACCAATATTTTACTTCATTTATAGTATAGTATAGTAAGCTGATACTACAACAGAGCTGTTTTAGAAGCAGATTTTAAGTTTCTGAAATTGCTGCTGCCTGTGTTTTTTTGGTTTTTTGTTTTTTTAATTCAGTATGTCTACATTCCTACAAGGGATGGGTATGGGAAAATTAATTAAATCTATAATTCTGCATTAGTTTCTTTGGAACTCATTTGGGCAAGTTATAACAGTTATCAAAAACATACTGATGATCTATACCTGAAAACTGTTCCAAGTAGTCAGTGTAGATATGTCAAGATACAATACATATTGTAGGTGTGGGTTCAGAAGAGCTTGTTTGCTGCTTTCTTTTATATTCCATGTAAAGAATTTCTCCAAGACAGAAGAGCACTCTTTCAATTACTCATTCTGCCCTGAAATATATTTACCTTTCAATAAATGCTTGTTATGTGTTCAGTTGTATTTTTAAGTGATTTTTCTCCTGTTTGTGGTAACTCGTTTTTTACCAGTTGAGTTATAATGGCATCTGTTCTATTTTACAGCTTAAAGTCTATAGCAAATACTGCAAGTCTTCAACATGTTACCTTTAACTGTCAATATAAACAGTAATAAGGAATTTTTTTCGTTTTTAGTCTGAATATACATATCATTGCAAACCTGTTCATACTATGAAGTAAAGTTACATAGCATTCCAATCATACCATTCAGTCTTAAGTTATCAGTCTTAAGAACTACCAGCTTTTACAAAAAGTTTATTAACTGATCAATGCAAGTGTTGAAGAGATCCAGGATATGAATCCATGCCTTTATAAGCAGGAGAATTCCAGCAGTGAATTCAATAGCCACGTACCTGTAAATGTAGAAATATCACAATTTGTATAAGTCTGGACTGGAAACTTGCAAAATGCCTGAACTTTTGAAGTTCTTTAAAAAAAAAAAAAAAATCACACAAAAGAACCCACCACAACTACCTTTTATTTTCACTTGCATGAATAACATAATGCATGCAAAATACACATTCTTTTCTGCGTTGGCTAGTTCCAGTTTGCAGTGATAATCCTTCAAGCCGTCAGCCACCACCCTTCCCTCCATGTGTGCATACACGAGTGTATCTTGTGCAAGTAAACGACAGCGTACTCTTCACCTCCTGCGGAGGGTTTTTGCTGGAGAGAGCTTAAGGGGAAGCAGCGGAGAGCAGCAGGCTGCCAGCTCTCATTGCCGTGTCTCTGCCGGCTGGGTCAGACCAAGGGCTCTTCGCGGCGGACGCTCGGGCGGTTGAGCTGCAGCGGGCGGCTCCGAGCAGCAGGTGGCGCCGGCGCTGCTCTGGGAGGAACCTGCCTGTCCCTCAGGGAATCCTGGCCGGGCCCTGGCTGTCCTCGGCTAAGCACAGCTCAGGGCCAGAATGCTATTCTTCCAGGCTTCCTTTCTAGCCACCCTGAAGGGATAGAAGGCCAGATAAGACTGGGCAAGGGAGTCGTTCGTATTGTCGTGGAGGGTGTGTAAAATAAAAGTTAGGGTGTGAAGTATAACTGGCCTTCTTGCAGTCACAGCACTCTGCAGCAACTGCTTCTTCCTGGGACACAGTCTTCAAACAGCTCTTATCTTGAGCAGTTGCTTTCAGTCAGTCTCTTTCTCCCATCCAAAAGTCATCATTCACCACGGGTCAGCTGCTGTAAAACACCAGAGAACTTCTGATTGCAGTAGGCAAAATTTTAGCTCAATGTCTGTCATGCAGCGGCTTGACGGGCAGTGTGCCATTAAATCGGAATCTGTGGCTGTTCTATTAGTCAACTCTTAGGTTATTTGTGTGGCGCTTCTGATGGTTTCAAGGAAAAAAAAAATCAGTGTCCATTAAAAGTCCACAGATTTTTTTACATTTGGCTAATCATCAAGAGTGTATTATATGAATTCCAAAAAGAAAAAAAAAAAAGGCATTTTTCAGCACAGGTGGACATATGTTTAAGGTTGTAGTACTAAAAGTGACTATATTATTTTCATTCACTAATACCTCAAAAGAATACAGAATTGCACTGACTTACTTCAGAAAATAATGACAAAAATAATTTTAAATAACATTTATCTAAATTATAACAATAATACCTATTGCTAGAAGGCAATGTGGCCTCTATTTTCATGTATCTCAATCTTTTAAGAAATAGTTAATTTAATTAATTTGTTTGTTTATTTTATTTTTAAAGGGCTGCGGCAAAGCCCAGACTTGGACACTAAAGATTCATTAAGTATCTGAATACAGACTTTAGGACTTCCTGAGCTGGATTTGTCACCGAAAAATTCCTGTTCAAATGTGCTTGTTCTTACTTGTTTCCCACTCGTTAATTGTCATTTCCTTCCTGCACTCTTATATAAAGATTTGTTTGTCTGCTCTGCAAATTGGATCACTGAAATAATCAATTTTCTTCTTTTTTTTTTTTTCTTTACCTTGGAGTTGTTTTGCTCCACCATAATCTGGCAGAATGAATACCACTGAAATGTTCCGTTAATCTTGTTCCCTTAAAGCTTTCCCTCTTTGTCAGAAACTTACTAGTTATATGACCAAAACTGTGATTTTTTTTCACTCTGCAGCTATTAGTGCAACACTTACTATTATCAGCATCATCTGCCTTTGCAGTGAGTATAACGGGTGGGTAAGCCTCAGTTTAGTTTGCATGTTTCTGTGGAAAAATTGTACCTGAAATTGAAGGACAGGAACTAGCACAAAGCAGTAGCAGTATCAGTACTTTAGCAGTAGAGTGCAAAGAATACTAGCAATAGTATTATTACCTGTTGGTTTTAAAGACTTCCAGAAGGCAAGTACACAGAGATACAAGAAATAAGACATCCAAGTACACCTTTCAGTGGATCTGGCAGTGAACACCCAAAAAACAATGAGACCTAGTTGAAACAATCTTTCATGCCTCAAGTCATGATGCTTCTGCCTGTTACCTTTTAAATGAGTGTTTGGTAGCTTTATTTCATCTTTAGATTTAATGGAATTTTTTTTCAAATACTTTAAAAATAAAGGGATTGTGATCAAAGAGAACCTAACAATTAAAAACTTCATTAGTCTCAATGTGTAATTTAATTGGAATATTATAATAGCACGACATTCTTACATGTAGTGTCGGGTAATGCATTGCAGATTAAACTTTGTCCTGCTGACTTTGCTTTCAAACTGAGTCCCACAACTCCACTATTCAAGGGTCAGAGTTTATTTGATCTAGATACAGCATTCTTAGGCTTAGTGAAAAAAAAAATCTAAGCAGATTTTTTTTTTCTTAGAAGCAGATAAGAGAAGAAGAGAATCAGCAGCAGCTGCCTCAGTCCAAGCCTTGGCCTTAATGCAAACTCCATTCTAGATAGTGTTACATGGAAAGCTTCTAGGGAAACAAGCATTTGTTTAAGTTCTTTCAATGCATATCCATGCAGATATCTACAGGGTATTTAATTACAGAAGGTATGTATGTGAATGTACAGTTTGGGGGGGAAATAGTATAGCTCATCACAATTACCTTATTATGCAAGGTGAGCTTTTGCATACTTGATAGCTAATTAAGAAATAAGAATTTGTAAATGTACCACAGTGTATTTACATACTGCCAGTTCTTAAAATTCTCCACTGGTTGTCTAGGTATTTGAAGAAAAATTATTTGCACTAGCAGCCTCACTTATAAGCAAGCATTCTGTAAATAAGCATTGGATTCTGTATAATGTGAGAGGGAAATGGATCTTTCAGGCAGGCGGACTCAAACATATTCCACAGCAGTATGACAGAGGAGAGTACCACTCAAATAAAAAATTATTTGTTAAAAATGAATTTTTCATGTGTGTTCTCAGAAGGAGAACTGGTAAGAAAAAGGCAGGATGGAGTTAAAACTAAGATACTTGTGATTAACTGAAACATTATCATAGAAAGCAAATTATTCTCCCTGTCATTACATGTTACAAACAGGGACTGTTGACTTGCCTTCCATGAAAAGTCTTAGCCCATACTGATAGAACCATCTGTCTCACAATGATCTGTAACAGAGGCCCAAAGAAAGCATAGGAAATGGGTGATTTGTCATGAATGTTTTTCCTAGAATGATTTCTCTCCTCCCGCTGCTTGTATCTTAGAGACAGTACCTGTAATTTAGGATGAGCTTTTTCGTGTTATTATCCAGTTCTATTTTAAGGCTGTGTAAATTCACAGTATCAACAAAAAGAAATTCCCCATTTTATTACTTTACCTAATTGTGTGACTTGTAGCTGACTCCTTTGTTTTAAGCCTGCCTCCTCTTAATTTTAATTGATGACCTCTACCTCTTATACTGGAAGGGATAGTGAGCAATCTTTCCCTATTAACCCTTTCTAAACTACCCTGTAATTTCCAGGTTTAGGAATTCTAGTAATATTCAATTTGTTCATTGTATGAATCTTTTCTCATGGCTCATTCTTACTGCCCTCCTCAGGGCCTTTTCCAGTTCTAGTCTATTCCCTGTAAGGTAGAGAAACCAGAACTGGTTTCGGTTTTTAGGTTCCAAGTTCATAATGGATTTATAAAGACTTTATCCAGAAAGCCCTGGTAAGAATAGACATCAGTGAAATATATGTATGAAGGCCAAGAAAAAAGCCTCTGTTTTCTTCTGCCAAGCAATGAAATGTGTCACAACCCTGAGTTTTTCTTCCAATATTGGTGCTTTAGAAGCTAATTTCAAAATTTAAGTGTAAGGTGATAAATTGTATTGATCTGAACTTGCTTACATTTATAATTTAAATTTTCTTCTTTTTTTTTTTTTTTTACAAGGGCAGGAGAGAAGTAATGAAGATAAAAAAATCCATCAGTTTAAATTTGGCTAGATAGGTGTGGTATTTCCAAGATACTCATTAGAAATTACTGAAATGCTCTTAGTCATTTCCAGATACTCACTGATTGCTAACTAATACCTACCTTTTCTTTTAGCCTACCAGTTATAAAGGGTAATTCTCTCCACAGTGGGGGAATGGGAACTAAGCACAGAGATGAGGTGACTCCCCTAACATACAATCAGAGAAAAAAAATGCCTATTCTGAGCTGTATTCATTCACCACAGAACGTACAGAACTGTTCTGTATGTTTTGTACCTCCTCTATTCTCTCAGACTAAATTCTTGCCCGAACTAGTAATTGACAGCTTCACATGAAATACTGGAAATGTAGACCCTCGTTACTATTAGTTCTTCATCTTCCTGTAAGATTCAAAATTGAATCAAATTAGAAATTGATTCAAAATAGTCTGTTGATCTATGACCAGTGGAAATCTCTTCTTTTAGAATGATTTTGTAAGCGAAAAGGGCTTAAGGGACAATGATACTTCAATATCTTTTATTCTCTCATCAGAGAGATGTATTAAACATAAGAAGAAATGCTTAAGGAGTTTAGTGTGTGTGTTGATGTTAGGCTTTGTGTTCAGTGCAGCCATAAATTGTCAGACTGTTAGAAGATCAACACTTTTCTTATGAACTGTAAAGAAAGCTGGATCTCTGATCAGATCAAGAAAATCTCTATTTTAAAAGTTGCTGAATATGTCTTGTGATACCTTCTTAGCATGTGTCACCTCTGGATTTATCACAATTTGTTGAATTCAGTCTTAAATACGTTCTTAGCACTTTTTCATAGCAAGTGCTATGTTCAAGCTCTTTCTTTTTAGAATTGCTTACTCTCCTCATGAGTGATCTCTAAGACAGACACGCACTTTCATATACAAATCATAGTTCTGTATTGCATCATACCAGCTGTAAATATCACTAGTATGGGTTTTTACATCAAACCTGTACTGCAAAGATAAGTGGTATCCAAAATTCCTTCAAGGCAACCTTCTAAACCTTTATGCACTCCAGCTTCATCAAACTGACCATAGATCTTACTTTGCTTGTAGTTGTCACAGATATAAAAAGCTATTCATGGAGCCATTATTCTGCTCATTAACTCAGTTTACTAGGGCATGAAAAATAATCATGTTTGAGTACACTTGGGTTGCATAGGTTCCCTTCTTCTGCTTGGTCTTGGTACTTGAGTACCAAGGTTGAGTTACCTCTCCCTCTCTCATAAGGTTATACCAAGTAGGTGGTTTTGGAAAATATGTACTAAGTAAACTTACTGCAAAAGCAAAATTACAGTTCTTTAATGTTTAGAATTGATCCCTGCAATAAAGCAAAGTATCAAGTAAAGTCAAGCAACGTACTAAATATATGAGAATATAGTCAAAAGTTGTTCAGTTGTGGTAGGGTCACTAAACAAGAATAAAAGCTAGTAAGCTCATGAAAAGACTCTAGCTAATGTTTACACTGCAGACAGGATTCAATCACCTCCAAATTTTGTAGGAAGTATTCTAAAAAACTGCTACATCTTTCTTGATCTTAAAAAAAAAGTTTGTCAGTTTAGTTGAAGTATTCAATTTATTAGTTAAAGAAAAATCTCGGCTTACTTGCTTAGGCAATATACCTGTGCTAATTCTTTCCACAAATGGATGCAACTCAGGTCACGAGTGTGGAAGGACTGGTAGAACCAGCTTTTCTTTGCTTTAGACTAAAACTTGCAGTGCTTCATATTCAAGAGCATCCTCTACAAACCAAGTTCACCTAACACATTAGCATATGAAGTAGAACCTTTTCCCAGTCTTATATAAATTATGAATTATCTAGTGTTTTCAGTGTTGTTCTTTTTCTCCTTCCTCTTTTTCTGCGTAGAATATTCTGTAGTCAAGATATGGCCCTCAGCCAAAGAAAATGTTAAAATAGATTCTGTCTGTTGAAATAACTACACCTCTTTAGTTCGTGGTTCTTAAAATATATTTAAATGACTTTCCGTATTTCAGGAGTAGAAATGCTGGAGTTTATTTCTCTCTCTTTAAAGAAATTAGTGTTCATTTTAACTCCTCTTTTACCGGACATTAAATGCTGTAAACAAAATGCTCAACAAATTCAAATCAGCAGTAATAGAATGTTAGTAATTTAGTGTTAGTAATTAAAGTGTTGTACACAAAGATTTGGAGTTGCAAAGAGAGTCTTGTTTTGTAGATTAGAAGTTTCATGTACGGCATTTTCATTAAAGTGAAAGTACGGTGTTGATAAAGAGAGAGTAAATGTTTTTCTAAGAATTAGGTGTTGGCTGTATTAATGTTTACAGAAATTTTGCTCATGACATTTTCTAGGGCTTTCGCTAAAACTGTAATCACTCATTTAGAATGCTTTCCAATTAGTCTGGTATACCAAAAAACATTTTTAAGAGTTTGACTTAATTTCTGTTACTCTTTTTTTTTCCTTAAACTTAAAAAATAATTAATAATTCTTTTTTTTTAAAATCACCTTGTTTCCGTTTCCCCAGCTTTCTGAAAGGGAAACTAACTTTCTTTAGATTATTGACAGTACTAGAGTTAATTTTCTCACTGAATCACAGCTGAGAAGTACCAGAATAGCAACAGGCCAGCTTGCTGACCCACCAAATCCCAGCCTCATCTATGAGGTTCACAAGACTCATTTATGTATCAGTACCATTGTCACCTTTGAAATATATAAAAGCTCAAAGGCAGGTTCTTTGCAAACTGAATGTATCAAGTGATGTCTTACCTGAACTACATGATTCATCTAGTAAGCATATTTTACTTCATTGTTCATGAGATTTTTTTAATATTGGAAATCCATTAGGGACACAAGCTGCAGCTTTTTGTTGTGCAAATAATTCTTATTTTTTCAGGACACTGCACTATACATATGTTTCCCGAATATTATTATAAAAATATTAATGAAAAGCATGCTTTCTGTATTAAGGTACTTGAAGGGTAAAATTCTCTGACTGTTCCCCATTACAACAGTGTACAAATGCTATAACAAGTAGTTCAGTGGTAGCTATGAATCCTGGCAATAGCAATGCCAGGTAAGTTAAATTTACTATATACAGTCTTTGCAGGGATTATGTTATATTTTGAACATATCTTCCAAACTCTTTTTCTGCTTCAGGATACAGCAGACCTTAACATATACATTTAAGGGGATCTTGGTCAATTCTAAGAGGATAAGTGTTGATTAAAGTTGTATGTTTTGTATTTGCTGAAGTATTCACTTCAGTTGTTTTGTTGGCTTAAAACAGAGAACGCCTCTGAAAACAAAATGAAAGTGCACATATAGGTTGGATACACTGAGGAATCCTGAGAGACTACACAGTAGCCTACAGTTGGAATGTGGGCACAAAACATATGGATCTGCTGTGCCATTCAGAAAGCCTGTTGGGCTGGGGTTTTTTTTATGTAGAAAGCACACCCTCCTTTGAAGGAAATTTTCATAACTAATTCGTTTCTAGAGTCCTACCAGGTTTATAGTGTTTCAGGTTTTGTATGTGCTACACTTGTAAACTGGCCTTGCTTCAGCTCTTAGGAGATTGCACTGGTCACATGGGTGGCCATGTATGAATTGGCCTGATGTTGGTGGTTAGTCCTGGCATCCTGAAATAGGGATAATAACCTCATAAACCTGAGGCTGAACATGAGCTATGGGGTAGTAATACAGAGAAGCTTGCACTGCTGCTATAGCAATAGTCAGCTTTGCGTGACACAAGCATTTACACAACTTCAAAATGTAAAATACAATTAGACAATAGTTCCTTCAGCCCCTCACTCTAAACAGTGTTTCTTTTTAATCCATCTTCTGTGTTACCTAGTTATGGTCCTTGATCAGGCAGCATGCCTAATGACATACTTCTAAAACTATGTGGAGTTTCCTTGTCTCTCAAAAATCCTGACAAAAAAGGCTTGATTTCCTCTTTCAGTATTGCACAGATACTTACAGCCGAAACAAAGATTAATTAATTCATTTGCTCCTCTACGTTAATAAATGTGTGCTACCTAGTAAACATTAAAGAAACCATGTCAGTGAAGCTCTAAGAAGTTTGTGGCACTATGCGACAGGAAATCCTAAAATACTTGGAGAGATTTCGTAAAAGGGCTAAAAAGTGACAAAGTAGTAAACCAGTGCTTTGAAAAAACAAGTACCTTCCTCTGTTCGAGCAGCCCAAATTTGCCTGCTGCATCCATGAAAGCTGTTCATTCAGTGAAGGTCAAAGGTTTTGTTGTTGGTGAACCAGCTGATGATCTGTAAGCCCGTCGGGCTGTACTGCTGAGCATAACAAACTGCTGTGCATTGCTGACGTGCGTCACAGGACCCTGGGGTTTTGCATGGGGATTAGTCAGGCTGTATTTGGAAACGCCCTCAACTGCACCCTGTGCTGCTATATTAGTGTGTCTCAAGCAAGAGGAATTTTCTTTTGCTTCTGCAGCTGCTCCTGCAAAACCCTCTGGTAAGTGTGCACAGCTTCTGTCAGCAGTATTGACTCTGTCTTCTTGCCTGTGTTTTTAAGCCAAGGTTATGAGCTGAGGGCTTACTTGCAGTTATTAATTGTGACTGAGAAAAAACCTAAAAAACTGTATTTTTAAATTAAAAGTTTGATATCATTGAATGAGCAACAGCATCAAAGGATTAAGTATATTTAGTGGTTTTCATTGAATAGGTTAATTCAGCTTAAATGTTCCTCTACTTTTAAGTATGTATCAGACTATTCTGAAGTGTTGGTATTTTCATGGTGATGTCACTATGTACCATGCATGTTGGCTTTTATTTAGAGCAGCAGGAATAGAAAGATCACATAATATAGCAGACCAATTCTTAAAAGGATTTGGTTGGTTTTCGTTGGCAGCCTGCATGCAAGCCCTGCATCTCTGGACTCTGCTTGCCACCTATGCTGTTGCAGTAGGACAAAATCAAGGACAGAAGAATCAGGAGTGCCCTAAGCTCAACGCACAGGTACTCTCTTTTAAAAATGCAAGAGGAAACGCTGTTGTCATGTTCTCTGTGAAAGCATTCCAGACTTTTATAAGGGGTTTTTTTTTTTCCAAATTAAGTATCGGAACCCAGCACATTAAGAATAAAAAGATGTAAATAAGTAAACAAAGTAAACCAGGAAAAAATATTTTTAGTGTGCATCATATTCCATGTCTTAAAATAGCTTAGGCAGTGAAGCCATTTTCAGTTATTTCATATAACCTGTGCTGGGTATCTAGTTTTACAGCATGTTGTCAAGTAGCTGTGAAGATACTTAGTGTTCTGTTGTTTCATTCCCATAATAACTACTTTTTAGCTAAGTAGTCCTAAGGCTATTTCTTGGCCAAACTACTAAAATAGTAATTTGGTAATTACTAGTCACTAAGGATTTCTTACCATATTTGAGCTTGCGTCATCTGAATATAAAATGTATTATGGTTTGGGGAATTATAAATTAGTGAGTCTCTGTCTTGAGCTCCGATTATGCTAGCAGAGTGCCTGATAACTAATGAAGTTCTCCTGACCACCTGCAGATAATGGAGTGACTGATGTGATTACACTCATGTCCAGTACCTTTTGATGCTTCTGTCTAAAATATAAGCCTACTAACAGCTGGGGCAGCTAAGAGAAACCTCTGTTGCACTCATGGGCCAGAACTCAAATTGTCTGAATTGTAGGCAGCCTTGCTTTATACGTATATAAGTATAAACATGGAGGAAAAGATTTTCCCCAGGGTCATTCTGTAGATTTTGTTACAGCTCCCCTGCTTCCTGCAACTCAAATGCTGCAAGTAGCAGAAGTTACATGGAGAAGCTTGCATGCTTTTCAGAAATTTTTTTGTAAGCTTTGTTTTCTAGANATTAATTATTTATTAATAAATAAATGTCATTTTACCAATTACCTTTCTTCCACCAGGAACACCAAAACCAGTTTTCTGTGGCTTCTGGGTATCAAATTTCATAGCTATCCCTGCTGCCATGCCCTGCCTTTATTGGTACATGTCCATAAGTGAATATATGTGATAGCTAGTCCAAAACCTTGAAATTGGGTGTCTGCAGTTCCCAAAATAAATGTCATTTAGTTTTAGTTTATACTCTCTTACCTGGAAGCTGTCACCATAGATTAGAATAAAATCCACAAATAATTTGACCCTATTCAATCTATCACTTTGATTTCCATTTGCCTTGCTCAGTAATAGCACGACTAGCTCTCTTTCCCTGCCTGCCCACCCTTGTGTGTTCTATCTATCAAAAAATAACAAGTTTACCAACAAAGTAGGAAAATAGAATTGTGTTATATTTGAAATTAACATACTATCAATAGCATTACAGCTAGATCTTTATTTAGATCTTACTTATTGCCCTATCCCCTTCATGACATTATGGCTATCTGAAATTTTGTGAAATATTTTTAATACATTTACAAGTGTGACAACAGTTCTTACTGTGATTCAGAATTACTGACATCTAACACAGTACTCTGTCAATCATTGAGACTTATAGAGAGGTTCTCTTAAAATTTTGTCCACCCATAATTCAGGGTGTTTTCTTAGCAATGATTTGGTTTTTGGGAGGCTTCCGTACTAGACGAGTCTTTATAAAATAAGAAAACTTGGTATTTGCCAAGTAGTGTAGGCTTACAGGGTATCAGTATAAAAATACTCTGCACCAAGTTTTTATGTGCTTCATCAAAGCATTACTTAGCAGATTTATGATGACAACCTACAGTTTGAGTTATTACTAGTAATATTTCAGGCTCTGTGTTTAGAGTTGATTGTGAAATGAACCATATCTCTATGTATTTAAGATAGCAAGTAATTCATCAACTCATCCTTCCCTACTTAAAATTACTGACAGCAAAAACAAAAGGTCACTCAGTTGTCCTTTATTTTAAATTTTAAAATTTTTGTTAATCATTGGGACTTGTTTACTGGGTGGGGGGAGGAAAGTAACTCCTCTACCTCCAACATGCAGTAGATTGAAAAATTCAGTATAATCCTAGCTCTGGAATATAACATTACTCTTTGTGGACACAGCTGGTTATTAATTTCATGGGATACCTAAGAAGAAATTACTACAACGGCAGCTGTAAATTCATTTTGATCACTAAAATGAACGACAGGTCTTATTACCAGTTCCTGGTTTTTAATCAAATTGACACAGCATGCACTTAGATACATGCTGCCTCACAAACTAAGAAAACTTATGTACTAAGCAGCACCTGGATACATAAAAGCAGTTCTGTTTGCACTTCTGTTGTCCAGTTGTGTATAAAAAACTTCATTTCAAAACTAGAATTCAATATGGTCTTTATGGCAAATTTTTCTCTTTATTTAACCCAGCTACAGAGATGCATATCTCATGTACTAAATAGATTTGCAATTCTCAGAACTATCCTTGTTGTAAATGACCCATTGTGTGGTTTGTAGGACTGGGCGATTTCCAAACCTGTGTGAATCCATAACTGTTCATTCCTCAAGGTATGACCATAACATTCTTAGCTGCAAAATAATTTCCTACATCCTTATTCCAGTTACCTGCTTTCACAAACAAGCAGATATTTTTTTTTCCTTTTCATAAATCCAGCTAAGATCAACATTTAAAATAATCTTTTTCAGTTTTGTTCTTCTTTCTCTCAAAGGCTCCTTTAAAATGTCAGACTAGAAATAAAATGTATTTGTGGCCAGTATATATGCCAACCACTAATTAATTACCTTTGGGATAATTGTCATACGTATGTTTTACGACACACCAGCCTCTGAGTTATTCAGTAGTATATAGATGTTCTTGGTAAGAAAACAAAACTCTTCTCACACTTACAATATGACAGATAAACGGGGCACTTAAGGGATTTAACATTATGTACTTCCAGATGTCATGAATTATGAATTCCTTTTCCTGTGCTTATGTAGTTTTAGTTCTATATGTAGAAGCTCCTGGTTCTGAAAAGCTTTCTTGACTCGGTTAAGTGATGTGGACATTTTTGGTTGGCTGCTTCTCTATCTGTACTCATCCCAATCAGTTGGTGCATCAGAATTTTGGGAGGTTTATGTGCACACTGAGTTAACTGCTAGAATTTTCTTAAAAAGTAAATAGAAATACAAATTTTATCAAATTGACTGAACTTTTCATCCTTTGCTCTTTCAGCTATCTTATCAGTTCTTTCCAACTAGAATCTACTTTTTTCTTTCAACTGTGAAGAATGGCAAATATGCAGCAATGAAACAACAGCTAAACTGGGCAGAAGAGTAAAACATTGGAGGAGACAGTTTGCCAGAAAACTGGTGGCTGCAGTTTCAGTTTCACTTATGCGTTCCTTAGGCAGTTTCATTTACTTCTACTATAATAATGTTAAAGACTAAATAAAAGAATTTCTACTTAATGTTCAGTTGCAAATATTAATACAAGGAACTAGTGATGGGAAAGGTGGCTATTTCATCTAACTGTATTTATCTGAGGCTTTATCAGGTGTCACATCCATAATGTAGACTTGTTTTTTCTCTGAAAGTGTGAGACTGAAAATGTCTGGGTTATAGTTGCTGCACTTTCCCCACCCCTAAATTAAAATACTCTTCAACAAATTTGTGTGCAAAAATGAAAAGTGTGTTAGAAATAAATTAATCTTATCAACTGATCTTGAGTAGGAGTTTACAAGATCAAAGTAGGAAGCTTTCGTCATTCTTAAAATCTTAAGCAATGTCTTGTTTAACATGATCTTCTAAAGAGTTTACCAAGATTTTTCCTCAGATTGTTTGAGAAACTTATAAAAGGTCTCAGTCTGAAAAGAAACAGTACCAAACAATCTAATTTTCCTCAGCTAGTCCCTTCCTCTGATCTCTCCATCTAACTCAACATCTGTTTAAATTAGTTATATTGGGTAACCTGTTGCTTAGCACAAA
>VWZN01018302.1:93975-120800 GCA_013396955.1 Regulus satrapa
ATTTTCTATTCCATTTATTTCCTAATGAGATTTTATATTGACTTGTTACTTAATCTATACATTCTACTGACAAAGGATTCTAGTGACTGTTTTTATGTGTGTGTGTGTATATTAATCAAAATCTGTCTGAATTAAATCAGATAAATTGTCATTCACAATTAAAGCATTAAGTTTTGAACTCTCAGATGTTAGTGGGTAAATATGGTGTGGTTGATTTTTGTTTTTCAAAAGAGGCCATCATATCCTGACATCTGCAAGAACCAGATGATAAACCCCTTAGAATTCTTGGCAATTTTATCCTTACACTATAGTCTTTTGGAACAAACAAGGAGAAGTGGGGACTCTAAAATATACAGGATGCCTCAGGATGATTTTGGAAACAATTAAACCTCAAGAAACAGATACAAAAGCTTATAACTGACCTTGAAATTCAGAGATTAAGGGAAGGGCATTTTTTTTACTTACGAAGAAAAATGTGCTTTTTGCTGGTTGCTGGTAAGAAAAGTTCTGAGGAAGCATATTGGCATGTTACCAGACATTGTCATCTGTGCCATTTACAGTGTTGTAGAGCAAAGTAAAAGAAATGTATCATCTTGTTTAACTCTTTTTTTTTCACCCCTTTCCCAGACATCATTGATAACTCTAAGATCATCACAGATGAATGTCGGAAAAAGGTAAACAAAAAACCTACAGGCATTTGGTTTGTTGTACAGACATCTGTCTTTATTCTCTGACAAGAATGTTAGTTTGATTGCTTAGACCAAACACCAATGTATTTTATGAAATACATTAAACATCTGATGGAGTTTTTTTCCCTTCAGTTATTGCAGCTGAAAGAAACATATTATGCCATTGAAATTGATCCAGCTCTCACCATTGAAGAGAAATATCCATATATGGTAGAATGGTAAGAGACACCTCCTATTTTCAGATTGTATTAAGATTAGATTTAGTGAGTTTTTAAAAGCAAATTATTGGCAGGACTTAGCTTTTAGCTATCACATTAACTGAATTAATCTATTAAAGTTTTGTACAACCAGTTTTGTTTGGCTCTTAAACTGAATAAGCAAGAATTAACCATACAGGATGCTTTTCATCATGAAATTTAATGAAAGGTGAACCTTAGTAAGCAACATTCAACCCATTTTTTGTTTATGTTCTAGGTACCATAAATCTCATGCACTACTCATTGAGCAAGGCTTGCAGAAGGACAAGTTTGCAGAAATTGTAAGGGAATCTGATGTTATGCTGAAGTAAGTTCCTTTTGATTTTAATTATATCAATCTGTTTCAGAGAATTTTTTGTAGACTCTTATTGAGTGTTGGGGGGAGGAGGAAAAAAAAAGTGAAATTAAAAAAAACCCTACATGTTCCTGAGAATGTGACACCTTAACCTTGGACCACATTGAGCTCTCCATGCTCCCATTTAATTGGTGTATTGTATCTAAATGCAGACAATAATATCACTGTATCAAGCAGAGTCTCTTTTTTTAGTCTCTTCTCTACAAATTTAAGTTCTGTAGACTTTCATCTCTTTAAATTGCACTGGCAATCTTTTTTTTTTTTTATTTAAAAGCAATGTAAAGTTTAACTCAATTCCTTTGAGAAACACTTGAGGAACATGTTTCACTTGTTGTATTAAATATTGTTCTTCCTCTATGGCTAAAGGCAAATTTAAAAGGCAGCAAAATCCTTGTTCAAAATGTGCTGTGGCTTCCATCTCTTTGAAAGCCCTCTAAAACTGTCTGTAAATTTTGGAATACTGAAAAAGGATGTTAAAACTTAAATTGTGGAAGTATTTGTTTGTAACACTGACTGAAACTTTATTTTTTGTACAACAGACAAGAACCCAGTCCCTGCCTGTTTGAAAGCCTAAGTCCATGTTGACTGAATCTTCATCCACAAGCTAAAATTCTTTTCAGAACTTTCACAATACTTTTTTAAAACGTAAAATTCCACCAATCTATGTCTGTATGGACAAAGCATATAAAGATAGTTTATCTTGTTCCTGGAATACTATACACAGGGTACTGAATACTAAAAAACTTTCTGGAGAGAGAGAGCAACAATAAATGTTTTCAAGACTTAGAAACAAAATTTGTTTTACTCTGTAATGACTCTATAGAAAGTTGCCTATTTAAGATTGAAAGATGATGTACAGCCTGGTAGTATCTAGAGTGACTTCTGCTAGCTGCTTGCTTGTTCTGGAGTACTTAGGGAGGGGGAAGTGGTTTTAAATCTTTAAAACATGTTTAGATGTTTTGCAGGGAAAAATTATACAGACCAAGGCTAAACAGTTTGATGCAGTATTTTCTTGTAAACATGCCCTCTGTTAGGTTGATGGTTCTTACTGACCTGAAAAGCTGGAGTAAAAGAAATGCAGTGAAGTGCTCAGGAAATACTAATTCTTTTCCAAAGATGATGTGGTTGTCTCCTAAAAACTCAGACTTTTGTTGGCTTTCTTTATTTGAGATTTGATTTGTATTTGCATTCTGTGTTGCAGAGAAGGGTATGAGAACTTCTTTGATAAGCTCAGTGAACATAATATTCCTGTGTTCATATTTTCTGCTGGGATTGGTGACATTCTTGAGGAAGTAATCCACCAGGCTGGGGTCTACCATTCTAATGTCAAAGTGGTTTCAAATTTCATGGATTTTGATGAAAATGTACGTATGAGATAACACATTCTTATCAAACATGTTTTATAAATACCACACTGTTTGTGGTATTTACTAGCTATCTATACACACTACAAGATAGATATAGATAGAGATATATACACTCCTCCAAGCAGGGAAAATCACTGTCTGCCTGCTCTGAACTGTGCTGTCAAAGCTGTGACATAACTCTAAACTAATTTATCTTGTTCATCATCACAGATTATGTAGTTCAGTCTTGGCTCAGCAGTAACATCACCCCTTTCATTCTAGATTCTGTCCTGCCTGAATGGTACCAGAAATAACTTCAGTGTTGCTTTTTTCAATAGGGAATATTAAAAGGATTTAAAGGAGAATTGATTCATGTTTACAACAAACATGATGGTGCCTTGAAGAACACAGAGTACTTCAAACAGCTAAAAGACAACAGCAATATCATACTGCTGGGTGATTCTCAAGGAGACTTGAGTATGGCAGATGGAGTAGCAAACGTTGAGCACATTCTGAAGATTGGCTATCTCAATGATAAAGTAAGTAGCCTTACATAACCTTGTTAGCTTTGAATGAAACACTGGGAGTTAGAAACAGGTTCATTATAATATGGTTCAGATATCAAACCAAGTGTTTAGCCTATATTTGGGTTGAAATTTCAAACATTTTTAATGGATTTTTTCTAACCCATAAGCTCAGAGCCACAAGTATATATTGCCTTGGCTTTTGTACAGAACTACTTCTGAATAGGTATTTCCTAGAGAAGTAAAATTCAGAGTAAAAATATATTAAAAATTATAAAAATTAATTCTCTTAACTTCCTATGGCTCCTCCTCCTTTCAGTACAGAATTGATAAAATTGAGAAATAATTGAGAAAATTGAGAAAAAAACCCATAATCTCGCAAATAACAAATCCAGGCAAACCTGTCCTCTTTTCTTTTTGCTTTTTGGGGTTTTTAAGTGACGCTCAACTGATTATTTGCTAAGTTACAATGAACATACATTTGCATTAAGGAGAGAGAAAACTTCAGTTTTTTATTTCTTCCTGCCCATCCAGAAGTAGTTTTTCTTTCAGTGTCTCTATGTGTGAGATCCTGGAATAGACATGAGGTATTATGTCCTGAAATGCACTTTAGATCAGGCCACTCCTACTCTATCCTTCTGTGGAATTCACTTGTAGGAGTGATACATTATTTGTATGTCTTTTTCCCAGAATTTGGTGGAAAGATTGGGCAATATTTTAATGATAAAAATTCTTTCAATAATTAATTCTATAACTAAGGGGGTTTTTCTCTTCATCCCTTCTGCAATTAGGTAGATGAGCTTTTGGAAAAATACATGGACTCTTATGATATTGTCTTGGTGAAAGATGAATCCCTGGAAGTTGCCAACTCCATTCTACAGAAAATCCTGTAAATTGCAGTCTCAAGTCACTCCATTCCTTCCAGGAGGCAACTGGACAGAAGAGCACACATGTGCTGTCTTAGATGTGTTTATTACTCATTTACAGAACTGTTTGATTTAATTTAAAACTTTTATCTTCATTTTGGTATCATGGAATATATATGGTATCAATTGTCAACTTCAAGCTCCTTTTGTGGTTCTTACAATTTTCTGTATTGTCTCACACTCCTGTTATAACAAGATCTAAATTGGATTTATAGATGTGATAAACTGCTGTTGATGGGATACTGTGGTTCACTGTCCTTTTTAATCAGGCATTTCAGAGGAGCACTTTAGAAAACGTGGCTCTTTTGTAAAATTGAAAGTGTAAATGCTCTGTAAAGAGAGTGCATTTGTTGCCTTTTCAAAGACATTTCAGTCTCAGCTGTACTTTGCAGGGTCTTACTCATATGCACATAATTTCACACAGGTTTTTCATACATATATTTTTCTTTAGTAAAAATGCTTTTATTCACCCAATTCAGGCAAAATGTTTCTTCTTCATATTTTTGTACCATTGCAAAACATTCTCTATCCTTATTGTTTCTTTATCCTCTGTGAAATGGGAAGTATGTTGTAAGTTAGTGTGTCTGAGGTAAAATTTCTCATCTTTGTAATGACAGAGAGTTTCACGAGCTGATAGTCCACTGCCTGCCTGTGATCAGCAGGGGCATCCTCAACTAGACCAGGCTGCTCAGAGCGCCATCCAACCTGACCTTGGATGTTTCCAGGGATGGGGCATCTACCACCTCTCTGGGCAACCTGTGCCAGTTTCACCTCCCTCACCACAAAAAAATCATTCACCAAGTATTCCCCCTGTACTGAGCACGTTATAGCACCTCTCAGCATTGTGTACAGAGTGATACAGCTTACTACAGCCACAGTTTCAGAAGCTTGCTCAGATATGTTGCAGGATAAGTTAAAGATGATGTTGTGACCTTTCTCCTGTGAGGTCTCGGCTGTACTAAACCTATTCATTAATAAAAGAGAGCAAATCATACAACTCCCCTAAAGTGCAATATAATCATTGTTCCCCTTTGCTTTCTTTTATACAGAACAGAAACTCTGCCATCTTCCATTCCCTGAGGAATTGTAATGAAAATGTGGGTGAGCTTAGATCTGCATTCTCTTCCAACAGAATTAATTCACAAGAAACAGCCTCTTTCCTTACAGCCTGTGGTCTGTTATTAAAATTCTGACTTGGTATCATCAGACACTTTTTTCCAAATCAGCAGCTTTAAATCTGGTAGTACCTCTGCTAGTACTTTTCCAAGAAGGGAAGAGAGAGAATAGTTTCCATACCCCACCTCTGCATCCTCTGCAGTAAAATGAAATTAAATCATCCCTGTGTTTTGAATGCAAGGCGCAGAGGCTCCATGCACAATCTGAGGTATTGTGAGCATCCTTTCACAAATCACACGGCACTTGCTGTGCCATCAGGGAACGGCTGAGCACAGAGACCGTTTAGAAATTCCAGCCTGCATCTGAACAGGTAGAATGTTTGAGGGATGATGTCCTCCTTGTATAAAACCTACAGTCATGCAGTTCCCTAGGTTTGACACAGGGGCAGCCAGGAGGCCAGAGGAGGGAGCTTTGAGAGGAAAACCATTAGGACAACCAAGGTGAGGATCTTGAGGATAGTGCCTTGGCTGCCTTCCATTCCAGAGGCATGACTCAGTTTGCAGCAGGAGCAAACTGGAAGAGCTGAAAGCATCCTGGGAGTGCCAGGGACAGAAGGATATGGGAGCAACAGCTGCTAAGAGCCTGTCAGCCAAAGCCAAAAGATGGAGAGAGCTTGAAGGCAGCAGTAACAGCTGCTGAGTCAGCAGTCACAAGGACCGGGTGTGAAGTTTGGCCCAGTCCCTGTGGCCTCCCTCCCTGTCTGCTCCATTTTCCTGAGGTAGGAAGGAGGGCAGGATGGTCATAGCAAAACTAAGAGAGAGGGAGCAGCCTTCCTACAGCCTCCCTTGTGCCTGCTCTGCAGCTCCAGCACCGTGGGCTGGACAAGCAGGGCTGCGCCGCATGTGACTCTGCACGGGGAGCCGCCCACCCAGTGACTTGGTCTGCACTACCCAGGCACAGCAAGGATTTGGGGAATACTGCAGCATTTCCAAAGGAGCTCAGCAGACACAATTTCTTTAACAGTTTGCATTTGGGGTTTTAGACACCTGCAGAACTTAGATTAGCTGGGCTAATGTTACAGTTTTGGGAGGAGGAGGAATAGGGTTAGTGAATCTTGGGTTTAGAGCTTTTTTCAACATACAATCCTGCCGGCTCTTTTGTCATAGCTGCCAAATACAAGTCCAAAAGGCAAAGGCCTCCTGAAAAACATCAAGGTGTTTGGATGCATTGCTTACTCAACCAGCCTCTAGTTGCAAGAGTTTAATTACCAGGCATTACTCCCAAAGTTTACATTGGGACAAAGTTTTCCATTTACAGGCAGTTTATCTTTGGAATACAGATAACAGCTACAATTTAGAGAATGTGAAGTGTAGCTGATAGTCACAGCTTCACAGCACTAGATGTGTCAGCAACACCCTCTGGCATTCTGACTGTAAGTGTAGTGGATTTCCCTGCTTATCCCAGAACTAGTGAAAAGGAGAGGAGCAGTTCTGGTCTCTCTATGCAGTGTTTCTGAGAAGGGAAGAGTGTCCCATGTTTTCATCAAACTTGCCTCAGGATACACATAAACTCAGTGTTCCTCTCTCCAGAATTTTTCCTCAGCCTCACTCAACAGGTGAGCAAGCCACCACTCCAGCATGATGAAGATCTTGTTCAATCCACAAATAAAAAACCCCCAACAAATAAACAAACAAAATCACATAGAAGAACACATGCAGAGGAATATAGAAAAATACTATGAAGCATCTTTAAAAGCAGTTACCAAAACAGATCTCCTACTACATCTTAATCTGAATTACTGAAATTAGTATTCAGCCTCCCTAGAACCCACCCATATCAGAAGGAAATGAGATGGTTTTCCAACTACATGGATATCTAAAACTGGTAGAAGGTTTCAGATGAGACCACCATCTTTCAAGCATTAAGTAAGGAAGAATTTCCAATCTCAGCTCCAAGCAGGTGGACAATGAATGTTCAGTCACCAAACGTTCAGTCCATAATGACAATCACTCAAAGGGTTCTTGCGCTTCCACAAGAAGATGCAGGTAAGCTAAGATCTCCAGCACAGTTCTCTCCTTTCCTTAGGTCCTGTTACTCTCAGAACTTGTGTTAAGCACCTGCTAGAGCAGTAAAACTTTGCTAGGACTTGAAAGCAATTAAGCCACGTGTCAGTTACTTGATAGAACCCATTTGCTGTATAAGGGGTATCTCTGTGCTAAATAATTTACTTCTTGAAATGCCATTCATTCAACTTTAAGAAAAAACATTTATGCAATCAACCTGAACCAGAAGGTTAGATTTTAAAAACCTGCATTGTGCTGTACAGATTATCATTGTCTGTTCATCATCTTACATCCCACTGCCAACCATAACTCTTGCTTATCTAATACTCAAGGGAAAACACAAGATGCATTTTTAAATATCCTCCATTTTGTCAAAATCCCATTGTTTTATCACTAGATGGTTGGCTAGAAATTAGAATTTGTATTATCAGCTGCCTCTCCAAAACCATGAACAAAATTAACTGCAAACACAATTAAATCTATAGCTACAGGTTAAGCCATCCTCCAGCCAGTCTAATTCTCGCAACTGCTGTTGAGATTCTTCTTTCAGTTTTAAGAAAGAAATACTGGGAGTAATATATATTTCTAAACAAAGTTTCTAAAAAATGAATTTATTATTTAGTTTGAAAAGAAAGATAAGCATTTCCCAGACCATTTTCCCATAGCCAAAATAGTATATCTAAAGTTAAAAGAAAGGAATAAACAAAATTAAGTGTATTTGTTACTCTTTTTTCTTCCTCTACTCACAATATCTGTTCTATCTGTAGTACATGTCCAAGGTCAAGTATTTGGGACCTTTATTTAGCTGAAAGTGAATCCTCCTCTTAGCAGGTGTTGCAGCCAGCTCAAATGTCCTCTCACTGTCAAACACTGATAGTGCTAAACTGAGCTAAAAACTTGCACCCTGTACTAGCTAAATGTCATTTTTAAGTTTAAAGGAAAATCCTTTTTTTTTTTTTACAAAGAAAAAAATAATACTCAAGTTCAACAACTGCAAATTCTAATTTAAATATGTCTGTTATACTTGGACCAGATGGAGTTACACAGCAGAAAGTATTGCTATCAAATTAGGACACAAAAGTCATAGAGAAAAAAAAAAAGTCATAAATACCTGGGTTTTTCTGGGTACGCACCCACGTTCCTTTTCTTTTCCACTGAGCCCCTGACAATTCAGTCACCAATTACCAACCTTGGCTGCCAGCAACTTCCTCTCCTAACAGCAGTCAGCTGCCAGCTCTGAGAATAGCACCTGCCTGTTTCAACTAGAGGAGTAGAAACAGCCTGAGTTCTGGAGAGCCCCATGTTAACTAAGCTCAGTTACATCTAGTTCTTAATGTCCCTTGAGAGTTATCATCTATTTTTGGAAAATAATCTCAGCTGACTATAGTAAAATCTATCTAGATACTGATTCTATAAATAAATAAATACAGAAGAGAGAGATTCTATAGATCAATTTTAATTAGCAACTTTCTCCTTTAAAAAATTACTTTGCACTTTGATGTAGAAAATATCTCCCTTATATCTATATTCCTCACCTGCCACCTTCTCTACTAGGATGGTGACTTGAAAGGATTTATTTATCACTGGAGTTGGGTTGCAGGGGCTGTGCTGAGCTCCCCCAGTCCACACCAGCACAATTTCACTTCCCAGCCAGGTCCCCCTGCCCCCAGGCTCTGGTTTGGTGAACGGAAAAGGCAGACTGCCCCCACTGTTAGGGGCTGCCACCCACCCCGAGAACCAATAGGTGGAGGATTCACCCTAAGTGCAACCCTTTGCTGAGGAAGGTGGCCCCAAGCCTTCCTTCAAGGGAGAAGCCAATAGGTGCCAAAAGAAAGGAAAATGACTGGGTCTATGTTAGTGATCAGAAATTCCTGATTGTAAGCAGTTTAGCCTAATACAGGCAGACCTGGTCTCTGTTGCCTTTTTCTGGGCAGTGGCCTGTATAAACATCATTATTTTATCACAAGTTTTTCCATATATTCTCTGATTTTCCCCACAGCTGTATTCTGATTTCCAAAATGGCAACCTGCAGGCTTGGAGGGATGAGGTGAAGAAGCAACAAAAACTTCCTCTTGAAGGAAAAACATCTTTAGGTGGCTCACAAGCCATGTTTGCCAAGTTCTAAGGAGCAATGGCATGAAAGTTTCAGATGTACTTAGCCCAGCCAGAGACACTGGTAAAGTCATCCCTGCTATCCTATCACTGACAAGCACTTCCAAAAAAGCCCAGCACAGCAATTTTTGGGATCAGCAGTTGACAGCCATTCAGTGCTGCTCTTTCTCCTGCATCTGCCCTGGAAGACAACTCTGTTATCCTGATTTACCAGGAACTCTTCGGCCCACGTCCTGGGATCCATCTGGAATGTTCCTCCATGCAGAAACAAAGGTTTTCCCAGACAAAGCAATTCAGGATATCACAGAATGGTTTGGGTCGGAAGGGACCCTAAAGATCACCAAGTTCCATCCCCCAAAAGGAGGGGCAATATCCGCAAGGTAGACTTGGTTTTTTGGGGGTACATATGAGGACAGAGTAAGGAGCTGTTTCCACACTGAATTCTGCTTCTGGCAGTACTCCAATCACAACTTGCTTCCCACTCTTTCTCTCAGCTTTGTCAGCACACAGAAGGGACTGCATCTGAACCACAGCAATAAATGAGCAACCTGCTTCCAAGGAAAGCAAAAGGGAAAAACAGTCTGCTGAGAGAGCTGCTTCACAAAATGGTAAGGGCACATTCTGGACCCGAACTTTAGAATGGAAGTGCTTGTCCATGATATCCACAACTTCTACATCTAGTATAAAATCATCCATTATCATAGTTTATAATATTTTTCCTGAACACTAATAGCAGTATTGAACATATTCAGGGTAAGCCTGCTGTGTACAACAGAAGAGAGCTGCAGAAGGGTATTTGCTTCAACTCATGGTCCCAACCCACCAAAACGCCAGAAAAAAAAAAAAACCTTTAAGAGTAATAGTTGATCAACATTTTATTTAACAAAAAGATCAGTTATCCAACATTTCATGATATCAAACTCAAAAAAATATTTCACTGCACTTTTTGTAAGAGCTGCATTAAAAACCAATACAAAATGTTTTCATCCAACTGAAATACCAATTTTTAGAAAGAGCTTCTCAGGGAGCTTACATCCCACATGTACAGATCAAGGGAAGCAAGAAACTAGACACAAAGCTTATAATGGAAACACAACTCCTTTCCCACTCCTCTTTGACAGTGTCTCACTCTATGTGTTTGTGCTCTTTGCATGCTGTGTACTGAGGGGGATCCCACGGCCTTGCAGAAAATGGGGCTGTTTCGTGTATTGGGTACCGAGCAGCTCTGCTGCATTTGTCGAGCTAACGGGTGACTGTCTCAAGTCACAAAATCTGAGCAGCACTCCCAGGGCTGATTTTGTGTTGAAGGCTGGGCCAGAACGTTAGCACACACAAACAGATGGGCCTGTTTCTTGATTCTATCACTCTGTCTGTTTGTTTGCCACTGCAGACTGCTCTGTTGCTTAAACGCTAAGTACTTGCTCCTTAATCTATCAATTCCCAAACTAGAAGATAGAATCCCAACACAAAATCAACTGTGTCCAGTATTTATGACAGCATTTGCACCCAGTATGTTAATATTTAAAGTCTAACACAACTATAAATAAGGTTGTATCTAAAAAGGTTTTGGAATGACTGATGGGAACACTGACCAGCAAGAGTTAAGGTTACTAATTCAGCACAGTACAGATGATAGGAAACTTTTTTTCCATGGGATAAAAACCCAACATATATACAGTACTAATTCTAGGCCTATTTAATTTAAGTCACAGCTTATGAAAATTTTGCAATGGCACAGCCGCATTCTGCAATTTGCAAATCAGATTTTCTGCTGGAAAAAATCCATATGAGCTTGTTCGGTTACTGGGAAGAGTGCTCATGCCTTCTGAAAGGAACTGGGACCAACAGCTGACAACTTTTACATTTTATTGTTACAGGGAATATTTTTGTTCATTTTCCTACACAAACATTTCTGATACAGAAGGTTTTTTAAAACTTTTTCAAAAGCACTTGGTAGGTTTTCTCTTTACCATCCGCCCAACTGACTGTGTATTGTTCCATGTGAACTTCAGATCTTTAGCATAAAAGCAGACCCCACATGGGGGGGGAAACAAATGGGATTCACGGCATCACGTACAGCAGGACACTCCTTACCTGTCTATACATCCCACCTTGAGGCACTTAACACTTTTTTCAGATATACCTAACAATTCCAACTGAAAATCTCTCAGTATTTTAACAGCCTACCCACACCCAGGCAGAGGCAGACACAGGCTATCCGAGGGCTATCTTTCCAGAACCATGCTTGCCAAAACTCCTTCTGGTACACGTGTTTGAACAGTAGGTCAGCTCAGGATTCTTGGGTTTTTTCTTATCTTTACAGTTCATCGTGCTCCTCTTTGGCCTCCTGATCTTTCAACTTGAATTCTTCAGCAGTAACTTTACCATTTCCATCCCGGTCTTGATTGGTGAACATATTTTTAACAATCTTTTCAAAATCAAAGCCAGGAGCTAATTTTCCTTTGCCAGTATCAACTTGAGTTTGGATGTACTCTGAAAACTAAGAGGGGGTAAAGGAGAAGAAAACAGCTCACAGTGAAAAGCACATTTGAAAATTAGGAGTATCCAGCATTTTACTACTTATTAAGTGTACGACACTGTCACTAAGTGTAGGACACTGTCACTACCCTATAAAGTTTGCCACCCAAACTGGACTAATTAGAACACACACATGAGGTTAAATCACTCTTTGTGGAGCTCGTCAGGGATCTCCTCACTCATTCCAATGGGTTTTGGACCCATAACAAGAAAATTTATTTTTCATCATTTAGGAGGAAGATAGATTGGACAGCTGGACCTAGTAACAGCTCTATATGGATGGAGGGCAGTAATTTTTCATGGTGATACATGAAGCTCACACTGTAATACATAAACCCACCTGCATCTTAGAGGGAGCAACACACAAGAATGATTGCTGATGTGAACAGCAACAGCCTCTCTCTCTAAACCTACCTCTTTTCTCTAAAAGCTTTTTTCTTCTTTGCAAGGACAGATGTGAAGGGAAACATAAGAGAGAAGATTGAGAGGGAAGTAAAACAAAGAGGTAAAAGAGAGTGCCAGGAAAAGGGAAAACAAGAGTTCTGTTTTACGATATTAGGTTTTTAAATCCTCAAAGGCATTTCATGCTGTTCCACAAGGCCACAGCCTACCCTGTGAGCACTGCAGGCAGCTCCACTCCAGGGAGAAAAGAAGGGACAAAGAAGAAGGGACAAAACAGAAGGATAGAGAAATGTGACAAAGAAGGCTTCAGAAGAGAATAAAAAAATAGAATTTGAGTTAAAAGAAAAGGCAGAGGAAAATCTCATAGAGGTTTATGTTATCAGAGGTGGTGTGGCAAAAGCAAGTGGCTTTCAACTGGAGCACCCAATGACATTCTCACAATGCAGATTTCAAAAGCAAGCAAAGGGAGGGAGTTGACTGCACAGCACACAATTCACATGTCTAAGGAGAGGTGTCTGGCACTACATGGCTCCAGAAGAGCTTAGACTGTTCCTGGATGTGGGTTCATCTTTGGCTCAAGAATTCACCACAGACTGGCAATTAATACTGAGACAGACACCAAGAAGGCTGATTTAGCAAAGGAATGTTGGATATCAACTCTGCCTCACACTTCTGTCCTAAGGATTTGTTGCTGACCAAGGGAACCACAACAGTAAATTATCTTAAGCAGTAGGGCCATTCTTACAGTCCTTTTTTCTTTAACTCTAAAGCTGAACAGCCATGTTTTAGCTGACACTCTGCCTTCCTGTTCCCTAGACAAACACTATTCCAGAAGAAGAAGAGAAGAAAATGAGGAAAGATTCCATCCTTCAACATTGGCATTGATGGTGGTACAAGAAAATCACTACAGGTGTTTTCACCATCTCAGCTTACCTCCTCCAAAAGAACCTCTCCATCATGATTCTGGTCTATTTCTTCAAAAAGGTTGGGAGAGACTTCCCCATTCCATACAAACATGTATCCTTCAGGCAAGCCGGACACCAATTCCAGCAGTTCGATGTCAAAAACTAATACAGCACTACCAGGCACTTCTCCTTCTGTCACAATAAATGAGAAAAATGGGTATTTATCCTCACTCACATTGAAGGGGGTATTTCCTTTTAATCCACAGTTAAATTTATCTTCCTGCTCCAAAAGACACTTCTCCAGTGTGATACTCAGCCCATCAAATCTTCCTGACCATTTCACCAAGGTTGATCATAAAAGGAACCTCTCATAAAAAAACTTGAGGCACTGGAAGAGATTGCCACAGAAGTGTGGATGCCCCATTCCTAGGAATGTTCAAGCCCAGATTGGGATGGGGCCCTGATCAACCTGTTCTAGTGGAAGGTGTCTCTGCCCACGGCAGGGGGTTGGAGCTAGCTGATCTTTAAGGTTCCTTCCAATCCAAACCATTCAATAATGCTGTGATTGTAACTGCATCCACTTTTTTACTTTTAAAAATGAAACTGGTGGGAATAATCCACGTTCCTTTATTTTGCCCATACACTGTGTATCAGTGTACTTCTGTGAGACTCAGTAGTGCTGCAACAGTTCAGGATATTACCTCAGGAAAACCATGGAAGGAGTTTAATTTAGTCTCAAAAAAGAATCATCAAGCTCACCTGTAATCTATTTGCAAGAGACTGCAAACAAGCAATTTCTTCAGATAGCTGGGCATATACCAGCACAATAACAAATCATGCAATGTTTCAGAATGTGTATCAAATGTAACCTGAACAGTGGCAAATACTTATGACAGGTATTTTACACAGCAGACTTTTCATGTTATGAGGAAATTTTCCTTTTATTACGTATAGCTATGCAATTATATATAATATATAATAGATAAAATCATGTCTGAACCACTGCATATATATAATACTCCTAATTTTTCACAGAAGACAGGTACAAGTGGAAATGCATTCTTATCTCTTAATGCAAATTAATTCTTCACTAAGCTCTGCACATGATGCCTGAGAGTCTTTATAAAGACTACAAACTGTTCTGGGGCTATTCAAAGAACACAGCAATTTATGCAACTGCTTCCATACACTTCAGAACTTGGTCATCTTGGTGATCATGATAGACTCCTTTCCCTCAAATCTTTTAACCAGGAAGACCAGAAACAACATCCCTGGACATGAAAGTTCTTGTCACTTCTTTATCATTCTTTTTATTACTGCTGTCCACATCATTGAAAACTGATAAGCCTTAATGCCCTAAAGCTGCCTTTAAATGTATTTGTGTCAGAGTTTTAACAACACCAATACACTGTTTCACATCTTACACTCAATTTACATCTCTTCTGAATTTCCTAACATATTAGTGCTGAGCAGTCCCCTACAGCTCTGTTTCCTGAATAACACCTCTCGTGTCCAAACACAAGCACCCAACTCCCTATCATGGGAAACAGTGTTTGCATCCCTCTGCAACACCAGACTGCCTGGAGCTTTCTGTTCTGACAAAGCAATACTCCTGGGGGCGCGTGTTCCCTTTTGTACTGTGATGGTCTTTCTGTTGGCCACAGCAGCATGACTTGAAATGCAGCACAGAAAGCATGTTCATTCTACTGGGGAACAGGGAGGAAGGGGAGTGTCTGAAATAATGACACAAAAAGCCTCTAAAAAACCCCACTCAAGCAGCTAATAAAACATGCATGCCTGTGTTTGTCACTCTAAAGATGCTGGGTCGATGTGCACTCACCAACTCCATCTTCTCCATAACCAAGGTGAGGTGGGATAACGACTGTCCGTCGTTCCCCAACACACATGTCCTGAAGGCCCATGTCCATCCCCAACACCACCTGACCAGATCCCAGGACTATGTTGTAGGTCTTGCCAAGGCTGTGTCTAGAAAGAAAGGGGAGAATGAAAAAGAAAAATCAACATAAAATAGACAATTTCTGTTGTTCGAAATTACCACAGAAGTAGCAGTTTCTAGTAGTGTCCTGTCAGTGGTCACCAAAAATTAACTTAAATTTTAATGCTTTGTTCTACCAAACAGTTACCTGAAGTTGTTCTCAAGTTACAGCCAGCACCAAACAGACTGCTGCTGACATGTCCTCTGGCACTAAAATTATAGGCTTCTTGAATTAAATCAAATTAAAATCATTAATCATTCCTATTACAACCCCAAGGTATTTTATCTTGAAATAAGGGCTTTTGCTTTTCACATATTTGTAACTGTTGTAACTGGACTTTTTAGCAGATGTAAAAATTCCAGATGTACATTCATCCCAGGACCACCAACTCCATATAGGGATGTGAGTGCATTCCCATGGATCAGCCATCTCTTTAATGAAACTAATCACTATAATATTATAGTTATTAACACAAGTAGCTACCTCTACTGCTGCTATTTAACCCCATTAAATTTTGAATTATACCTTGCTGCCCGTAGCTCATTTCTAAAATTAGAAAAATCACCAGGTAAAAGCCCAAAAGTCAAACATATATTGTGATTCTAAAGGCAGAGTGTGCAGCATTAAGGCTCTTTATTCTATTGGTTGCATTTCTTTGGTTATTTGGCTTGGCTGTGCCTCTGCAGGACATGCTTGTATTACAGACTATTATTTGGAAAGAAAACAATTCAGTGACTAAGAGGTCAGCCTTAAAATTGGGAGCACATGATTCATGATCTTTGATTCTCTAAAAACTGCTTTGAGTAAGATGGTCTCGACATCCTTTGGTCCCTGCTACAAAATGGAAATTGAGCATTCCTGACACATAAACAGTGTTTTGAATCCAAACACGTTACTTGTATACATCCGTGCCTACAGCATCGCACCACGTGCTCCAAATTAAGGCAGCTTTTCAGCTCTGCAAGCTATTGTGTACACTGTGAATCCTATGAGCTGCTTCCTGTGTTAATTTTAACCTGGTTAAAAATAGCTTTTCCCAACTTCCCTTCCAAAAAAATAAGATACTGTTTGGATGACTTGCACTATTCAAAAGATTAAGGCAAAAAAAGGGAAGCGATCAGAAATTCTCTTGTAGCTGTGTGTCAGGCTCACTTCAGTGCTACAGGAGACAGACTGGAGCAATCTTTTGCTTCCCTCATAAATCTACTGCCAAAAGAGAGAGGAGGAAGAGGCGTATTATCCTCACAGTCACAATCAAGCCCTCCTGACAGTTTCTCCATGCTGAAACTTAAGGGCACACTCCAATACAGGAGCAGCAATGTGTGCTACAGACATGACAGGTGACTATTTAATATAAACCACACTCAATGGTATCTTAGACAAGACCACAACAAGTAGCCCTACCAGACCTCTCTCAGGAGCACAGAATCAGTACAGAGCAGAAATCCTACCTAAGAAAGTGAATAAACCTGGACAGTTCATTCACGATGAGACTTGTGTCATACTGGCATGACTGGCCCAGACACTTGAACTGGCCCATTTAAACTGAATGCCATGCAACAAGTTTCATCTCTCCACACATACTGTTTACGTTCTTCTCCAACACACTCCTACATACCTTTTGTTCTTGGTTCTCTCATTATGCTACAACAGATTGTCTTTCAATTCTCTTCCTCCTCCTATGTACCTTTGGCAGGCAGCCATAAAGAGAAAAATACATTCTACACAAATACTCAATTAAAAAAAAAAAAAAATTCCTTATTCCCTGCTAACTTGCTTTGCAGGCAGTTCATTCTGACTTCACTGCTGCTGGGAGTACTTTCCTTACCAGGTCATTCAAATACCTACGTGGAGTCCAGCAAGGTTCCATCCAGGAGAGAAGCATTGTAGTGGTATTTCAGGTAATCTCCCTTCTTGCTCAGTACGGTGCAGTTGGAAGGCTTGTGGTGAACAGTAATGCTGACAGAGTCTGAGGGGTTGTGGAAGTCCACCACGTGGATGTCAAAGACCAGCACTGCAGATCCTGGAATCTTTCCTAAAGAGGAAATAAAATAGATAAATAGAGAAAGAAATAATACCCAAGCAAGCAGATGATGTCCAGGTACTGCACCTTGTAGGAAGATGTATTCTTGCTGTATCTGCTACCGAGTCATTTTGCTCTTCTCATTCAGAATTAAAGGATGCAAGCTGCATACAATGTAGGAAAGACAACCAGTAGGAAAGCACTAGGCATACACTCAGTTCAACGGTGTAGGAAAAGCTTTTGTTATCCTGAATTTTAAAATTATGCAGAACTAAAGCAATAACCATGTATTTCCTGTGACTATCCTAAATAACTCTTTTGTGTCTCACGTACCAATTCAATATCAATCATCGAAATTCTCCAGAAATTCTCATGCTTCAAGGAACATCATTATATGTAAAAGCTTACAGGTCCTTAAAATATCCTAAAAGCAGGCAACTTCTTCCCCCTCTTCCCAGGATTATGTGCATTACCAAGATTAACAGGACACATCTAGGCCTACCTAGGACTGAGGTTTCTCGGTAAAGGAGTCTAATTTAAAATCAACAGCGCAGAACTTGCATTCTTTTTTTCTAAATCACTTATCCAAGCAACGTCCCAGGAGGCACTTTTTGAAACACCAGCCACAGCACTGTGATCATCTAGAAGGGTTATCATATTCAGCCTCTTGCAGCAATCTGTTCAGATAGCAATGGGTTTCCCCAAAGAAATGTTGATCATATATTGCATATACACAGTTACTTCACTGTTATATGCACCCACCATTTACAGAGGTGCCTTAGAAGCCCACAAAATCTGTGGCTCTAGAAGGAATGGGGAAGAAAGCTTTGTATGATGAACTCCTTCAGGACAGAGTTAAAGACACACAGGAAGGAAAGCTCGCATTGCAGAGCTCCTGGCATCCAAGCACCAATCTGCCTGATACACCAATTACCCAAGTGAGTTTAGGCTACCAGTTACAGGAGAGATTGTTCAGTATTTTATTGTCCTACCTATTTATCTAATCAAAATAATCCTGCAAATTCTGGATGTGGTCTTGTCAGTTCAATGCCCACAAAATAATGATCTAATTCATAAACTTTTCAAATGACAGAAAAATGAAAATACACACAGATTAACTAAACAATAACATTTTAACTACAGAAGATTTGAATGCAAAGCCAAGCTCACCTCTCCCTTCTTCTCCATATCCAAGATGAGGGGGGATTATTATTCTTCTTTTTTCACCAGTGCATACACCTAGCAAACCTTCATCCATTCCAGCAATCACATAACCTTTCCCAACATAGGTGTCATATGTACGGTTTCGTGAATAACTACGGAAAACATTTGCATTTTAGCAGCGTCAGGGGTACTCAAGAAAACATGGGCTCTTGCAATAGCTCTGCGACACAATTCTTAAACCAGTTAAGGTCAAACACACAGTCATTAACCAGCACCAGGGAGGCACAAAGGAACTATGTTCCGTGAATCCAGGTCACCAGATTTCATCAGTGACACACGGGTCACTGATTACCCAGCAGTGAGACTCTGGCTAGTGAACAGACAGCAAATTTGAAAATTCATTTCTACTGTACCTTGAAAGAAAAATCACACTTATTTAGGTAATTTTAAGAGAAATATAAAACAGGTTTTGACAAGTAACTGAAAAAAGAAAAAAAAAAGTGGTTTACTCCTTTAAAATTTCCTCTGCCCTGACACTACTTCAATAAGCACTTATCAACTAGTTATAGTTGATAAATGTTTCATTTTCATGAGACACCCTGCAGACTACCTCATTTTGCTGCCACAGCTATGTAGTTCAACTACTAGAAGGAGCAGGTGGGATAAATAGGTTCTCCTGGGATGCTCAGCATTAAAATGAGTCATGACAACAAAACACTATCAACACCCTCCCTCCCTTCCAAACCAAGCCAACCACTTACACACAGGTTGAAGGACCTGCTTCAACACCTCATGACAGAATAAAGCAAGGCTACAACAACAAATGATGTTTCTTAAATGGACACGACTATCTTCTGCCTTTCTTCAAGGTATTTTACTCAACGGCACAGCCCAAGAAAGAGAAGGCAGACAGGTTTTAATTCCTCTTTACAAGGTAGCCCTGGGAAAGAACTAAACCAGTACAAGACCAGACCCTGATGTAATTCAGAGGTTTATTCAACTGCTCTAAGTCCAGACAGCCCTGGCTGAGCTGCCCAGGGCAGTTCTGCAGCTGAGTATTTCAGAGTAAAAAGACAAAGGAAAATATTATTAGAGCTCTCAACCCCAGCCATTCGCAGAGCTTTTGGCATGCTCCCTGCACTAGTGAGAAACTCTGTCCTGGATAGCTCTGGGGGTTTCAATCCCTATTGTTAAATGCTCTATTTCTTCATTTATGAGTTCTGCAGGAGGTCAGGATGCCATGTTTTAATTAACAAGTCCTCTAAAAACTCTCAGCACTTCACAATTCTGTAGAAGCTGCTGTGTACAAAGTATTTATTACTATTTCTTGACAGAAATCTTCATATAAATACTACAACTATCTTCAAAAATTTATTAATTACCACAGAAAATACTCATTTATGTCTCAAAAATGAGAACTAGGAACACTGTGGATACGCTTTGAGTTCTTGACTTATAAGCTTTCACAAATTGTAAATCAAGGTATACAGAGGTGGCTGCTGCAGCCATATTAAGAATTTTTCTCTCAACCTATTTCGTAAAACATTTTACATTGGCTCATTTGCACCTTTTAGATACTTCTGCCAGCTGTTCCCAAAGCTGGAGCGGTGTAGCAAAGCACTGTTCCACTAAAAGCAACCAAAGTCCCAGAAAGCTACAAGGATATCGTTCATATGATTCTGTACATGAGGCTCATGTTCCCACAGAGCTTTGAATTTACTGTCACAGTAATCACTCTTCCTTTATCACATTATTGAATTCTGCAATTCCATAATTCAGGCTTGAAAGACATCAGCCTTCAAAATGCAAAGAGTTTCCAAGTATAATCATGATTAACCTCACACTAGCCACTAGCACACTGACTCAATTCTCAGGACATAAAACGGAATCATATTTATTTTCTCTCTCTTCAGTAGTATTACCAATTTTGCAGATAAACCCTATGGGGCAAAGAGTCTTCAGGCCTGCATGCCTAAAGCACTTGGCTTCACTGGGTAGGTCACTACCTCTAGATGGCGTCTGTGACAATGCCATGGTACGAAACAGTTCTTTCCTTCCCATACGGAAAAGTGTTCCGTGACTCTTGGAAAAAGACTCCAAGACCACTCAAAATTTTCTAAAAGGAAGGAAAAGCAAAGGGCTGTGCTTGAGCGTATTATGGACACGACAGAGGAGTCAAACTGGAAATGCAATCTGTAGAGTTGAATGGTTTGGTTACCTAGAATCAAATAATGTCCCGTCCAAAAGTGTGCCATTGTAATGGTATCGGAGAAAGTCTCCTGTCTGGCTTCTCCGCTCACAGGATTCGGGCACGAGCTGGTTCTCAATAGCAATACCATCCTTGGGGTTATGTAGATCCAGCAAAACCACATCAAAGACAAGGGAAGCTTGGCCAGGGATCTCCTTACCTACAACAGTGGTAGAGCAGAAAATTGGTAAGAAACATGTTCCAGGAGAAGCTTAAACATGCTGGTTGAAGAAAAGTAGCGTACTGCCAAATATCAAGCACCTCCCCTCCCAAAATAAATTAGAATCATAGATTATTTGAGTTGGAAAGGACTCTCTGCCATGATCAGTCCAGCTCCTCATCCCACACAGAGCACCCCTAGTGTCACATTGTGTCACAGAGAGCATTGTCCAAATACTTCTTGAATTCCGTTGGGCTCTGTGCTGTGACCACTTCCCTGGGCAGCCTGTTCCAGTGCCCAGCCACCCACTGAGTGAGGAACCTCTTCCTAATATCCAACCTAAACCTACTCTGACATAACTTCAGAGGTCCTGTCCCTTGTCACCAGAAAAGAGATCAGTGCTTGCCTCTACTCCTCCCCTCATGGGCAAGCTGCAGACTGCAGTGAGGTCTCCCCTCGGTCTTCTCCAGGCTGAACAGACCAAACGACCTCAGCTGCTTCTCACATGGCTTCCCCTCAAGGCCCTTCACCATTTTCATTGTCTTTCTTTGAACACTTTCTAACAGCTTAATGTCTTTCTTGTATTTTAGCACCCCAACCCACCCGCAGCACTCAAGGTGAGGCTGCCCCAGCTCAGAGCAGAGGGGGACAATCCCCTCCCTTGCCTGGCAGGCGATGCTGTGCCCAGTGCCCCCCAGACTGGCCCTCCTGGCTGCCAGGGCACTGCTGCCTTGTGTTGAACTTGCCATCCACCAGGAGCCCCAGGTCCCTTCCCATGGTGCTGCTCTCCAGCCTCTCATTCCCCAGTCTGTGCATACAACCAGGGTTGCCTCCTCCCAGGTGCAGAATTCAGTTTGTTTGATTTCATACAGCTGGTGACTGCCCTGTCCTCTAACTTATCCAAGTCTCTCTGCAAATTTGCTTCTAGTTGGTCATTTTTTAATTCAGGGGTTTTTTCCACTGTATTCTCCAACACAATAATTTTCTTCTATTCCCACAGTGATGGCACTGGCTCACTGAAAACAAAGGCCTCTTCAGCCTCACAGTTAATGGTAATGAGCCCACAGAAAGGGTATGAAACCTTGTACACCACAGACACATTCTCAAATATCAGAGCAGAGAAAGAGTATAAGGAAAAGTCAGAAACGACACCTAACTGCCTTATTATTTAACATGAGGATGTCTATGTATGATCTGCAGGCTGCACAGTCTCACAAGATAATCCATTTTGTAGTTTACTAGAGCATTTGTTAAAAAACAAAAACAAACAAAAAAACCCACATCTGGAATTAAATATACACAACACATTTTTTTCTTAGAAGTTTTCTGCTCTCTGTGGCAGTCGGAAGGAATTATGTAGTCACCTGTCTTCAAGTTTTTGGTGCCACTAGCCATCAAACACAGATTATATTCCCTGACTGAAATAAAATTTCACTATATAAATACTACAATTGTATCAGCAATATGTCTGTTACGCAGTGTCTCTCTGAACTGGGTAATAATGCTGCCCATCAATTTAAAATACAGAAAGTTTGTTTTAAAATATGTATAACTTGGGATTGAAGAAACAGAGGAACAACTAAAGTAATAACTTATACCATCTCCATCTTCACCATATGCCAGGAAAGGTGGTATTGTGATAATACGTTTCTCTCCTACGCACATTCCCAAGAGACCCTGGTCCATACCAGGAATCAGCCATCCAATTCCCACATAGGTATCATAAGTTCGCATCCGATTGTGGCTAAAAATGAGAAAGAAAGAGAAAATCACAACCAAATGTTCTTTCCTGGCTCAGGAAAGAACAATATTAAGCTTTAAATCCACATACTATGCACAGTGTGCCTCACAACTTGCTAATCCAAAAGTATCGGTGCTTCATTTACCGAGGGCTGGCTGTGAAGTTTTCCAGAGTGCTTAGCTATGCCAGGAACCTCACAGAGGCTTTGAAAAGCAGCTCTCAGGCAGCTGTTACCAAAGCATCGTTTTCCACTGGGCTCTAATGGAGCACACATGCTGTACACTTAAAATCTCAGTGAGAAAGTGTTAGTGGCTCACTTTCATTACAAACCCTGCTAAATTTACAAAACTTGTATCTAATCTGAACAGCTATACTGGTTATAGAGACTTTTAACTGACTGCAATAAATAGTAATATAAACACAGGGAATTGGATTTTAAATTTTTAAAAGCATTTGGATTGGTAATGCCCACGAAGAAACAATGCACAGTTTTATTGCTTTGAATCAGTACTGGTATCCTGCAATCCCTGAATAAATTACTAACACATGTCCGATGTCAGATTTCATTTCCTGTGTTTCTGGGCAATTAGCATTAATTGTTACACAGGTAAAAGGGGTCCAAATGATGGTGACATGCCTATTAAACAAAAAAGACACACAACACAGCTGCATACCTTGAATCAAACAGGGTCCCATCTAAGAATGTTCCATTGTAATGGTACCGTACAAAGTCAGACACCTGGACTGTCCGAGGACACTTCTCAGGTTTGAAGTAAGTCTGAACCTGCACTTCGTCCTCCGAGTTCCACAGATCTATCAGGAGCACGTCGAAATGGAGCACAGCATTGGGGGGTATCACACCAGCTGCAAAAGCAAACAGCACACAGTTCTCTTTCCCTTTTAATGCAAGGTATCGGTGAAAAGGAACCAATCCATGCATGCCCTAAAAAAACTGCATAATGCACACCTTATTTCCTGTTGTGCTTACAACTCCTTGGCCCCCTTGCCATTGCTGCAGCTACTTATGGGGGGAAATCCGGCAAGATTAACTCTTATCACAGCTGTCCATCATGCAAACTATCTTGAATTAGAATTTGTTGCCTCCCTGAGGCTGTAGAACAAAGATACTTTTGGAACTGACGAGACCTTGTGCAGCACAGCAACACCAAACCACAATTTTGGTTCCATTAAGTATTTAACAGGGAGGTAGATATAAAGAAATAGTTAACTTGCATAGTAAGGTTTATTTCCTTCAGCATGCAGAGGGAGCCTGGAGAGATAACTCTAGGCTACAGGCTTTAACAAACACCTCTGAGGAAGAGGGGATAACCTCCCCAAAATCCCCTACTTGTACTTTCTACCCTTCTCTTCTGTGGCTCCATTTCCTGCCTGCCCTGTTGAATCCCTCATGCAAGCAGCTGGCCCGGGGCTGTACTTACGGACACCTTCACTGCCGTAGGCAAGCTTAGGGGGAATTTTCACAAACCGGCGCTCGTTCACACACATGCCCACCAGAGCTTGGTCCATCCCAGCAATCAGCTGACCTTTGCCCACAAACACGTTGAATGTGGATCCCCTGTCATAGCTGGAAGGGGAAAAGCAGGCAAAAAATGTTAGTGGTTCATTTGCACCTCCTTCCACTGGTTTGGGGTGGTTTTTTTTTTTGAAAGAACATTAACTGCACCTTATCTCCCTCTTGCCCCGTTAGCATAACTTTATGACAAGACAGCTCCTAAAGGAAGGGGCAAATCCAAGGTGATCCTGAAACTTCAACACAGTTCTGCCTCTGTTCACTGCTCACCACCTACCTGAAGCACATTCTAGCAGAGTGCAATGGCACCTGTACAAGCACCTGAAGGCCAGAACTACAAACAGCTAACTGACACGCTAACATTAAATGCAGCACTGGAAAATTAAGGAAGGAAAGGAAAAATTAAACACTGTTATAAGACATGAAAGGATAACTTCTCCAAAAGTAGGATCTCAGCATATTTGTTTCAGTCAGTATCATCACAAAAATATTATATAATACCTATAAGCTTTACAATGTGAGGAGAAATCACACTTCCAGTCTCTGTGGGAGAAGGGGAAAGGAAAAAGATCCCTTTTTCAGTAGTAGCTGGGAGGCTTGCTAACAGGTTNAGGTATAGATATATATTATATATATATATATAGACCTGGGAGGAGGAAAAACAAAAAAGGCTTGTGCCTTTTGCATGCTAAAATTCTGGAAAGCAGCCAGGAGCTAGACATCCCTAGGGAAATTGTGTCGAACTTTCCTTCCAAGACTGTACACATCACTTCCACAACATACTGAGCCTCCTAACAGTCCCACAGCCTTGAATCTCTCAAATATTTTACTGAGTGATCTCTCTGTTCACTCCATCTTTTTTTTTTTTTCTTCTGACAAACATTTCTCTAAAAGTAGACAACCCTCTATTACTGAACATTCACTTTTGATTGCAGTAATATTCCCACTCCCAGGAAAGGATGGAAAATATTTAAATTAGGCCCTGACAAATTCTGTTATACTCACAAAACCATAATTAAGATATTAAGACTAGTAACATAATAAGTTCTAAGAAACCCTCCAAAATGGTATTTTGTAGCAATTGACAAAGCTTNCCCGGGGCTGTACTTACGGACACCTTCACTGCCGTAGGCAAGCTTAGGGGGAATTTTCACAAACCGGCGCTCGTTCACACACATGCCCACCAGAGCTTGGTCCATCCCAGCAATCAGCTGACCTTTGCCCACAAACACGTTGAATGTGGATCCCCTGTCATAGCTGGAAGGGGAAAAGCAGGCAAAAAATGTTAGTGGTTCATTTGCACCTCCTTCCACTGGTTTGGGGTGGTTTTTTTTTTTGAAAGAACATTAACTGCACCTTATCTCCCTCTTGCCCCGTTAGCATAACTTTATGACAAGACAGCTCCTAAAGGAAGGGGCAAATCCAAGGTGATCCTGAAACTTCAACACAGTTCTGCCTCTGTTCACTGCTCACCACCTACCTGAAGCACATTCTAGCAGAGTGCAATGGCACCTGTACAAGCACCTGAAGGCCAGAACTACAAACAGCTAACTGACACGCTAACATTAAATGCAGCACTGGAAAATTAAGGAAGGAAAGGAAAAATTAAACACTGTTATAAGACATGAAAGGATAACTTCTCCAAAAGTAGGATCTCAGCATATTTGTTTCAGTCAGTATCATCACAAAAATATTATATAATACCTATAAGCTTTACAATGTGAGGAGAAATCACACTTCCAGTCTCTGTGGGAGAAGGGGAAAGGAAAAAGATCCCTTTTTCAGTAGTAGCTGGGAGGCTTGCTAACAGGTTATTTATTTTCTCCTCCACTTTCACAGCTCTTATTTAAAGATGTGTTTTAAACAGCAGGTTTGCTAGACCAAGAATCAAGAAAAATATTATCCTCCTCTGTGATAATACATTTCAAAAGGTAAAATAAATGATGCTTAAATGATTCAGTTTTCCAGAGAGGATGGAGAACAGCAGTGTTACCATAGCAGAACACTATCTTACATGTTTGGCCACCTTAAATCTGCACAATGATGTGATAATTGGATGTGCCTGAATTACTGCTATTGAACTTTTTGAAACAATATATAAACACATGTCAAGAAGCATCTCAAAAGCTTCATGTCTATTTTTAAACTTTTACTGCTTTCCCAAATCCCTTTAATAATTTCAAGGATTTTTTTTTTACATTTATATATATATATATNACATTTCTCTAAAAGTAGACAACCCTCTATTACTGAACATTCACTTTTGATTGCAGTAATATTCCCACTCCCAGGAAAGGATGGAAAATATTTAAATTAGGCCCTGACAAATTCTGTTATACTCACAAAACCATAATTAAGATATTAAGACTAGTAACATAATAAGTTCTAAGAAACCCTCCAAAATGGTATTTTGTAGCAATTGACAAAGCTTTGCAATACCTCTTGGATGAACTTAGAACAGAAGAGCTTTCTGTTTAATAAAATATATGTACAATTAAGAGAACATTGATGCAAAGCAGAAAACTGAACAAAGCACTGATCAGACCATGCAGCTTTGCAGGAGTGACTTTGCAGATTCCTTAAAACTAAAGCAAAATTTGTTTCTATCAATGGAATTGATCAAATGAATAGCAGATGACTAGGCAATTCAACTCACACTTTTCAATGCAAATCATTCTATGGCCATTAAAAAAAAAAAAAAAAAAAAAAAACCCAAACCTCCTAATTA
>VWZN01018302.1:130657-141903 GCA_013396955.1 Regulus satrapa
TAGCTGAAGACAAAATGAGAAATGCACTGGATAACAAATTATTAAAACTCACCTAAACTAAAGTGTATTCTAATTATATTGCAGGTACCCACAAAATCAGAGAATGGTTTTGAAACAATGGACTGCTTATACTAAACTGCAGAATGACTAGGACATTCCTAATGGATAGAATAGATTCCTATTCCTACAGCATTTGGTCTGTGGATTGCTACAATGTCATGCAGAAGTGGCAAGGAAGCCTGCTGTCCACTGGCCTAAATTCCTAATGAATGAGAGTTTGCATCTGCAAATGATCTAGGAGACTGCACACGAAAAAAAAAAAAAAAAAACCCCAAAAACCCAAAAAACCCCGAAAACCACACCACTAAACTGCAGACTGCAGCCTTCTGCCACGCCAAATAGAACCTTCACATGCAGCATGAACAATCTCAGAAATGTGTTGCTCAAACTGTGCAGAAAGTGGTGGTTCCTGCCACAAAGGTCATGCTGCTTTCCTTAAATGCATTAAAAACAATCAAATAATTACAGATAGTTTTCCTATTATAAAGGGTCTTCAGGCAGTCATAAGGGAGGGCAGAAGCATTACGTACTTCTTTGAAGACTAAAAAGCTTTTCAAGGAGCAGGATAGACACTAAGGTCAGAAAAGCAAATGGTCACAATCGGATAACCAAGTTATCATGCCCAAGTTTTATCATGCCTGATCTCTACTCTTATCTACTAGAACTCTTATGGCTCTATAATTAAAAAACAACAAGGCTTTGTTCCAACATTCTTTTAAACAAAGCTGCCTTAATAAAGTTGGTTTGCAAATTAGGTGTGGACTATGACTCCTGCTCCGAAAGACAGAACCCTTTTATCCAAGCTCCAGTCTAACCCCCACCCCCACATCCACCCTTCCCCTGCCTATAGCATTTTCCATATAAAATGACTTCTGAAAGCTGCATGTGTTGGGAGGAGAAAATGGCTCATCTGCAAACGGCTTGGCACAAAACAAACCATGCAAACTTTTCTGAACTGTAAAGGTATCTGTTCCACCAGGGGTACAGCCTGCTGGCATTTCGAAAGGAGCACACCACAAAGCTCACTTTTGCATGTCTTGGGTAAAAGGATTATTTGCAGAAGTGACTGGAAAAAAGGCAAGTAAGGTCAGTCACTTCTCTGCATACCAAGGCTGTAGCTGCCAGAGGCCACTGCTTAAACAAACTGGAAACAGGACACCTTGTTATTTTTCCCCTCCTTCATTAATATTCACATGTGAATCCCCTGGGAACTGCCTGAAGTTTGTAGGTGTTACAAAATGCTCACTGGTTCTTATTAATGTGTGTGTGTGTGTAAGCAGTAAAGCAGGTGCTTACCAGGAGTCCACTGCAAGAAGATTACAGCAATCTTCTCTCCTAATTAGTAAGCATTTTGTGACTCTTGTGCAAATTTTTATTAACATTTTGCATCTCAAGGGAGAAAGAATCATTTATTCAGACACTCCTAACACTTCACTTTTACTAGAAATGTCAGCATTCTTTTGGAAGCAAATTCAGACAGAGTTACTGGATATTTACTGCATCTGTGAGCTTGCTTTTAACAGAGGAGTCCATCTGTAGAGCAACTTCAGAGTGGCATTCCAATAACTTTTCCAGCCATCTGATCTGTGTACTAAAGAACAGTTTTAGGCCCAGGCTCACAAAACTGGGAACTTTTACATTACACAATAATCCATAGGTGTTTGCAAAGAGCTGGTAAGATCATTCTGAGTGCTGGACACGTTCTGAACCCATTCCTGGTTTGCTGGGCTGTTGCAGCAAAGGTCACAGGATTTGTTGCTTGCCTTCTCCACTCATTGTTCTAACCAAGTTTTATCTGTATGTCCTTAGGGTTCAGACCAAACATCCCGTGCAATCTAAGTGGGCCAAAGAAACACTCCTTAAACATAAAGCCAAAAATTTTAGTCTTAGCAAATGAAAGAGATTTTATTATTAGTTTGGTTACAATCATGCTAGGATTTATTGTCCAAATCAGCTAATAATTGAGGCTAATTCAATAATAATATAATTAGAACTACTGTGCACAAAGTTAATATTACCTATGCCTTTCTCTGGTCTCCCCTTTCCACTCAATTCAAAAGTCAATACAATCAGGCTTTAGGAAAGCAAGGGCTAGTTGTAGTAAGTTGTCAGCACTCTAAGTCCTTTGCCTTGCTTTCAGCGCTAATATTTATGATTTCTTCTTTCTCTTTGCTAGGAAAATGTTGCTGTACATTCTCTTCTCCTCACTCAGGGTCTGCTTGGGGTCCTTTTTCATGCTCACTACCAGTCTGACAACTTGTTCCTTCCTTGTCGGCTCACAGTTCAGTGTTACATCTCACTTTACTGCAGCTTACAGGTTTTACCTGTATCACAGGTAAAGCCCAAAATCTACTGATTCATCTTCTAAGGCTTCATTTTTTTAGACATCTGTGGTTGACAGTCTGCGGTTTGTGTCGTGGTCCTGAGGCCTCTGTCACCCTCCTGTGCTTGAATTTCTTATCTTGTACTTGCATTTTGAGAGGCCCAAAATACCCTGTTTTTTAATACACAGCCTTCAAGCTGTGGTTTCCAGATAGCTTAACTAATGTTTTGTGAACGCAGCCTAACCACCTGCAGCCAACATCCACATGTTTTGGCAAGAACACTGGTATTTTATTAAAATTACTTTATAACTGGGCAGAACACCTCTGGTTTCTCAGTTTATTCAAGCATCATGCAAGGCTGGCAGAAGAAAGCCTTGTTAGAGGATGCTAAACTGATTTTTTTTTTTTGCACAGTCCACAAATGATGAATAGAAGAAGAACAGACCATACACAAGTCTGCCTAGATACAGAGTGGACTAGGAAAGAATGTGTTTTTCTCTGTCTATAATGATATATTCATCTATCCATTTCTTTCTATAACTACAGATGATAGTAACTTTCAAGCAAAAGTAACTCTGAGGGAGCTCTCCTAGGTGTCATTCATAGCAAAAATAGCATAATAGAATAGAAACATGGAGATTTGTGGCCCACCATTGGAAAACATTATTACTGCATGCTTGGTATGAGTTTCAGCTGTCCCATGGGAGAACTCTTTTCTCATTCTTGTCAGAGACACTACCAGGTCAACTTGCTTAACTCATCCTTGCTTCACTGCTGTACCAGTGCCACTCTTTCAATATCACCATTGAGATGTGCAGGGAAAGAAGGTCTGTATCTGTGAGTTTCCATCCCTTTCACTTCAGTTACCTAGAAAGCTGTTGGTGAGCAGACATATGGGAAGTATGTTAAACTAAAGAGCTGTGAATTTTGGATAGGTTTGAAAAAAACTACTGTTAAGTGGGAATGGCTGCTTTGCATGGAATTAACAGATCAGCTACTCAGCAAGAGAAAGTCATCTTCCCATTTAATAGAGGTGGCAAGAGAACCAAAAATCTTTGCCTTCGACTTTCAAGATAGTATTTTTCACCACTTTATTTCTGCAGTTTCTGTGACCCATTAGTAAACACTGGAGCCTTTTTAGGTTCCACTGGAAAGTTGGCAGCTCAGAGGGGACATACCAAGGACAGATGCTGGCACTGAAGATGCCTATTTTACTTGATACGCTGGGCATCGTTTAAACGGGAACTGTTTTATCAGTCACTATATTACAGAGACAAAATTTGGGAAAGGAATCTGCTTTTGCAAGGAAAATAAACTTGTAAACCAATCACTGATTTGAGAATATAGCCAAAGCTCAGAAAGAGGAATTTCCTGCAGCAGTGAAAAAAAAAACCCAAAACCCAACTGGCTACCAGGCAAAGAATCTAGCCTTGATTCTTACTTAGTCAGTAGCAATACTCCTGCCAACTTTGATGACAGTAGAACTGTGACCATTAGGGGTTAAGAAGCAGTATAAACAAATAAATAAATAAATAAATAAATAAATAAATAAATAGCTAAATAGATAAATAAATAAATAAATATTTAACACAAGAGAAATGTTCAATCTGGAATAATTATCATCCCCCTAATAAGGGGTTCAAATTACAGTGATCCAGACCCAAACTCTCATCTGTAAAAAAACAGACAAATAAAGAATTATGGTTTTCACAGCATTTGGCTGTTTCTTGTGAAACCAAAGTCCTGGCCACTCAGCTTGGGCCAAAGTGATTCCACAAAGGATGGTATGTTTTGTAAGAAGCTGGAAGACTTGAGAAGTTTGGAGACTGCCCAAAGGTTGTCAGCCAGAAATCTCCCATCTCCACTCTTATATAACATGCCATTAGCATCTGAGTGCTCCTACTGCTCACACAGCTCACAAAGGGAATCAGTCCTTACTCAGGTAAAGTCCCTTGAAGGTAAATAAAAATTTGCCTCCATAATGATGTACTTGGGCCTGTCCATTAGCAGAAGAGACAACATGTTGCTCTCTACAGGTACCTGAAATAAGGTTGTAGTAAGGTGGGGACAAGTGATAGACAAGTCATAGATAGAATGAGAGGACACAGCCTCAAGCTGTGCCAGGGGAGTTTCCACTTGGACATGAGGAAGAATTTCTTCACTGGAAGGGAGGTCAGGCATTGGAATGGGCTGCCCAGGGGGGTGGTGGAGTCACCATCCCAGGAGGTGTCGAAGAAACAACTGGACATGGTACTTAGTCCTCTGGTCTAGCTCACAAGACTGTGATCAGTCTAAGGCTGGGCTCAGTAATCTTGGAGGTCTTTCCAGCCTTAATGATTCCGTGATTCAATGTCCGAGAAGATAAACTGGACACTGCACAGTCCAATGCGAACAAACAGATGCCAATACTTTATTTCCCACAACATATTTTTAAACAGTTTTTCCAGACCTCGTGTCTGGCTCCAATTGGTCAGTTAGTTTGTCTTGCCAATTACTCTATTGGTTAGTAAGAGGTATTTTACTTGTCCATCAAACCTTTCTATTCTTGGTTAGTTTACATATTTTGTCCACTGACTCCCATGGAACAGATTTCTTGTTTAATGCAGGTGCAGTTGTTTTTCACCCAGGAATAACTTGTTATCAATTAGCCTCATTCTTAGGATGGTTTTCACATGGGAACTTACAAGCCATTCAGCTGTCCACAGAAGTGACAAGCTAGCTATTAATTTAGCAGAGCAAGGCCTGATTTTACAAGGCCTTTCTTTTAACACCTATCTTCCTCTAAAAACATTCTCACAAATGTCAGCGTATACACAGAGGTACAATGCTGTATCAAGAGTGTATCACACAAATATGCAGTCATCAAATATGACAATTATTTTCTTCCTGAAAATAGGATACAAATGGCACAAAGCAAAATGTCTGGGACTACATACAGTTATTTGTATTTATTTATAAAGGCTGGGGAAAGAAAGGCAAAAAACAATGGGAAAATGTAAGTTATTCAATGATTCCATGTCTTTGGAGACTTAAGTGAACTAAAATAATGAAGAAATATTAAAGAAAGATTATTTTTACTGAGTGGTGGCTTGAAGAGATGGTATGCATTACACTTCCGATGGAGCAGGTGACTTTACAAACTCTAACTGATAAATAAAACACTTTCTTCACGGAAGGATGGAGGGAGTTCATTGATGCAATCACCTACCAAAGCTTTGGATGACAGAATTCACAAAAAGAAAAATGAACAGTCCTCTTTTAAGTTCCAGCTTATCAGACTTTGGGACAGATCCAATAAAAAAATATTTGAGTGCCTAAAATGGGATGTAGCTGTTCAAGGGACTTCAAATTAAAACTGCAGTACAAATCACTTAGCTCAACTGATTTCCAGAGATGCTTCCTTGCTTAGCTATAAAACTTCCCTGCAAGTGCACATTTTTGAATAAATTACATAGTAACCTAGTCTAGATAGAAATAAGCAATTCAATATTAGTTCACACCTGTTGGTTGAATGGTTAGTTCACAGCTTGGTTTGAAACTAGCTCTGATGGAAGTTTGATGTTCTTCTGCCCAATTTCCTCAAAGGCTTATCCCTCTGGACATGTACAGATGTCAAATACCAGGGGGATCAGGGCTGTACAAAACACAGCTGTGGCCATCATGTTCTTTCAGACATTTGCTGCCTGTAAGAGGCTTGAAGATCACAACTACTGCCTGTCTCAAACACTGTCAAGGCCTCAGGAGGAGCCTGCTACAAGATAAACCACCATATCAGGAACTTGAGATAAGCATAGAAGAGAAGAATTTGCAAGAGGAAGTCACGAATTCCAAGTTTGCAAGAGGTGAGGCTGGTACATTGTGGTGAAGCATCTCTCAGTAACTCGATCAGGCCGCTCACTCGTGCCTTTTATGTGATGACACATGGCAGCAAACGCCTCAGTAAAGGTTCAGGTGTGGAGGAACACTTCCCTGCTGAGCAGTATCGTTGCAAATGCGAGATGAATCTGAGAAGCAGGAAATAGGAGCACAACATTGTCATCTGGTGTAGTGGTGCTAAACAGGGAAGAACAGGGCTCTGGTCGCTGCTTAGAGTATTGATTCTGAATTTCACAGAAAGAAGTACAGTTCCCATTGCTGGATGGGCACTCGTCTAAGCATACTCACTGCCAAATTCAAACACACTTGTCTTTCTGGCCCCATGAATCCCAAATGTTTTTCTCTACTGCTTCCAAAGAGTGTAATATAAGAGGTGGATGGCCCCCACCGATGTAGATGCTAGCCTAATGCTTAGAGGGTATTTTATCCCAGTGACACAGAACCTCCCATTGCTGAATACCCAGACCAAGGAGGGAAGCAAATTTTCTAATTGCTAAACTAGTATCAAAAGAAATTGCCAGCATTTCCACTTCAGAAAAGAACTTTTCTCTGTAAGAGAGAATGTCAGCACCTCTCCTAACAGGTTCCCAAGTGGTTCAAGGGACACTGCTGTTCTGAGGCAGCCTTCCCTGTGGTCAGAAGTGGTCCAGAGCTTAGACTTGCTCTGTTCTGAATGTCTCCATCTAGCTTCAGGCAGCCATGGGCTGGCCATGCTGGATTTGGACTGTGCTCTGCTCAGCCTGCTCAGATCTGCTTCTTCTGGATCCCATTAGGAGGTGCTTAAGTTCCCAGGAAGCCTAACACGGGTTCTGGATTCCTCTCTCATGCGTAATATCTGACACATAATCAGAAACAGATCGTGGCCCAAAGCTCTAGCCAGCCAAAAATGGAGAAAAACAGACTGGCTAACATTCTGCCAAGGTTACATTCTCACAGGAATACTGATGCCCATGGGATGTCATAGATGTAAATTAATTTTGTCCCAGTATTATCTCTTGTAGCTGAAACATTATAAAGTTGTAGTGGATACCATGAAAAATAATGGTTTTTTGGATACTTCACATTGCAACGGCAATTCATGTCTCTGCTTAGATGTTTGGATGAAGCTGGAACTACAGTGCCATGACACCAGTTGCAAGACAACATTTCCCAAAAAATTAACTTTTTGAAATAGCTGAAGCCCCCCATTCATATAAAGGAAAGAGAAAAAAATCCCACAACTTCAAATAAATACCCTTCTAAGTACCAGGAACCAGATTCTCAGTTAATATAAACCCTTTGAATAGAATTTAAGGATTTAAGCATTTTTCAGACACTGAGCACCTTTGCTTCTGAATAAATAGAAATGAAAGTAACTTTTTATTTTTCCTACTCCCTCCTTGTCACAATTCATTTTGTTTTGATCTTTCCTAAGGACTGATATGGGTAAGTGTGCAACACAGGAATCTAGGGTTTCCTTTCAGCAAAGGAGGAAAAGAAGAAACTTTGGAGCTACCTACAGCTTTAAATAATCTCCTCTCACCTCACCTTGGTACTTTTAAGATGGACAAAAAAGCGATAAAGTTCATTTCCAAGACAGACGAGAAAAAGCATTGAAAATTATTTGTATCAAATCGAAGAACACATTTAAACCACTGTGTCTGAGCAGATATATGTATCTATGGAATTTTACCTCCTATATGCCTCATTAAGTTATTGTAGTAAAGATGACATCCAGATATCCTGATCTGATAAGAAATCACAGCCTGGGTGTCCAAGCCACTGGGATGCAAAGAACAAAGTCAAGACGCCATGGATTTAACAGTAAGAAGGGGATTATATCTAGTTAGTTCTTGTCCTTCTGCTTCTGTTGGAACCCCACACGTCTGTCGAGACCATGCGCTTAGTTCCTGAATTTGTGCCAGTTATTCTGTCAAGGCTGAAGTCATTGAATCTGAGGTCATCCAAGCCAGGCCCTTACCTTCTCTAAGCTGGCAGAAGTCTTCTTACTTCAGCCAAGTTAGGACATTCAAGGATGTAAAGCGAGACCAGCAAGGTTTCTCTAGAATTCCCGTGTCTTTTTCTATTGCACACATCTCTCCCATTAATGTCCTGGAAACACTAAATCTTGGAATCATATTAGGCTTTTTGTCACCGTCCTATGAAGCTGGAAAGCTGTTTCAGAGTTTGATTACTCTGTTGGTTTGAAAAAGTGAAGTAAAAAACCACTTGAAAATAACAACACTGGTCTGAAAGGGGGGGCCAAAAAACTCTATTATATCACTTCGGTTTGCTTCCAACATAAAGTCTCTATTTAGCAGGCATCAGTCCAGCTCGTCCCTAACTATCGGTAATATTTAGTAACTATTGCCATTTCCCTAAAAAGAGTGAAAAATTGATACTGTAAGTTCATATAAGTTCTTTCAGACATTTTAAATGTAATTGCAATACCTAAAAATATTTCTCCTACCTCACTTGTTGCTTGAAGATGTGTGACCAAGTAAGGGAGTGATTGCAATTCAACATGCTCCCACACGCTAGGAGTGTCACAGCAGCAAATCTCGTAGCCTCCAGCAAGCATCACCTACTTAACACACTTCACCTTGCATTTGCCTCATACACAGATATTTAACTCAGATTAGCAAACAAACAGATTTTGCCTCTAAGCCTTTAGACAAGAAGTCTTAATGGAGTTTTGCACCTCAAGTCAGCTGCTGTCATCTGCCTTTTCAAGACATGCCAGCAATTCAGCCTGTTCTGAGTTTAGGCTCAAGGAAAGGCTACTCCTTAAAGGCCCCCTGCTAGGGAAAATACACAAGCTATCTGCAAACCATTCATGGGATGAATGAAAACGGTTTACTCACAATTTAGGCACCATCTCATGACATCTCAGCCAGATGGATAGGTTGAAATTAGTTTATGTAGAGCAGGAGTTGGGATTCTTTGATAAGTGTATCTGCAAGGTTACCTTGCTTTGCTTCTGAAAGAATGGCTGCTGCATTCTTTCCAGGGCCAGCAAACCTACTGATGAATTAAATTTTATGCATGAAATAAAAACCTTCATCAACAGTCTATATTGGTGTCATGACATGCAAAAGCTAGATTATTTTGTTTAAACATTAAAATAAGCACTTTTTGCCTTGAAAAGGACAGTGACAATTAATTGGACAAAAATAGTTTCCTGGGATCTGAAGTTACAATGGCAGCCACTTAGCTGAATGCAAGTGAAAAACGACACCTCAATGTTCATCCCAGATAAGGTTTTACCAAGTAAAAGCTAAAGTAAAAATAAAGTAGTGCTTGATTAACAATATTACGTTGTTAAATAATGTGTTCGTTTGCTTTTTACCTTGTAAAAGATAGGCATTCTCAGAACCATGTTTGTCTTACTGCACTTCAGAATCACAGGGTGCTGTAACAGCAATTACCAATCTTTGCCTTTGATGTGCACTTTTGAAGCACCACAAAGATCACAGTTAAGAACAGCTTCAATTCCTGAACTTCTAAGATATATTTTTCATGTTTTGCTCAGCTCTGAAGCAATTCCCAAAATCTCATGTGCCCTTGAATTTCAGCAGGAGACAAAAGTAGAAATTTATGCTTTGCTTTCCCAATACCGATCTTCCTCTGCTGCTCATCCTCCAACAGAGAGACCACAGCCAAGGCAGGAAAGTGCAAAGCCTGGGGGTAGATTTGCCCCTCCAGTGGTGCTCATACACTGGAGAGGATCTTGCCCTTTGCTTGTCAGCTAGGTCCCACCACAGCAGCATGGCTCTAGCCAGGCCTTGCTGGGTTTGCTTCCAAAATAAAGTCTCTATTGAGAGACTTTTTGGCGCTAGAACCTTGCCTCATAACCAACACGTACCTTCCAAGGCAGCAACCCACCCATTTAAAAAAAAAAAAAAAAAAAAAAGAAGAGAAACCAAACCAAACTCTGGGGTTTGGTTTGGACGCTGATCTTCTCCTCCCTCCAGCCACACGTATTTTTGGCACTGGCAGGCATAGAATCATAGACCCATAAAATGTTTTTTGTTGGACAGAACCTTGAAGGTCATGTAGCTCAACTCCCTTGCCACAGGCAGTGACACCTTTCACTAGACCAGGTTGCTCAGTGCTCTATCCAGCCTGGCTTTGGGCACCTCTAGGAATGGGGCATCCACAATTTCCCTGGGCAACATGTCACAGTACCTCACCACCCTCACAGTAAAGAATGCCCAATGAGCACCATGATGGGGCCCTCTTTGCATAAGCAGCCCCTTTCCCCAACTTCAGAGGCCCCTCAGCTGCATCCTCAACTTGGCTGAGGGAAGCAACCCGCTCAGCCTTCCCTCGACTCTGGAGACACCTGCTCCCTGACACCTCACTGCCAACCTACTGCTGTATTCCCCCACACATATCCATACACCTCTGAGTCCTGGCATGTGAATCACAGGTGGCTTTGAGTTGGAAGGCGCCTTAAAGATCACCTAGTTCCAATCTCCTTACATGGACGGGGTCACCTTCCACTAGGGAAGATTGCTCCGAGCTCCATCAAAGCCGGCCTTGAACACTGCCAGGGACAGGGCAGACACAATTTCTCTGGGCAACCTGTGCAAATGCCTCACCACCCTCACAGTAAATAAATTCTTCCCATTGTCTAATCTAAACCTACTCTCTTTCAATTTTAATCCACTCCTCCTTGTCCTGTCACCACACACCCTTGTGTGAAATCCCTGTCCATCTTTCTTGCAGCTTCCTTCAGGAACTGAAGGCCACGGTTAGGTCACCGGAGCCTTCCCCAGGCTGAACAATCGCAATTCCCTCAGCCTTTCCTCACAAGAAAGATGTTCTATCCCTCTAAACAACTCGGCGGCCTCCTCTGAACTTGCTCCAACAGTTTTACATCCTTCCTGTGCTGGGGACCCCAGAGCTGGATGCAGCACTCCCGGTGGGGTCTCACCCGACCAGAGCGGTGGCCCTCCCGCAAGGGAGGAATGACCAGGACGTTGGTTTGGGTTTTTTTTTAAA
>VWZN01018302.1:150529-166276 GCA_013396955.1 Regulus satrapa
TGGTTGTATGTGTGTGTCTGTAACAAAATCTCAACATAACCACCATTAATACACAGCTCTGAAATATCTAAAGTGCGACAACTACAGTGTCTAAACCACTGAAGTGGGAGCCAAGTGTAACAATGTTAGATATTCAACTTAACTGTGAAGAGGTAGTGGGTTTAGTTATTTTAAAAGGGGGGGGTTTTCACGTAAGAAATAGAAAAGATGAATTTCTGCATATTCTTAATTATCAGTTGTTTTGATACAAGTTGAGGGAGGTTTCCTTTTTGAAAGACTTGGGGGTAATAAATTCCCATTTATTTTTTATCTTTACTAGATTTGGTGAGGTAACATTTTTTTGAATCATCACACAAGAATATAAAGGTGTAAGGCTCTCAAAATAGTTTTCAACTATATGCATGAAGCCACAGAGCAATAGCAAAGAACTTATAAGCAGGAAAAAGAGAAAGTTCTCTGTACTTAGTAGCCCTTCCCTACTGACCACAATTTTCTTTTAAATAATCTTGCAGACTTGACCAGGAAGATGGAGATAGCTATAAACAGCATTACAAGTAACCAACTCTTTGAAACCTCAAGGGACATTAGTACAGAGCTGTGACTTGAGGAGCTAGATGACGGATATTGGGACTGTGCAAAAGGGAAAAGAAAACTAGATTTGCTTTGAAAGAACTTCTATAGAGTTTAGTCTCTATGAGTATGCTAAGATTGAAAAAAATAAAAACCCCACATGATAAAGCTCTAATACAATAGAGTGAACATTAACAGTGAAATTAAGGAGCCATAGACTGAAATGCATCTAAAATTTTTTAAAATTTTCTTCAAAGCTTTAGAAGAGAGTACAAGGGAAAATAGTAATTAAAATGTTTTTTCCCTACTACATGTCTAAGAGCGATTTAGTAAAAAGCACCCCCCCATTCCTTTCCAGTCATTCACAATATGTTCTGAGGAAAAACAATATAAGCAAGGCCTACTTACAAGAAATTTCTCTATCATGTTCACAGAGCTTGAAGGTGGAGTTGTATTTTTGCTCATATTTAGCAAATCTCCCTGTGATGCGATTTACTGGTGACTCTTGGTAGCTCCCTATATAAGGGATATATCAGCAGCATCATCAAATTGTAAGGCACTTGCTCTTTTACCAGAAAATGATTTAACAGATGAAATAGCATGGGGAGATCTATCATGGACTGATTCTCTTGGCCAGGGGTCTGAGCAACCTGGTCCAGTGGGAAATGGCCCTGTGTGTGGCAGGGGGCTGAAACTAGATGATCTTTACAGCCCCTTCCAACCAAAACCATTCTAAGATTCTTGTATTTATTGCCACACTTGAGATGAATGTATTTATAGATTATTGAGCCAGGGAAGCCTCTGATGCCCCTGATTCATTCCAAGAGGATTCCTACTCAGGCTTGTCTAGAACAGGGATAACTGAAGATACCTTCAGTTATTTCAGCTTTGGTAATTTGTTTACAATTTAAGGATTGTTCTGAAGCTTAGTGTAATAAAAACAAATTCAGGTTTTCCTTTTCTATCTCCTTCCTTGTTAGTGGAACAGTCTCTTTGTATCTATAAGGGTTTATTATTTCAACAATTAAGAAAATGATGTTAGGAGACCATTTCTAACTTGTATCAAATCTAATTTAAAAGTGTGAGATGCCAAATCACATTCCTGTGCCTGACTAAAGGTCTGTTATATCAGTATCTTTCTAATCATGGTTAATAGAAGATGCCTCCACAGCAGAACAGTGCAAACTCTGCTGTTATTTGTGTTACTTCACTGAAATGCTCTCTCAGTCTCTACTGCTGAGAGTACCTGTGGTGCAGGTACTTAGAATCATGGGTTAGATTTTGATATTTAGTGGCCTTGGATACATATTTCCTTTTATATACACTCACTGCCTATAAAAAACCTTGCCCTTTTCCTCAGCAATTAATTCTTCTTCATTATTTATTAATTCATTTGTTGTAACTGGCTTTCACACTGCTTTGTGCTAGTTTAATTTCACACCCCTTTAATCTTACACTGGAAGGTATGTGAATAACTGATTCCTGTTTGTTTTCCCTATGTCAGTGCCAGTTTTATAAGCCTCTCTCATATCCCGTGTAGGTCTTTATTTACTGCAACTCATAAAAGTAACATTTCAAAATTAAACAGTTTCAGTAGACTAAGATTTATAGGAGTGCTTTTGACAGCCAGGGCTAGAGTGCTGAGAGGCATGATTCATGTCATCATTTGGCATTTTAAACACTGCCAAAGCTGTAATTTAAGATAAGTCTTTTAAAAATATGTAGACTAGAGATAAATACCAACACCCCCTTTGATTAATGAAAAACAGTTCTACACAGAAGTAAACCCAGAATGCAGGATAGAAAGTTACAGTCCTGAAACATTGACTAGCCTTGTTTTTTAGATCATAACCATTTAATGTTTTTGTTCAAAAAACATTTTTTCTGTCCTTCTCTGTAGATATGTATTTCCATTTGAACATTCTGTTGAAGCCCAAGTGATAGTAATAGCATAATTATATAGCCCCATTAAACTAAGTAAGTGCAAAATGCAGCTAAAACCAACCTCAAAGGCAATACAGCTTCCCCGGTCTATTATCTTAATACTTTGCACCATTTTTGTCAGAAAGATAGTTTTTCCAGGTAAAATACTGGTATTTTCCTTATTTTTTTGGCCATGCAATTAGTTAGGGTTTATAGTCTTGTTGGGTGAGACGAATGGCAGCAAGTCACAGGAAGCTAAGGACTCTAAGAAAAGAATGAATTTGTTTTTCCTTAGTATGCCTTCAGTTAGCATTCTATGAGTGTTACAGGCTTTGGGTTTTTTCCCACTGGCTCTGATCTTCCTTTGTTTGATTTTAATAGAAATACCTGTAGTTAATATTTTCCAGTATGAGGCAGAACAAGACATCATAAAAAGGAAAAAAATTATGCCATCCAGGTGCTACCAAACTGAAAATTAAAATACAGAATTAATACCTGGCAAGCCAACAGAACCCACAGCTCCACATCAGTAATTACACCACACCCACTTTGCAAGAGAGGTTTCAGTTAGCTACAAATAATGATTTAGAAATCCTGAGCCACAGACAGCGAGTCTGTCCAAACAATGCTCTCAGTATGGCAATCCCAGAGGCTTCTAAGGTTTACTGCTGCCGTGCCAAGCAGCAAATAGATTCTTCAGCTGCCTTTCAGGAGATGCTGCAGGAAGCATGTGAAAACTTCCAAGGCAAGGCAATGCAGTACTGCGGCAGTTACAAGTTTGCAGGACTGCCAGCTCCGCAGTGAGTCACTGGGCAGTCAGTCTGGCTGCAGCGGGAGCAAAAGCTGACACGTATGCGCATCTGCAAAACTAAATATCACTGTGCCCTAGTTACCTGACTGAATAAAGAGAGCCCAGGCTTAAACAGCCTTTTAAATGCAGTTTGCAGCCTTTGTGAAGCGTGGCTGTTTTACCCACTGGGCCATTAGATTCATCTGCAAGCCAGTTAAGCTGCAATCCACAAATTGTCCATGCTGCTGAATGGAAAAAAAAGCCAAGTAGATGATTTTGTTTTAAGCTCACAGGACTAGTAGTGTTAGAACAGAATATACTGCATATAACTTTATCAAAGAAGTAGTTCTTGAGCACTGGAGCATTCATGCATACTGCTTTAAATATTGGGCATAACATGGGTATAGCACAGGATATAACCAGTTCTAAGTAGCAGCTGTTTTCAGACAAAGCTGTGTACACTCTCCTCCCATCCTCTCAGGAGCAGCACCAGGCACTAAATTGCATCTTGCACCTGTGTCAAAATCACACTGGGTAGTGCAAGACCTGTAAAAGGATGAGCAGCATGATCATTTGGAGTACCTGTCAAGTATTACCCATTCCCAAAAGTAAGAATTCCATATGACTGTGAGGTCATGAGTATTCATTTTTCAGATAAGCAGCAAAAGATACAGCTAAGGATATCAGCAGAAATGGGGGTTAAAAAGCTCCATGCTTGAATTCCTAATTATATTCTTTGAGGTTCTGGTACAGAGACTTTGTGCAGCACAGAAGCCAAACAAGAATTTTTATTGCATTTCTTTAATTGCTTGAAGTAAAAGAAGTTGAAAACTTGTCATCACAATGACTTCTTTCCCCTAACTGCTTGTGCTAAAGGCTGTAGCTATAGCAGGGCTTCAACAATTGAGCAGGTGGTATTAAAAATAGAGAGATATGGATCAGTTTAGTAGGGAAACATCAACACTCCTCACTAAGAGGGGAAAACAGCATTACTTCAGTTACAGGCCAAACTGGTAGTAGGTAGGCACAAAACCTGAACACAGTCACAGGAAATGTTGCTTTATCCATGTAGATTACTCTAGGCACAGACAGAGTAAGATGAGTTCTGTCTTTCCATTCACCCCACCCTTTTTAAAGAAAACCAGATGTTGGTTTTGTTCTTTCCCTATCTTCTTCACTGACACCCATCACTTTCTTTGGGAATCAGTCAAGACTGGCAATATCATACTTACTCTTCTCACACAGTGCTAATAGCCTTCAGAGACATGGGGGAAAAGAATTACATACGTTGGAGCTATCCACCTCATCTAGATCAGTCTGTTAGCACTATTCATAAGACAGCTCAGTACAGACCTAGTTTTATAATCTTGGTTCTATAAAGGGACTTCCAGGGACTGTAAAGTTCCAGGGACAATATAAACTGTAAGTCATAGACGTCATCAGTAAGAATTCATAAAACAGGGCACACCACTAAAAACGTTTGTTTTACCTTTCAGATCCATCTCTCCAGCTCAGGGTCTCTATAAAGGACTCAAACATCTCCAGAGAAAAAGGGGAGGAGAGGGAAGCGTCATATCAATTCAATGCTTTAGTTTTAGTCCTCAGTCATGAAAGTAAGATCTGAGGAACTGTCTTGAAACTTGAAAACAACACTTGGCTTCATACAGCTGTAACTATATTCTTTTACATTCTGACAAAACCAAACCCAGTTGATAGAAAAAAAATCCTGTACTTGTATCCACATCATATGATGAGACAACATGGACAGGCTTCACAGTCCTGCAAAGTTTAAGAACAGGGCAGCAAAAACTGTCATGCTATAATAGCAGTTGTGCACATATATGGCCATCTCAAGGGNATGGACAGGCTTCACAGTCCTGCAAAGTTTAAGAACAGGGCAGCAAAAATTGTCATGCTATAATAGCAGTTGTGCACATATATGGCCATCTCAAGGTTTGGTTTTGTTTTTTTTGGTTTTGTTTTTGTTTTTTTTTGCTTCTGTGTAAAGATGGAACACAAGAAGTCTCAAAATGCAATTGTATTAAATTTTTTATTTAAATAGTGGATGTGCTAGTTATAAAAAGGTGACTTTGGTGTTAAATACTTCATTCCATTTAAATTGTGTCCTCAGTCTTTACAGTGTCATTTTTTTGCCCTTTTAGAGTGAACAGCAACTTACAAAATATACAAGAGAAAAATAATCAAGTCTTGGATTTATACAAAACAGGTCTTTGGTATTCCCACCCCCCTCCCCACTTCTGCCCCAGTATTTGCAATTATCTTTTCTTCAAGAGGGACTTGCTTGTTCCATGCCCTAAAGGTAAAAAAGCAAAAAGGAAAAATGAAATAAAGTTAATGTATATATTCCACCTCCAAACTATGTCAACTTGCTTCTAGAGAAAGACTAGATATCAGTGATTGCCTTTTCCTCTTGCAGGCATTGCAATACATAGAAGTATGTACTCAACTCCCCAGCAAGTATAAAATGTTCATGAGTGGTGTTGGACTTCAGAATATCCCAGCATAACAGATAAAAGTTCCATAAGAAGCTCATGTCACATTCTCAGTGCACTCTTAAAACTACATTGTTGAATGTATCCAGGAATAATCAGCTATTTCTGGGAAAAATATAAGAAATATTTTGGGATTATGCTAGTTTCCTGGATGCTTTTACTAGAAGCTGATCAGCAATTAGAGGTTTAAGTCCAATATTCAAACAATCTAGCTTCAGGACAGATACTGACTTTTAGGTTCCCAACCTTCCTTACACTTCCAAGATGAAAGCCTAATCCTTTGTCTAATATATGAGAGAGAAAAAACTCTTTTGACTCACATATTTCCTGATAAAATATTTAATTTAACTATGCTAACTTGTTCTTTTCCAGAAAGAAATTGATCTTTTAGGTAGCTTCTTGTATCTACTGACCCTTTTCAGACTCTCACACAAATGCACAAAAGGATGTTAATTGCTGAACCTACTTAATTTTGACTTTCCCTTTGACTGTTTTTTCCTGTCTTCCTCCAAAGTAGCCACAAGTTCCTACTCCATAAAGATGGAGATCTTAAGAATTATTTATATGCATTTATGTACCAAATTACAAATAATTTGGTCTGAGACAGATGAGCTGCTTAAATAAAAGGATATACTGCAAAGTGACACAGGACCCAGCACTTAAAGACAGTACAGCAGTCTGAAGAGCAACTAGACTAAAACTAAACCAGCATGTTTTGGTGTGGGTTTCATCCCCCATCCTTACATTAAACACAAAAGGAACCTATCCTGGTCAAAGCAGCAATGGCATTCATAGCAAAGGGATTAAGTGCTCAAAGTTTAGCTTGCTTCCCCCCCTCCTTGGCTGCATACATAGCATTTGCTATTATTTCACAAACTATCCAACATCCTTGGAGTTCAAGCCAAGAAAGATTACTCCCCAAGATAGAAAAAATAAAGCTTGTAGCAGTCTTTTTTTTTTAGCTTGCCACTGTATACCAACCTCTGCATACACTGTGTGTGGGTAGCTCCAACATTTCTACTTCTTCCACCTCATGTCTCCTGTCTCTGCATTTTGAAGGGGGCCTGCCCATTCTTTTCTTCTTTGGTTTAACGAAAGGTGGGCACACTAAATAACAAGATACAAATGCTGTTATTTCTCCAATGCCTCCAATAGTCTCGAGATAAATTTAATCTTGACTTTCATCAGCTGGTCTGCTGTCCTCTATCATCCTCCCTTTTTTGTACCCATTTTAGTAGCAGACAAAGTTGACGCTACACATTTCAAGCAAGTCTTACCCATCTACATATTTGATCACTGTCTACACATAGCTCTGGATGCATTCTATTTTGGGTCATAACTTGGATAGGTGTTACTATGATAAAGGAACTTAGTGCATTGGATAATGCTGTTCTTTTCAAGTGTTCAAGACTAGTTGGTGCTGTCCAAGTGACCCCATTCACCCACTATCTTTAAAAAACTCCAGACCTGTGAAGTTTTGCACTACATATACACTGCTCAAGAAGTCAAATTTAGTGTATGATATTACTGCTAAAGCAACATATCTTGTTTACCCAAATCTCCTTACTTGCAGGGCACTTTAATTTGAAAATGCAAATACTAATATAGGCATTTTTTTTAAAGCGGATGTAATTTTAATAGCATTCCTGAGGCACCCACTGGTACAAACAGCATTCAGAAACCACCAGTTCCTGTTTCCTAATGCTGAATGTGATGACTTCTTCAAACTACCTGGGCTGGAAAAAGAGGAAGAGTAAGCAAGGAACAGACCAAACATCCTCAGTTTGCTGCACCATCTATGAATTCAAAGATGTAGAAGAGATTTGCTCAGTTAAAGGGAGTATTAATTTTAGAGCTAGTACCATATACATTATATACATTGTTGCAGAGGAGCCAAGAACAGTGCTACTCAAGTAAAAGGTTCTCAACTTTTATGAAGCATGCTAGCATTAAAAAACAAAACCCTACAACACTGAAGTCTGCAGATAGAAAGCCTCCAATGCAAGAGGCAAATAATCCCAAACCCCAGTATGCTCAGGCAGGGAAGCAGTGCAAAGAGCTCTAAGGAATACACTCTGTCTACCTGGCTGCTGATATAGGGAAGCTGATGGGTGTTGTCAGTGTACTGTAGAGAAGCCAATCAGTCTGTGCTGAGGATAATCTCACACCCCATTATTTGATAGACTGATCCTGAGATACTTGAAACACATAACCCAGGAGAGTGGCACTACAGCAAATGATGTAGCTGCTCCAACAGCACTTACACTCAAACACCCTTGAAAAGCATCAAAACCAGATCTGAATTCCAAGTAAAACATGGACTATAAAGAAAAGACAAAACATTCTGAGCTAAGAAACTATCTAAACTCTTACTTTAATATAACTGATTTCTTCATCTTTTCCCTAACTAGATCAAAGATTTGCCTTCATTCTTTAGCAGTGTCAGGCAACTGTTGGTCCATGCTAGATTTTCTGAGCATTGGCATATAAAGCTACCACATAGAACTACCTATATGTTTCACTGATCAAAATTAGGAGCAACCACTGCATATGCTATCAAGAGGAGCATTATCTGGATAAAGAATTAACATTACAATTTATGGCAGTAACAACTTTGCATAAATAAGGGCTTTCCTTTAGCCACATCAAAGCATTTAATGCTTTAATTTCCTATAATATCTTTTTTAAAAAAAACCCTAAAATAGCTGTGATGCACCCTTCTTACCCTGTTTCAATGTGAGAAGACCCTAAGATACACTGCCTGACAGGCATTTCATCAATATCAAAGCCACAAGGATTGGTTTTATTATTTTCAATTCTTATACAACTATCACATGCTTACTATTTTGTATCTTATTATTCTGAATGTTCCATAAGAACAGAATAATGTTAGGAAAGTTGTACCTTGTTCTTTGCTCTTTACTGGAGGTGAGAAACTACCACGTATTTGGCTGGTAAATTTGGGTTTAGCACCACTCCTAATCCAGTACTCTTCAGGTGGTATCCCCATGTTCTCCCTTAACAGCCTTCCTAATTAAAATAAAGTTAAAAAAAAAAAATTAAGGTGAGTATTTAGTCTTGGTAATGCTGGTGTACTCTTTGATCCACAAGCCAGAATGCAAAGCTAGCTAGTAGATCAGATTGTAGGAATCTGTTGAAATAGAGTTTCCTGGAGAACTCTAATAAAAATTACACTTAACAAAAATTACAAGACACATTAAATCTACAGATTTTAAACAAAGAAAATAAAGTTTAAGAACACTAAGCCTGCTATTAGAAGTAAATGGTACTTTTTGGTACTTTTTTTCCACAATACAGGACTGTATTAAACAGCAGCCACCTACTGAAGGGACCACATAACTCTTCTTATTCTCAGTTTAGATTAATCCAATTTCTAAGAGTATCTACCTTTGATTAAATAAAATGTTCTTTTTCCAGGTCAAATTTAATACCGTTTCACACCAATTCTATAAAACATAACTTTTTATTCTTTTTTTTGTGCTAAGAGAGCAGCAGCTACAAAATTTTAAGAAGTTTGACTCTTCTACTACAGAGAAGTTACACAGGGTATGTCCACCAAATTATAATGAACTTCATTTTGTTAAATGCACCCAGCATTAGTCTGTGATAGGAGAGTCAGACTGTATAAACTTAAATACAGAGCTTCTAAGATATTAAGCAACAGTAAATACATAACCCAAATTACCTTAAGCTTTATAAATTAATAAATGCCACTAATTGACAGAGAGTTAAGTATATAAAATCTACCACAAAGACTTCTTATATTATTCTCTGAGGCTTGTGAAAATGTAAAGTCCTTATGCAATAGGTAAAAAGTTGCAGCAAACTTCCTCTGCTTCAGAAAAGTATTCTGCAGGACTTGTGGCTCTTGGCCAAATTTGAAGCTACAACATGCTCTAATCTTCCCACTAGTTTAAGCTACAATTTGAAACTGCAATTAGGTGTTCTTTGTGTATGCTACTATTCAGCACCTTGTCCTTAGCAATTAGCTCACCTCCCAAGAACTTCCGTAGCATTCGCTGGTGTTCAAGTCCTTGTCTTCTTGTCATAGGCCTCTTTCTTCCATAATACCCATAGTCACTGTATGCAGCTTCATCTTGTTCTCTCTTCCTTGGCTTGTAAATCACACCAATGTTTTCAACAAACCCACTTCTAGTTTTTATTTTCTCTTGAGCAGGCCAGCTAATTAATTGTGCTGGTACAACATTTTTAGGTGGTTTCCAAAGCACTCTCTGGCCAACTTGGTAGAAATTTCCTTTACTTGGCCTCAAGATGCCATATGGAGGAGCTTCTTGAAAGAAATACTCCATTTCATCCACATCATCATCCTCTTCTTCCTCATACTCATCCTCTCCATCTTCATCTTCCTCTTCTCCCTTCACAGAATAGTCTTCAGAGTCCTCAACTTCTGGCAAACTCTTTGTTGCTTTTCTGTTGAGAGAATCAGTTTCTTTCCTACTTGAGGAACTAGGAAGGGCTCCCAGCTTTCTACTGTTACTGGAAGCCTCTTTGATCTTTGTGTTTGAAGAGTCGACATCTTGGTCATTCAAGCTGTTCACCTGCTCCTCTCCTACCACTTCATCCACATTAAGGGACCCACCACTTTTAATTTGCTCTTTCTCTAAACCCTCTGTACTTTTCTGAAAAGTATGCATGCTTTTCTGAAGCACATAGTCAGGCACAAAATAAGACACTGGGGCATTATCAATGAATGAGCCTTCCTCTCTGGAGGACATGTCGTCAGAAGACAGACTGATTACACTTTGACACTTTCTTTGTCGCAGACAAACATTGTAGTTTGTATCCATACTGTCCAAACAAGCCAGCCAGCTACTAGAGGGAGAAAACTTCTCAATTGATTTGTCACACCAAATACTTTTTTCTGTCTGACTTTCACTGGTTGCACTGTGGCTCAAATTCAGCTTTTTGTGCTGAAAGTCACTCATTACCTCCATATTAGATGGAAGTAGTCCTGCTTGTTGAATGAAACCAGGCTCTTCTTGAGAAGTTTTTGACCCTGCAGACCTTTTAGTGTTAGATTTCTTAGCTATTACCACCGGTTGACCTACACCAACAGACCTTGCCAACTCTGTGATTTGCGCTGCCATGGTTTCACCTGTGGGGGATTTCACCAGCTTTTCTGTATCCAGCTTCACTTCATTATTTTGGCCATCTTTCTCTTGCCCAGTTTCAGCACCCTGTTTGGAGGCGACAACAGCTTTTCTCTCATCTGAGGAAGCTCCTGGCAGCATATTGTCCCCTTCATGAGGGCCATATATCATGCCTTCATGAGGGCCATATATCATGCCTTCACATGAGCTGACAGAAAACAGGTCACGTGGCACTATGGTCTCTGGAACTGCTTTACCACTTGCCACATCGTACAACGGGATTGTTTCTTTAAAGGACTTCCACAGCTGAATAGCTGGAGAGCCATTTCCATATTCTATCCTCACTTCTTCCTTCTCAAATGCATAGCTTCCAGTAGGAAGATTTCTATACTGTTTAGAGCTGGCAGGGTTCTTATTATGAAGCTCTTTGTCTACCACAATAGAAGAGCCAAATGGATCTTGTTTCTCTGAAGTATTTTCAATCTCTGTACTTATACCAGGAGAAACACAGGCTATGTTTCCTGCATCACAACCTTTCGTTTCTGTATGGATATCTTGATGCTTTTTTTGCTTGCTTTCAGGCTGTCTAGGATCAGTCTGTGTTTCTTTTGTCTCCATTTTCTTCAAAGGGCTATTATAATGTCTAAACCTTGTAGCATGATGAAACATAGGGGAAGGTGGGGCAGCATTAAAATAAGGCCTTCTGTTAATTCTTGCATGCACTGGATGCTGTGGAACAAAAAATCCAGGGTACTCATGGAGCGCAAGAGAATAAAATGGAAAATATGGATTTCCACTTAGGAAGCCTAGACATTGGTGACAGGAAGAAAAGACAAATATATCATCTTACTGAAATATTCAGAATTCATCCTGATTTGTTTGCATAGACAGGGACAGCTACAAGATCAGACACATCAGTAAATAAAACACACCATTTCTCAATGCTTAGAGGATAATCTGGTGCAAAAACTCAGAGTTTGTTGTTCGGGAATAATCTTATCTCAACATCTACACATTAACCAAAGCTTGATTTCATCCCTTGGAGCACTTACTAGGTTGTTTTCTGTATTTTTGAGAGCTATTTTACAGATTATTGCCATAGCATTGCCTTTGAAAAAGACAGCTCCAGATACAAGCTTACATAGGCATAGCATCCACAAGGTGTATTTAATAACATTTTCCTTGTTTTCTTAAGTTTACATTTATCCATACCTATCATGCATGCACATAGGGAATACACATATATCCACATATATTGATTGCTAAGTATATTCTAGAGCTCCATGCCTACAGGATGACCCACTACTTAATAATATTTTGCTTAGCTTCCATTCTCCACAAGCAAATGTCTTCCACCACACAAACTACATATTTAAGACAGAATTAATGTAGCGCTACAGTCATCAAAAATCTGGTTTATTAAGTATTTGCTGAACTCCCAAGAGGCTCATGAACACAGATACCACGAGAGTGGAGGAAAGAAGTGTGTAACAAACTAAGCAAAGGCTCTGCAGAGAGCTGCTGTTTACCTTACCTGGAGCAGGCACACAATATGGATTGTATGCACGACTGAGGTACCATGGATTTGGATAAGGCTGTTGAGCTGATGGCTGTGCATAAAAAAGGGGTCTTGGGTGGTTTATGGAATACGATCCACTTTCTGAAGTTGGGGCAGTACTCATTTTTCTTTAAACACTGAAAGAGAGAAGTGATCATTAGCAACCACTTTAAAAGCTGCATAACTTAATTATTTTTAGGTTCTGTCAGGATTTTAGCAGATGTTCCTCTCCCTGCCCAAAGAGGACGTATCCTTCCAAAAGAAAGCTGCTGTCTTCCAAACAGAAGGTAGGAAACTGATATTGCTGTCAAGGTCAAATATTTCAGTTAGGCTTTGCTAAGCAAGCTTTTGTACACAGGTCTCAATATTAGTCCTCCAAGGCAACCTTGTAATGTGCTCTAAAGCTACAGAACTTCAGTAGCATTAGATGCACACATGTCTGTAAGTAATATCTCAGCCAATTAAACAAAAAAAGCCTTCAGTGGATTAAGCTTGAGCAAGAGGCCACACACACAGAAGGAAGGGAGAAAAAAAAAGTGGGAAGAGAGGAAAAAGAAAAAAGGAAAAGCATATTTTTAATGCTAATGCATGTATTGTTACACATTACAATAAAATCTCCATTAATTCAGGATTTGTACTTTATGCTATACTTAAGAACAACGACAGCTAACTAACACAGTAAATCAAATATTTCACCCTGCTTCCTATACTTAAACCAAATGATAGGTAGCAAAAACAACCCCACCAAAATCTCCTGTGCAAGTTTGCATTCAGAGCCATGTAAAATCCACAAGATAGAATTTCCTCCCTCATTCAGATGCCTCCTCAGCTAACTAACACTTGCAACACTAACACACATAGCTTAAAAGCAAGACTGTAGAAAATCAGAGAACACAGAAGCTCAGCTCTTTACAAGATTCAAGTACTTTCAAGTTACAAAAAAACCAAAATTATTTTGAGACCTGTTACAAACTAGCACACCGTTCAGCCTAGAATTTCAGAATGCTTTAGGAACGCTGGAGCCCTCTTCAGTTTCCATCTAGGGCAGCCTGTGCAGCTCTTGAAAGCACCAGAAAGCCTCCAGACTCCCTCAGGCCAAAAAATTGCTTTGGCCTTTGAGAAGGAGAGTGGTGCAGGGACTGGAAAAAAGCCCCACAAATCACCAAACAAAACCCCCAACAAGACCTAAGCTATTCCCAACCCCTTAGAGCCCCAAAAAACTAAGTTACAATGCTGCAGCTACTGCTTACAGCCCAGCAAAAAACTAACCAAACCCTCTGCTCACCCTCTTTATGGCAGGCAGCTGCTACTTGTCCACTCCTCCTCCCACCTGAGGCTCATTTAACAGTGATGCAGGGAATGTTTTTCCGTCATTGTGTGGGAGGAAAATCAAAACACAAGGATAGGAATAGTTGTAAAAGCCTTCAGCTGGTGTACAGAAAGCTGGCAGTCTCATCTTGCAGATGTTTAAGCTGTGTCTCTAAGTAAATAAGTAAATCTGGTATTTCCCTTTTATAATGTTGGATTTATTTATTTTTTTTTTAAAGCAAAAATTAGCAATCTCCTGATTCAAACTGCAGTTTAAAACACTTCTTTCAGGAAAAAAAAAAAAAAACCAAAATCAGAAGAAACAAGGCGGAGTTTGTGTTTATTTTTGGGGTTTCCCAGCTTTCAGTACTGAGTAAAGGGAGCAATGCTCTTCCATCTTAACATCTCTGAGGGGGCTGACAAATGTAATTTTATTTCCAGATGAGCAGGAGAAACACTTCTTCCTGCACAGTGTACAACACCTTGTGTCATGGGAATTTATGAAATGTGAGGCTGCAATTTGACTCTACCCTGCATCTTTACAGGAGGTGGGAGTCTGAGTTGCTGCTCTGGAATTGCACATCTCCAAATGAGAGACCGCTGAGGCAGGTGGAAAGGAGACAAAAACACAATGCATGTACTGTGCAGGCTGGTGAGTGATTAGGGGAAAAACAAGGGGGTATGGATGCTTCAGAGACTCTGTATTCCTGTGTTGGGACGTTCCTAAAATTTATGTGTTTTTTTCCTTCTATAATTTTCAGATGAAACACGTCTTTTGTACCAAAACACAAACAATAAAAAGTTTGGGAAAGGTTACTGATCAATTCCTTGCAGACCTTCCCAGACAAAGCTTGTCCTTTCCACTGACAGCAGCTCTTGCGCTTTGTATGACTTGTAGTGACAGGATAATGAGCAGTGGGTACAAGGTTAGATGGGAAATTTAGTCTAGATACGAATAAGAAATCCTGTGTTGTGAGGGTGGTGAGGCACTGGAGCAGGCTGCCCAAGGAAGTTGTTGGATGCCCTATACCTGGAAGCGTTCAAGGTCAGGTTGGACAGGGCTTTGAGCAGCCTGTCTTAGTGAGAGGTATCCATGTCTGTGGCAGGGTGCTTAGAACTCAATGGTCTTAAAGTATCTCCTAACCCTTAACAATTCCACGACTCTATAACTTGCTTGGTATGTTTTAAATCCCCAGCTCTGCTCTGCATCCATAATACTTTCACAATTTTGAGGTGAATTTCCCAGCCTTTCTCTTGGTGGATGGACCCAAAGAGAAATAAAGAAAATAAATAACACTGGACGGCTTTTTAAAAGGTGTGTGTTCTCAGGATTTCCCTTTCCCTCGTACCCCCTTTCAACCTCCCGTGCCCCTGTGAATTCCTTCCATCCTGAAGTAAGCTTCAGTCCCCACAAATCTCAGGTGAGCTTTGCTTTTAGGACAGCAAACTCGCACTTGGCCAAAGGGTATTCCAGGATCCCAGGACGGCTGAAGGACCAAAGGCAGGTCCCAGGGGGAGAGGACCCAGCTGGGTGTTAACCCTGAAGCCCACAGCTTCCCGCCAGGTTGCAGCAAGTGTGGAGCGCGGGTCCTGCGAGGAGCCGGTGCTGTTAGCCCGGAGAAAAGGAGGCTCCCGGGGGGACTTCACTGCTCTCTACAGGTCCCTGAAAGGAGTGTCGCCAGGCGGGGGTCGGCACCTTCTCCCCCGCTACCAGCGACGGGACGAGAGGAAACAGCACCGAGTTTCACCGAGGCAGGTTTAGCTTGGACCTCAGGGGGAATTTCTTCCCAGAAGAGGCGGTTACACACTGGAATGGGCAGCCCGGGGATGTGCTGGGGTCACCCTCCCGGGAGGTGTCTGAGGGGAGACTGGACGAGCCGCCCCGGAGGCCTTTCCGGGCCGGCGGGCTCGGCTCCGCCCGGCAGGGGGCGCGGGGGTCCCGCCCGGGCCGCG
>VWZN01018302.1:166438-224338 GCA_013396955.1 Regulus satrapa
TCCCCCGCCCGGCGGCCGCGGGCCCGCCGGGCACCGCCGGAGGTGGCAGCGGGGGCCGGCTCCCGGGAGAGCCACCCGGCAGGAGGAGGAGGAGGAGAGGCCATCGGGATCGCTCCTAAGCACGGAGTGCGGCGGTGGCGGAGAAGCGGGAAGGTGCCCCTTTCCTTGTGGGGAACCAGGAGAGGGATTACGGCGGTGGAGGCACGGGACGGCGCACCTGAGCTTCGGGGAGAGGGAAGAAATATGTTCCCTCTTCCCTAGTCCGGCATCGCCGCGTCCCGCAGGCGGGAGGGGGCTGCGAGCGCCGGGCTGTGCTGGGGGCTCCCCTTGGGCTGAGCGGGTGGGGGTGTCCCAAACCTCGGTGTTGGTGTCGGCAGCGCTCCGAGGGAAGGAGGAGCGCTGCGAAGGAGTCTCGGAGGGGGAACAGCCCCGGTGTAGCGGCATTGCCGGTCCTTGCAGCTGCCCCGGCGTTCCCTGCTGATCCATCTAGTTGTGCACGGGTACCTGCAGTGGCCGGGCTGGGCTTCTGTGGTCATACGTGGCTTTAAAGAGTCACGTAATTTTTAGTAAGCTTTTCTGGACTAAATAAACACGTAGGATAGCTTTGACATTAGTACGTTTGCATGCCTAAAATTTTTCCGGTGTTTACTATTATTTCTGCTGTGAAATGGGATAAATACCTGCTGTTTTTGAAATAACTTTAATTACGATTTAGAAATGGATTTGTGCTGTACTTAGCATGTGCATTTTTAGAGGCTTTATTGCAAAGCCCCAGCTTGGCTTTTCTACATCGTGTACGTTTACTTTGTAATCATAATGGGCCTAAGAGACTGCGTGCTGTTGTGAGCTCACCTAGGGCTGTAGCTACAGGAATTTTGTTCAGATGATGTATTTAAGAGAATATTAGTAGTTCAGTTTCTCAGAAATTTATCTGGAGGAATAGGTAATTTTTAGTATCTAATGTACTCCGATGTATATACATCAAGCAGTCTCATGATTTGAGTATAGGTGTCGCACCTTTTTCCTAATTGTTTTTGTGTGTCAAGCAGAAAGGGCCCCTTATACCGAAAGATGTGTAAGCAGCATCTTTCAGGAACAGACCAAGGAGGGGAAAAAAAGATGCTGCTGCTTATTTAGTGTTTTTGACTACATTTTAGACAGATGGTTGTTGTTGTTGTTTTCTTTGCTGAAGCAGGCGGGTTTTGTTTTGGTCATGTGATTATGAAACAGACCAGAATTGGTGCAAACACTGAAATTTCTCTTTCTTAGTTTAGTGACTGTTGTGCATTGAAAATACATTTTATATGCATGAGTATGATATCCATTATAAGACTTAACCTTTCAAGAACTAACTTGCAATTAATTAAGCTACATTAATGACTAATTAATTTCTTAACGTAGGAATGCTTGAACTTATAGTTAAGTGTCATACAGTGAATATTTAAGAAAATGACATGTACTTTTAAACTGGAATTTAAATCGTTACATAAAACAGACCAGCTTCATTAATGAGCTATAGTTCAGAAGAAAAAAGAAATTGTTTACACAGGATGCATGGCTGGATCTTACTGGAGACATCCATGGCCCACTTTTTTTTCAAAGGTTAGTTTTCCAAAACAGGTCAAGTCTTCCGCAAAACAGAAACACCCTTGGGGATGGAAACTACCTGTGCTCAGAGTAGAAGTCCAGTTGCCAATTTAAGCTGCTGGTTTATCATGTCATAGATGTTAATTTTCTTTCAGAGCGTGTATTTCCTTTAGTGCATAACTTCCTTTCGGAGCAGAAAAACAGGGGTGCATTGTGACCGAACGTGTTGTTAACATGGAGTCTGACACTTCTAGTCTCCAGCTTCTGTGTAGTTCCAGAAAACTCACCTACCTCGACGTTTTAACTCATCTCCCAAGCAAAATATGTATGGAAAATAGTTTCCAAGTGAATAGTCATTCTCAAGATAACATGGTGGGACTAAACCTTTCCTTGTTTTCAGTGAAATTTCATGTTGTTGCCTTATTAAAATCGGAGATGTCAGTTTTCTGGACTCCTGTGATATCAAAGATACCTTTGATGGCTTTAGAAGAGAGGAAAACTTCCAAGCCTGTAACTGCTTCATCAATTACCTATTTCTTTCCCACTGCCAAGGATGCAAATTTGATACATTACTCAAGAATCTAGAGCTTCCAACTCCTTTTTCTTCTTTCTTTCCTATCTTTGAGATCTATTGGCTAGGTGTGTCGATTTACATAATTGATCCTAATCAGTTTTAGTACTCACACTCCCCCTTGCTAGAAGCTGGTATGTTAAGTTCGAAGCTGCTTGGTTTGTAACTCGGAATATCCCTCACGGTGACCGAGTATCGAGGTGCCTGAGCTGGGAACTGTGTTGCTAGCTGGGAGGATTGTTATCTCCACGCAGCAAGGCTTGTGGAGTTTGGCTTATGGTTGTTCAGGTCTAAATTCTGACCTTTTATTATGTTAAAAATAGTGAATGACTCACTTCTTTAGACGTGTTTTTACTTGTGATTTGTATGACGCTTCCCTTGGATGGAAATAGGATTTTGATTAAAAGTGTACAAAAGTAGTATTTAAAGGTGTTTTTGTGGGTTGCTTAAAAAAAAGAAAAAAAAAAAAAAAAAGTTAGAACTAGATTAAAGACATTGAATGTCCAGGGAGATAAGTTTGGGTTGTTGGGGGTTTTTTAAAGTTTTCTTCCAGACATATGGAAGATGAAGTGTGTTTTTTCAAGTGTGAATTGTAGTTAGTGAAGTTAGAATTCAAGAGGTATTTAGATAGCTGAAGATGCAGATAGGAACCTGTGGCACTTTCACAGCTCTTTTACAAGTTTCTCACCATTTTATGGGAAATTAGGCATCTAATCTGACAGACTAATTAATGTGATTTTCAGAGGGACTTTTCTGAGAATCAGAATCCCTAAAAAAACAAAACAAAACAAACCCAAACCAAAAGATGCCTGTATATCTTTTGCCCTTCTTATAAGGGGGGAGGGGGGAATATTTTCTTTAGTAAGTCCAGTTGAAGAATGTTATCTCTATGTATCTTACATGTTTCCCTACCAAATTAGAAATAGTCAGTATACCTATTCCATGTTGCACACTGAAATACAGCGCTAGCACTGCCATGTATGTAGTGCAGTACATATCTCTATCAATCTTTGCCTGACCTCAGAAAATAAACAGATTCAAGGAAGGCAATTAATAGCCTATCCCATAACTCATTAACATTTGATGACTAATTTTTTGAATGGTCTCATTCAGATTTGAAGTACCTGAACAAGTGTTAACAAGCCACCTCATTAAAATTACTTAAGCAAAAAGGAATAATTACTTAAAAACAAACCCTCTTATCAAGGTGTTACTTAATGTTGCTCTCCAGCTGGATGGGGAGGTACTTTGTATCACCTGGCAATTACTTGGTTTCATTTGCAATGGAGCACCCTGTGGCCTTACCACCGCACCTGCCAGTCCTGTTTTTTGGATAGCTGGCTTCCAAGAAATTACCCAGAACAACGTGATCACTCCGGTGACATCGTTGAAGGGGAAAGTCTCATTCCTAGAACTTGTATTCAGGGATTATTTTTATTCTATCAGAATTTCAGTTCAGGATGTTAAGCTAAATTCGGCCTTAGATCTTTTCATCTGTAAATGAGAAATGCCTGCTGCTGCACAGTTATCGGGACCACGGCAGACAGTAGCACAAGTAGTAGTTGCTTAAGTCCACAGTTTTAAATTTATCTCAGATCCACTGACTGTATGCCAACCAGGCACAGAACAATGAGAGAGATGTTGGGTTGGGACTGGGAAGAGCTAAGCCTCTTGCTTTCCTCCCTTGGAAGTACGTGGCTTTGGACAAGCTGTTTTTATTTCAATGACTCAGTTTTTCAGCCTAAAATGAGGAGAGTATCTCCTTTAAAATTGTCTTGAACCTCCAAAGAGGTGTGAGAGAGGTAGGTAATCTTGGATGATTTTCCAGACACTAAATGATGTTCCTGCCACATATCCTAATGTTTTTTAACAGATTCAGTCCTCTTGGGGAAATGACAGTATAAATTATGGGAATTTTGGACCAGAAATTCAGAGATCCTTGATGTATTTATTTCCATTACAAGGGAATGGGATATGAGTCTTGACTTTGTGACAAATATAAGACTTTGTTCTTTAGCAAATGGTTATTGTTGGCAGAAAAACACAGTATGGATGTGGAAAACAGGAATTGTGTACGTAGCATGTTCCTACCATGTGCACTTCCCTGGAGTACACGACAGATGGTTTTCTGTAAATCAAAGACTCCAGCTTTGTAAATGTACGGTTCAAAGGTGATCCACATCACATAAATGTTCTGCAACAGCATTCCTGTCATCCCCTCAATCTTTTCTGCTACCGAGGGTCCTACTCAAATGTTCCAGTTATTTATAGTAATTAATTTCACAGTTTCAACTCATCTTCTGCTGAACAGGTCTGCTTTTCAGTTATTGACTGTCAGCAGCTAGCTGCCAGAAATGTCTTTAATCTTACTAGCAGGTGTATACCCATTTCTCCATGGCATCCTTGACTTGTTCCAGTACCTAATGACTGAACCACCGCATATTAGTTTTCTTTTTTTCCCTGTTTCTGAAGAAATATTTCTATTCTTTACGATTACATCAGAAAAGGAAGTTATGGTATCAATGAGTTCTTTTGCTAAAGCTTTGTGTTGCTGATGCTCTGCCCAAACAGAGCTTAATCCATTGGCTTGTATTGTTCTTGAAACTTTACTCCTAAGCCAGGAAAAACAATGCTGTAGAGAGACTCGGGATACCAGCAGAGCCACCAGCTATTTATTTCTGTGGGCCTAACACACTTAGGAAGTCTGTGTGTCTCTGTAGCCATTTAAAGTTCAGTGCAAAGTCTGTCAATGGATTGGGTTGCAGGGTGAGCTGTTCCCAGAGCACTGGGAGGGTGGGCAGTGGTGCAGAGATGGGATGCACACCGTCTTGCTGGAAAGAAGCTGTGACCTGAGGCAGAAGGTCATCATCTCTGTATCCTTGGTGTATTTATGGTTTAGTGACTTCAGAGGTTACCTGAAACGTGAAGGTCTTCAGGGAAGACCTGTGCGAGTATCTGTTATTGTAGCACACAGCAGTAAATACTCCTTCCCCCGGGTATCAAAATCTTTTCTGTTTTCCTTAATTAACTGCCTTCACCTCAACAGTGAGCATTGGGTTTGACTAGTTGGACTGTTTTCCAGTTAAACAACCAGGGAAAACTAAGAGTTTGAGATTCCTGTTGGAGTGTATTCATCACTGAAAAAGAAAAAGATCAGGGACACTAAATTAGTAGTAATTAAAGTGGCATTAATTAAGCGTATCTGTTTCAAGTGAGTGAATGTTGAAAGATAGCTGGTTTTGAATTGTATTACAGGCAGGGCTGTGTTGAAATAGATCTTCAGTGTGGCTGGCAGGTATTTTTACAGCCTTCATCTTACATTAAATCTTGTGGTTTTGTGGAATTTAAGGAACATAATTTCATGCAAGTCTTTTCTGCATTCTCTGTTCATCATGAACTGTAGTGATAGTGAGATTTTAGGCACAGGACAAATATGTCCTGGTTATTCCTCAGTTTTGGAATGCAGAAGAACGTTTCAAGATTAAATAAATCTGGAAGCATTTGGTAGCTGTTGGTACTCTGGTGCCTGTTATGATGGTAATTTTACTGTCACAACTATCCCATTCTTAATTAGGTTTTTGTGTTCATGTGGAAGATGAAATAAAACCTGACCCCATTTTTAAGAGGAGAAATGTCTGAGCAAGATAATAGACCTCGCTAGCCACTGTAGGTATTTTGAGCCCTGCTATTCCAGCATCCCTTTGTTCCTATTATTTCCTTGTTTTTCTTTTCTCCCATCTGCAGCAGTGAAGCTTACCTAGCTGTATGGAAATTACTCGGAAGGAAAAACAAGGGAATGTGAAATATTAATAGGTGAATCCGTTCTGTGTGGAGCATATGAATTTAATATGCATTGGAAATATAGACTTTTAGGGGATTTTTCAATTTTGGTTTTTGTTGTTTTTTAAAAGTCTTTAGTGCTAGTTCTGATTCATCTCTACTACAGTGCCAAAGGTGAAATAGAGAGGCCGATGATGATGTGGAGAGTTTAGTTGGAAACTCATGGAGTATTACAGTTACTGCATTTATATTTTTAGTGGGTTGGTATTGATGAGCTTTAAGTAGACAAAAACAAAGAAGCAGAAAAACTTGGTGTTTAGTGTGGAAACGGGGAGAAAAGTGGCTATCCTGTCAATGGCTGAATGAAATTCACAGGTGTACTCAGTGGGAAATCTGGCTAATTCTTTGAGGAGGAACGAAGTCTTACTAAACCTTGTTTTAACTCTTCAGCCTTAGGAGCTGTGTTGACAAAAGAAATTATTTTAATTTGTGAGTCTCGGTCATATGAGAATTAATGTTCAAACTCCTCTGCTTTTCATTTCTTTGATACCTTTGTTGTTTAAATTCTTTTCTTAGAAGGGTTTTATCGCAAGTAATGAAGTACTAATTTAGAAATGTTTATTAGACAATTACTTCTGAGGGGCAACTATGAAAGGTTTTTCAAAACGTGCTAATGTGTAAATTAATTTTGTTTTCCTGCTTTCAGTCATTCGAGCGCAGCCACTGATCACGAGATGTTACCACAAAATCTACCTCAGACTTCACTTGTGTTCGTTCATTTGCTGCGTCATAGATCTCAACGGGAGCTCTGCAGACACTCTTGAAAGTCTCTGAACAGATTGGGACATCAAGTCAAAGCATGATGACCTAATAGGAGGTCAAAGTCTCAAACATTGATTCAGCAGTTCAAGATAACACTGCCCTTTTTATCAGCATCACTTCTGAAGGCTACAGACCTCCTGCCATTTCTTTGCTGGCTACTTCAGAAACACTCGACTGACCTTTCTTTGGTGAAGAGATCTTGACTTTTCTCTGTGGTCCTGGCAATATTAATGGAATACAGTCATGTCTACCCAGGACGAGAGGCAGATAAATACTGAGTATGCTGTATCCTTGCTGGAGCAGTTAAAATTCTTTTATGAACAGCAGTTGCTAACTGACATAGTGTTGATTGTTGAAGGCACTGAATTTCCCTGCCATAAGATGGTTCTTGCAACGTGCAGTTCATATTTCAGGTAAGTATTCAAATGCTATAAAATCTGTGGTACCTGTTTTTGAGTGTAATACTAATTGATTGACAATGTCTTACAAAGACCTAAAGATCAATAGTTTAAGTACAAAACCTAAATAATCTTACTATCCAACACAGAGGAAAATAAAATTTCTGCCATCCTGGGACTTATTCTAGATATTTATTGTAGTTTCTACAATGAGTGTGTGTGTGTATGGGGGAATCACACTTTTGATGGCTCATTTTCTTTACGGAGTTAACTGAGTCTGAATAGTTAGTAAATTTCTTATTCTTCACTTCATCTTTAAAATATTTAATCTGTTTTTATATCCTAAGGTAAGATAACAAAGGACTATTGAGACTTGGCTGCAGGAATTTCATTGTCATGTTTAACTGTAGTTTCTTAGTAGAAACATCTGCTAAAGTAGGGATTGCTGGTTCGTGGCTTTCTTTTCTGAATCATCTGGTTTTCTCTGCTCAGCAAAGCTGGAAACTCTTCCCTTGATTGAGTGTTGTGGCAATGCAAGTGGGCATTGTGTGGTTTGGGTTTTTTTTTTTTAATGTTTCATGGTCCCCCCAAAGATACTGTTAAAATTTTTAGTTAACTAGCTCATGTTTTCCAAAAGTCCTGTTTTGGTCTTTTGAAGCACTTTTATTAATAAGATAGGTTGAGTACTGCCACGTTTTGCAAATACCTTCATAGTAAGGCCTGGATGATGAAGCACCATGAATTTTCTGCAGAGATTAATCATTTTTTGTTGGCAACACATACAGTATAATTGATCTGTCTGTCTGGAAGGAATTTTGAAGCTTGAAACTAGTGTGGGTGACATCTGTGCATGTTTTACCTTCCCGATGCTTTGTGGAGGGATTATAACTTTTCTTTCCTGTTTTCATCACAGGAAAGTTTACAAATTTGCTTTTCCTGAGACAGGCTCGCTATAGAGAACACATCCTAGATGTTTTCTGTACTTGGTCTCCCTTCTCGTAGAAAACCGTGGAAGGATTAATTTCTTGCTTGCACAGAAATTTTTGTCCCTGCTGGCTTTTCTGTTTATTTTTTCATCTGAGATGGATCTGGTCCAATTTTTAGCAACAAGTATTGTGTGATCACTAGATAATAATTATTACCATTGGCCCTGTGCGGATGACATAGTTCCAACAATTTGTAAAATAACAGCCACTGGAAATGTAGCCAGATTTAATGTGGGTGGTTAATCATAAGGTTGGAAAGCTGTCATGAGTCCACCCAGTGCGCTGCATCAGAATGTGCAGTAAAAGATCTGATTCATATGTGTTTGTTTATTATTTATGGAATGAGGTTTTGGCACTGGTTAAAAGAAGGATCAAACTTGTGGTTTTGTCATGTTCTGTTTTTCTTCTCTACTTTGGTTTACAAGAAGATGCTCAGCTTCCTAAATTTAGCTTTATTATGAAAAATTGATAGCCCCGAAGGAGGGGGAAGAAAAGCAAAGCATCTTTCTGTGTGATCCAGCCATTGTGTGTGATTGCAGCCAGTTTACCTTCCATCTTTGTGTCTGAATGATGTGCAGCCCTGCTCCAGCACAGGCTGCTCAGCAGTGTGTGAGCAAGAGCCAGCCCCCAACAGCTCCCTCTTTCTTTCTGAGGAGTCTCTGTACCCTCTTGTACCTTTTTGCTTACCTTTAAATAGCTGCACAGCAAGTCGATACCCAATCAGTGACCACTCCTAAAAGGCTCCTGAGTTAAGGAGCTTAGAAGAGGACAGAGATATGGGGATGGGATATTGTCTTTGCATCAGAAGATTTCTGGAATGGCTTTGCTTAGGGAGTGTATCTCCATGTCCCCTTCACCTCTGTAGTCAGAAGAACTAAAAGGTGCACCCACTATCCCTTCTAACTTCTCTCATGCCTGGTTTCCTAAAAAAAGAAAAGCCTAAATAACTATAAAGAGACATGAATTTTTAATACAACCATAAACACCAAACCTGAATCAGTATAAAGTTCTTGAAACCAATGGTCCCGTTTTAAGAAAATTGACAAGTGTGACTTACGGTACCAGATTGCAGTTAGTTCCTAACTGTGATACATTTAAAATACCAGAATGGGCAAGAGGTGTGTAGAGCATTAAGGACACTCTAACCATAGTTTTAAGTTGCCTTTGCAGTCTTTTTCAGGAAGATGTAATGGAAATAATCTCTCTTCTTTTTTTTCCCCAGACTAGATCTGATAGGTTTTCTGTTACTGATTTTTGTCTGCAAATCTCAAGTTTACTGCAGGTTATGATGAATGGTATATAAGAAATAATTCATAGAGTGCTAGTCCTTGCTCCATTTCTTCTCCTCCCAGAGGAGCATCCTTTTCGATATGACTAGCTCAGTTCATTACGTAAATCTGCTTGTTTTGTTTTAGAATCTAAAATCTAGCTGTGTATGCTTCAACAGTATTTTCTGGAGGATGTTTCTTCCCTCTTATCACCTATCACAGAAAACATTTAAATTGCATCATTAAAACTCCAAAATCATTAGAGCTGTCTGCTGATTTACACAGAAGGGTTTGCATGAATGTAAAGTATTTCTGCAGAAGGCACTGATGTTACTCTTTTAACGTTCTATCCAAATGTTTTATCTTAAATAGTAGATGTTAGCCTAAGGTAAATCCTATAGACCTTTAAACAGGCCTGCAAAAGGGACTGTTCACCTTTAGGAGTGTAATCACCAAAGGCTTACAGGTGACTGTTTAAGATGACTTTACTCACTGCTGATCCCTGTCTTAATGTGTGTGCTTCTTGTCAGAGCGATGTTCATGAGCGGGCTGAGCGAGAGCAAACAGACACACGTACACCTGAGGAATGTGGATGCAGCCACCCTGCAGATCATCATCGCTTACGCATACACGGGTAACCTGGCAATAAGCGACAGCACAGTAGAGCAGCTCTATGAAACTGCCTGCTTCTTACAGGTAGGAATGTTTAGGGGAGGAAATGAGAGCTTCCAATCTCTGAACTACTCTATTCTTTATCTTGTTAAAAGAACTTTCCTCTTTAGTAATTTCAAAACACTTTTGCTCCACTCGTTTGGTATGGACAGCAGTTGCTTGCCGAATTTCCTTCATCTAGCCGTCCCTCCTCATATGTCAGTCCCTTTGGAAGTAAACCAGCGCACTTCCAACATTTAGAACATTAGTTTTGCCAGCAGATGTAATCATGTTGTGTACTTGACCTGTAGGAAGCAGTTGAGTGAGTCACTGCTGTATTTTTGTGTATGTATAGTATTCCATGCCTGAGCTGTGTTGTTCAACACCAGATGCAGGTACTTTATGTGCTGGTGCTACATGAAAGCATAAGATGTACGTGTAATACTTTGTGTGTTTCTTTGCATTACAGGTAGATGATGTGTTACAACGATGCAGAGAGTACTTAATCAAAAAAATTAATGCAGAAAATTGTGTGCGTCTATTAAGTTTTGCCGATCTCTTCAGCTGTGAGGAGTTAAAACAGAGTGCTAAAAGAATGGTGGAGCACAAGTTCACAGCTGTGTACCACCAGGAGGCTTTCATGCAACTGTCACATGATCTACTGATAGATATTTTAAGCAGTGACAATTTAAACGTGGAAAAGGAGGAGACAGTGCGTGAGGCTGCTATGTTATGGCTGGAGTACAACACGGAATCACGCTCGCAGTATTTGTCCTCAGTTCTTAGCCAAATCCGGATCGATGCACTTTCAGAAGTAACACAGAGAGCCTGGTTTCAAGGCTTGCCGCCTAACGATAAATCAGTGGTGGTGCAAGGACTGTACAAATCAATGCCCAAATTTTTCAAGCCCAGACTTGGCATGACGAAAGAGGAGATGATGATATTCATTGAAGCTGCTGCTGAAAACCCTGGTAGTCTTTACTCTTCTGTCTGTTACAGCCCGCAGGCAGAGAAAGTTTACAAACTCTGCAACCCTCCCGCCGACTTGCATAAGGTTGGGACGCTGGTAACTCCCGACAATGACATCTACATAGCAGGTGGGCAAGTTCCTCTGAAGAACACAAAAACCAATCACAGTAAAAGCAGCAAACTCCAGGCTGCCTTCAGAACCGTGAACTGCTTTTACTGGTTTGACGCGCAGCAGAACACTTGGTTCCCCAAGACGCCGATGCTCTTTGTGCGCATCAAGCCGTCCCTGGTGTGCTGTGAAGGATACATCTATGCAATCGGGGGGGACAGCGTCGGCGGGGAGCTCAACAGGAGGACTGTGGAGAGGTACGACACCGAGAAGGACGAGTGGACCATGGTCAGCCCCCTGCCCTGCGCGTGGCAGTGGAGCACGGCCGTGGCCGTTCACAACTGCATCTACGTCATGGCACACAACCTGATGTACTGCTACTTCCCCCGCTCGGACGCCTGGGTGGAGATGGCCATGCGGCAAACGAGCAGATGTTTCGCCTCGGCTGCCGCTTTCGGCGATAAGATATTCTATATCGGAGGACTGCATATTGCCAGCAATTCTGGGATAAGGCTCCCCAGCAGTACTGTGGATGGGTCTTCTGTAACGGTGGAGATCTATGACGTGAATAAAAACGAATGGAGGATGGCAGCCAACATCCCTGCCAAACGCTACTCTGACCCGTGCGTCAGGGCCGTTGTCATCTCCAATTCCTTATGTGTCTTTATCCGGGAGACCCACATGAACGAGAGAGCCAAGTATGCCACCTATCAGTATGACCTGGAACTCGACCGCTGGTCCCTGAGGCAGCACATATCGGAACGCGTGCTGTGGGACTTGGGGAAAGACTTCCGGTGCACTGTAGGAAAGCTGTATCCATCTTGCCTTGAAGAGTCCCCATGGAAACCTCCAACGTATCTCTTCTCACCAGATGGAGCTGATGAATTTGAGCTGGATGGGGAGATGGTTACCTTACCACCTGTGTAGCTCCCACATTAGACTGCACAACTGAGTCTGCTCTCAGTTATAAAACAATAAAAGAAATAAATGGTGTGAAAAGAACAGGTCTGGGGATGGAAATCCTCAGAATTTCATGAATTGTATTTTTATGCCCTACCTAACACTTGCCGCCATTCAGTATGAATTAGTGAAATGAGCAGATATGCTTCCATAATCTCAAATACTATTATCAGATAATTGAGAATAATGTATGTATATCATGAGCTTGAGCATCTGACTTGTCTAAAGAATTAATTCTAGTCCTATAAAGTCTCAGTTCAGGAAAATTAGCTTCAGAAAAAAAGTAGTTATTGTTTCTAGGATGATGTCACAACTCTTTTGAAAGTATCTTCCAGTTACATTTGAACTACTTCTGGATATCCTAATTAAGTGCTAGTTATATAATTGTCAGTGTGGCCTAATTAAAGGACTGTGCTGCACTTACTAAATACTAATATCTATGTTGGTATAGTAATGCCATTAAAAGAAAAAGAAACAAATCCCATGGATCTACCTGTGGTAGGAAGGGTAGATCTTCCATTGTATGGTAACATGCTGGGCAAAATGACTGCAGGTTCAGTCAAGCTGTATGATGAGGTGCATGTATTCTATTTTCACTAACTTATACCTGTCTATTTAGAATACAGGTCTTCCAAGCAGCTGGTAGATTACCAGGTGTGGACTTAAGTTGCTGGGCTTGCAATAGGAATTGCCAGCCCTCATAGTGCGGGTCTATGTGGGGCTTTAATCAGTAAATGCCTCCACATTCTGTATTACAGTAACATTGGCTCATGTATATTACTTCCTGCTGCTGATGTATTTTTCCATTGTAAAACAAAGTTTTAGTGTGGATTAACCAGGTCTTTATTTTCTGTTAATTTAATAACAAGCATTACTGTAGTGTGATTGTGTATAGATATCCCTTAGCTGTCAGGTTTTTTACTTTGGGGAGGGGGGGGAGGGAAGCAAACTTCAGGAATATCCTGTGCTGTGTGTGCAGGAGAGCAGATGCCTAGTGCTGCTCTGGCATTAATCCCAGGAACCACTAGCAGTAGCGGGGTGCCGCCAACCTAACATGAACACAGGTGCTTCATGACAAACCTTACTAGCATGTTCAGCTGCATCATGTTCTGGCACTGTATTTTAAATGACATTAATTTATTAAAAAAGACTGAATCCAGTTGCCTGAGTGTGCTTTTTGCCTGAAATAAATAGAGCTCTGCCATCCTCCCACCACATGCACTCTTGTAGGGAGTAGCTTATTGAAGGCAGCTAGAAATAGTTAAGCTGCAAAAAAAATAGAGACGAGTCTGCTAAGTTGACTCTGCTCGCTACTACTACGCAGCAAAAGCTGGGAACTGAAGTCAAACTGAGGATTACAAAGGACTGGAATCCCCTGCTATCATTTTTGTAAATCAACACTTCTCCAGTCATGGTGCAAATTCTGCCATAGTGAAAGCAAAGAGCGGCAGGCATTAAGGAGGAATATTTTCTGTAAGTTCAAATGATGGCTTATTAATGGATGAACCTTCTGTAGGTTCAGAAGACCTATTTTCAGTCTTCAGTAATCAAAAGCAAATTTATTTACTCCATTGTCCAGACTGTCACTGTCCTTAATTTCTTATTGCAGTAAACACAACTGCAGCCTTCAATAAAGACAACACCTATATCGTTTGGACTAGGTCTCAAGGGGCTTTACAAAATTTTGTCTTGTACAATTATTAAAGGTTTTGACTAAAACAGGGGCTTTAGATTAGAAAGCTGCCCTATATAAAACTCTTCCTGATGCTTTTTGTGGCATTTTGTGCCATGTGAGGATTTATGGGACTCAGAGTAACAATGGCAAGCTACCAATTTATTTTTTTTTTTTAATGAAGGTGACATAACATGTTTGCATTTACCATTACATAAACTTTTTTTTAACACCTACATTTTTTAGATAAGAAGTGTGAGGTGACTCAGGAGCTCCTGCTGATAGGTCTGTTTATATTGCTTTCATGTTGCAAGCCTGTGCAAGGGAGCATACTAAAAAGGAAGACAGAGATACTCCTTTATAATGCAATTTGGAGAATCACATACCTCAGGCAAAAACATGAGCTGTATCCAGGTAACTCCAGCCTGGATGGGGCTGCTCAGTTCTGTGGCTCCTTCTCACTTCACCCTACTGTTATCAGGCTGCATTAAGCTTTAGGAGAAGGCTTTGTTGTTTTAACTGCAGACAATCTATAGCTAGTGAAGGAGCAGAGTGGGCTCATTCTTTTGCTGAGAACTTTCATCTCGAGATCAAAATCTTATGTGCAGTTTCTTACTGGAGGAAAACAACGACAAAAAAGTTGTTTCTGAATAGGAAATAAATACTAAACAGGAAATACTAAAGTGTGGTGGCTCTAAGTCACAACTGCCTCACAGAATCTGGAAGAACTTGATTTTATCCGTTTAGTAACATATTTTGAAATGCAGAAAGTCTGCACGACTTCCTGCTCGCCTGCATTTTATACTTTTTTTTCTGCACATTGCCTGTATGTTTTTTTGTGTATGTGTCCCAATATTATATACTACTTTATGTAAAAATTATTTGCTATTAATACCATGGCATTTAAAGACAAGACTAGTCAAGTGGTGAACAGTTCTCTACTTACTGCTAAAGACAGACTGGTAGCTCACTTACACAACTAGACGCTGAGCCAGTATTCATCCCCAAAGAAAAACAGCTGGCAAATGCTATTCTCCAGTCTAAATTCTTGCCTTGCATAATTAAAGAAGGAAACTGTGCAGCCAAAGCATTGTCATTTGCCTGGAAGTGGTCACTAGTGATAGAATTAGAGAAAGACTTTTACAGGAACAAAGACAACAGCTGACAAAAAATTCCGTTCTCATGTAATAAATAGAGCAAATATGATTAAAGCCTCAACAGACATCTAACTAGTGTCTTACTACAAAGCTTCAGCCTAATCTTAGCCTATTCAACCTGCACTTGGCTTTGAAGTACATTTACGTAAAAGTTTCAGTGAATCAACTCATGTCCTCAAGGTCTGCTACATTTGCAAAGTTTACCTCTTTTCTGGTAAAGCTAATTTAAGTCAGTCTCATAGTTTCAATTTCCCTTACCCTAAAGTAATAATAAAAGTGATATGGACTCTGCTAATTTTTTAATGTGTTCAGTCATTTTTTGCCATTGTTTAAACATACATATAACAGCAAGTTTAATTTTTGTTGTAAAGGATCAGTCAGATCTGATCCACTGAATTGTGCCAAGCTTTCCAAAGAACACGATCAGACAGATAGTTACATTTGGGGGAAAAATAATTTTAGAACATTTTAAAGATTATTTCAAGATTTAAAGCGTACTAGTTTTCACAGTATTTCTCATTTCACTTCTCAATGTCTCTGTTAAGAAGCACAAGAATCTGCCACATTGCAGTACAGCTAAGGGACACCTGTGAACAAACCTGCAGACCACTGAACTTATTAGCCCGGATAATGTTTTTCCTCCTTTGTTTCCCATTTCCAGCTACCTTCAGGTTGCTTTCTGTTTTTTTGATCTGGACTCCTACATGAAAGGAGCTATAATTCAGGCAGACTCTGAACCAGGCTCACCCTTAAAACCAGTTTCTTTCCACTTCATGTTTAACATTAACCACACAAAGTTCTGTTTAGTTCCCCTTTCAGAAGTATTTAAAATACCTCCCTCCTCCATTTCTCAGAAGTACAGTTCAGCAAGGCAGAGTTCTTACAGAGCCTATAAACCCAAGAGGAAGAGTCTGAAGAGAAAATAAACCATGAAACAATTTCCAAAATTTAAGAGCTGACATATGCTTCAGCCCCCTCTTTAGCACATGGCAAAATCCATAGACACACAAATTTTTCACAGTGACACAGTAACCACAGGTCATATTAGGCAGTATGTTAAGCTCAGTATTATTTTTTGCCACGTTCTGGTATGCCTGGACTTTTAAATTTTCCACTTTTTCTGTGTGCATTTCTTCAGACACGGGAGATCAACTGAGATCCCTTCTCCGGTATTTTCCATCTGTTTCATTTAGTATTGCATGTGATGTTATTTCCCATATTGTTTTAAGACAAGATGACAGCTGCAAATCTGCCTTTACTTCAAGTAACTGTTTTTCCTTCAGTGTAAACATTCTTGCTTGATTATGCTCACCTGATCAAGAAAGCAATACCACATTATTGGTGATCTGGATTCCGATCAAAAAATAAATTTTGTAGGTGTTCTCTGCTGCTCTTAAGGCAGACTGTAATTGTGCTTTCATCAATACTAGTCAATAAATCAAGGGGTGGAATCAAAAGGAAAAAAAAAAAACAAAACAAAACAACCAGCTTACTTGATCTGTTGATTTTGAATTATTATTACAAGAGGAGCAATGTATGGTTCAACAATTTTGACTCAAGACAGAGTTCCAAATTCCATCCAAACTAAGATTAAGGCACCTGTGTACAGATGTTATGCACACATGATGTCAATTTACAGGGAATAAAGTAATCTGAGTAAGGGTCACTATTTAACTGACAGAAGTGATCTATTTCCCTATTTTTTTTATGAATTCAAACACTGCTTCTGATGTTTGTTAAAGAATGGGGTCAAGACCAGAAACATCACAGAAGGAAAGCTCTGTGTCTGCTTTTTTTAAGTCAGTCCCTTCTCTAATATAGCATTAATGACTCAAAACACCAGGAAGCAATTTGTCATACATCTTTAATCATAATACAATAATGTAGTGTTTCTCCCTTTAATGAATACTCTCCATGTTGCCCCTTTTAATGAAAACCAAATTCCGGCAACCAAGTGAAATTGCAGTGCATAAAAAGCATGATGTAAATTTATCTTTCAGTGTCGTTGCACAACTACTTGCACATGGTCAGAAAAACCTTAACCAATTTTAGGGAATTGCAACCATTCTCTAGACATAACTTTTGTCTAATTCACATCTAAACATTATCCAAAGCAGTCTGTTTCCTCCTTCTGGAAAACCCATTTACCAAATCGTTCTCAGACAGGTACAGTGACAGCTGCAGTAGAAGTTCTGAAGTTTTAAAAGAGCTCACTAGGGCAGAGAACTGAATGTGCAGCAATTAATTTACACAGCATCCGGATTTTGATCAGGTGTCACAATCTATAGAAACTACAAGGTATTTTGAAGCTAAATCAACACTAAAATTTTAGTTGTATTTGAAATTCTTACTGATGTAAGAGGGGTCTGTGACCTCCTGAGGACTTCAATCAATTCACAACAAGCAGCACCCCACAGGGAATAAAAAGTCATTCTAGAGGATCCTTTTGTCCTAAATTTGCAAAAAGCAGCATCCATAATCAGCTTAAATGGAAGACAAATTTCAAAAAGACTGCCAGTGAATTACAAGCAGCTACCAATATCAAAACCAGATGCCTGCAAGTGTCTTCTGGTGGAATTAATTTATTAAAATAATACAGCTTTCTGAACAGATGGAACTTTAAATAGGCTGGATGTATTTTATTTTTCAAGCAGCACAGGAAAAATCAAATACATTACTTGTATGTTCAGTTATCAAGCAATAGTTCCTATGTTTAAAAAGTGCATTCACACCTTCACTTTTACAATTAAATACTGCCACCTTAGTTTTGCTGCTTAGTAATAATTTGTATGGAAATCAGAGGCTTGTTTAGGCAAAATATTATATTTAATTACAAAGGTGCTTAAAACAGAAGTACAAAGTCAAACAAGTGCAATGTACCAGAACACTGACCTAAAAATTCTAATTAAATTGTGGTATTTGAGGAAACTGGTGTGAGATGTGTACAGGAATTAAGGTTATGACATGAAAATGACTGATGAAAGATGCTGAACACTTCAGTCAAACGAAATACAAGGTCAACAATACTTAAGTCTTGTGGGGTTTGGGGGACTTACAGCTCATATCTATGCTCAACAGGCTGTCACAAATGCTCCTTAAATGCTGGCACAAACAAAAAGCTGAGGTTGATGCCTGTGATGAGAGAAAGTTGAGAGGTGTGCTATTGTGTTACCTGTAAGTCAGTGTGTGCTGTGTGTTGACAGCCAGAAATACCTTTGCAACATCAAATCAGGACAGAGCTGTAACAATACCTTCACAGCTGACTGATCAGAGGCACTATCACCAATTCACTTAGGACCCACTGTTTCTCACAGTGCAGAAACAGATGTCAGGGCTTTTGAAATGGAAGTCAACTGCCTAAATTTTTCTAAATAATTAATAATGCCTGCACTGGAAATATGAAAGCAGAGGAGAGGAAAATAACTTGCATTTGCATTGGATTTTAACTAAAGAGGTTACAAGCATTAAGTTAAGAAGAGAACTACATGAGCTTAGATGAACCTCAGTGGCTGCGTGCCTTCCTACAGCCCAAAAGTAAGCTTAAGCAAATGTTGGAGAGCAAACGTAGATGTTAATGAAGACAACGAATTATGAAGATCCCTTCATCTCCACCCACTCGCTGAGTCTTAATCAGTGTTTAAGTCTGAGTTTCAATCTGAGTCCAACTTGCTAGCAGGGTTCTTAAAAAGAGTGAAAAGTAACATTTTATTCTGTCATTTGTAACGAAAGGAAAATACTCTTAATCAGGTTGTAGGTTTGGTTCCACAACACAGACAGCTGGAACAGTGAGAAAAAGGTTGCTGAGAAAGAAAGATCTGTCTGCTCTTCTTGCCCATAAGAAAGATTGTGAACTAGCACAACAGAATCACTGTAGAAAGCAACAAACAGCCAGTGAGGGCACCTCATTCTGTCTTTCATCAGATTAATCCACCAGAAAACAAACAAAGGTCAGCTTTCCAATACCCCTAGGCCAGCAAGGGAATCTGTGGGAATAAGGGGAGAGATGCAGAGAGCTAATAAATTTGCCATATAAATTTGAGCATTTGAGAATTCAACAGAGAGAACTCAGGTGAGGAGGTGAGAAGGATATTGAAAAGGGATCCTTAAAGGTTCTGCTTCTACAGCCTGTATACATAAATACCAACCACTTGCCTGGCTTCTAGAACTCACCATTGTGAGCTCCTAAGCCTAAATCTACCTAGGTATGCCTTAAGTTGCTGGAGTTAGTTTTATAGGTGCTTAAATCCTTAATGCACCTTTCTTCAGTCCTCATTACAACATGGACCATGACCACTTAAATCCCCGAGCGCAGATAGTATGTTAGTCATTTCACGAGAGCAAGTGATTATTTGGGTTATTTTCTTATTTGCATGCTGGTTCAGAAAGCTCCAGACACACCATGAATAAACAGCTCCAGTCTTAATTCATTGCATATAAAGTAATACCCACTCTTTAAAAAAGATGTGTCTATTACAGAGTTATGGAATGAAACAGAAAAGAGCATCAGAAGTTTTAGGAGACACAAAGACACACAGAGACCAGGAGCAGTAGCTGCAGTTTGATAGACACATCTTGTGTGTCAGAAGCAATAAATGAGTAGAGTTTTAGGGGCCTTTTTTGCCCTTCTCAAATCAAACTACTCAAACTGGCTGTTTACCTTTAGGTTTTCCACAGTCATTCTATCTAGTCTGTCCTGGAAAAAAACCTAATGACAGCTTTAAACCAGATCCCATGTTTTCAAATCACTGAAGCAAAAAAAAAACCAGACAACCAAGTTGCTGGTCAGCGACAATGTGATGCAAGTGTGGCTTTTCTATTAACTTTATGAATGCACAAGGAATTAAAACATAATTTCCTAAAAACGTTTGAGCCTTCTTGTTTATCTCTGGTGCAGCTGCTGCATTTTACTTGAGGAATAGGAAATATAACCATGACTACAAATCTTGGCCCCAGAAAACAACATGGCAAAATGCTGACTCAGGAGGCAATAAACTAAGAACCTTTTGGTACAGAAAAGTTGGAATACTTGATAATGTAATGTAGAAAATGTTAAGAGCAACATGTGGGGATGTCAGAAGGCATCTAGAGGCACACACGTTGCAAGAAAACAGGAAATAATCTCCCTTGGAATCAAGAAATGTAGGAAGTGCAATACGCTTGCATACAGAAAATACCACATGCATGTTACATAAGAAAAAAGAGCATTATGCCACATATTTTCAAATAAACTATTATATTTCTTCACATAAGGACACAAACTGAGCTGTTCTAGTTACTCTCAATTCTAGTGTTATTTTCCTCATAAAAAAAGCAATTATCCAAACAGCACATTCCCTGAGTCGACACAGAAAACCCACATAGCTGATTTTCATTTGGAAGAGTCCTCCTAACTTTACTTGGGGTGGGGGGAACCAAAACAACCACACAGAGTTTGCTACTGTGTTAGTTCTGGGTGGGTTTAGTAGTTCATATTCATATGTATGCAACTTTATTAACATTGTAATTACATCCTAACTTACAAAACTGTCTGTGATCCAATCCCAGTTTGGGAGAAATGCTTTGTTATTCTTTCCCTGAAGAGATCTCTCCAACTGGAATCCCATTCACATCCCAGGGGAAAAAACTCAGCCAAAACATATGCAAAGGTATGAAGGCCTACTGCATAACATGAAAAAACCTACTGATTTTGCAACTGTCACACAGATTTGGAGACACAAAGAGAGATACAGATCCATTCAAACAACTCTACATGGATACAGGAGATAGAGGGGGAGAAAAACCAACCCTTGTGAGCCACAGTCTAACTCTGCACCTTGTTGATTTTAATTTGCAGGTAAAAGCATGAAAGTCCCACCCTTTAAAGACTGCAGAGATTCTCCCAAGTCCAACCTAAAAGAAGAATTATTATTTATATTCTGCTTACTTCTAACAAGAATTCACAAACATTTGGCTATCTGGATTGAAAAATAGAACTACTTTACATAAATATCTTCAACATCCAAGGAAATGTACAAATCTAAAGTTGAACACATTTGGCTTACAAGCCCCGTTTGCTAATATCTTTATCAAGGCTCAGTTTTAAAGACAAGTAGTAATTTTAAATATAACCAATACACTGCAAATGTCATCCCATTGTATGGTGACACTCACCATTCTTCTATACTTCTAGGGAAAGTGAATCATGACATTCCACATCTGCTTGCAAACGTCATATACCTTATTTTGGTCCTGGGTAGGTAATGTCCACTCCTACATTTTGGAGTGGCCTTTTTACAACTCAGAGAAAGATTGCACCTGAAATAGTCAACAGCATTCTGCCAAACCAGCATTTAGTCCCCAAGACTTTGGGTGGAGTGTGTGAAAGTGGAAAACCATGACGACATTGCTGATTTTGCACTTGTGAAGGCTCCTCCAACAGACTGACCTGCAATATAACACAAAGATCAGTAGTGAAGTGTTATCTTTACTGAGTTCCTGAAAGAAATATTCAAACTAAAAATTATTCAATCACTTGTCCAATTTTGGATTTAAAATCCAATTCCAGAGTCTGTGCCAGAAAATATTCAAAGAATCTGAACACAGCAGCTCAGCAGAAATGGCCTATGGTATCCTTTGCCTGGGAAGACTTGGTGGACTTTGGGCTGAAAGGCATTCCTGACCAGAGTGCACCACAGCAAAAAAACCCCAAAAGACAGACTCCAAGGGAATAAAAGAGAAATTGAAACAATTTTTGGCACAGCTATTGCCAAACAACTATCAGACCCCTCAATGGATGAACTGCCATTAACTCACACTGCAGATGACAATGTGATGATGCCCCTGCTCAAGTGCAACAAGTGCTTTTCCATTAAGTTACAGACAGCTGTGAAATCTGCAGAATCAGACATTTTCTGATTTCAACCAGCTTTGGATAGCTTCAGTCAAAGTGATATCAAAGTTGAGAATAACTCAATGCAGATGGTGGTCAACATATTTACCAGGTTACATGGAATCTTTTACCTGAACATCTCTCTTCCCATATTCACTTCCAGGCCACACTGAAAAAGGAATGCACACTAATTTTTTTATCAAGCTGCTTCTCCTTCTGCTGTTACATAATACATGGAGCCTCAATCAGCAGCTTTACCCTTCAAAATGTTGCTGTGATTTGTACTTGTTATAAAGTACACTTGGACTAAAACAAAATATAGGATGCCTCTTCAAAAAAGATCTGGCACAGGTGTAAACTGATTTAAAATAGATTTCTTACCTACAGCTTTTCCTGTTTGTACCACATTTCGGCTGGTAGAAACCATGACATTTCCAATCTTCTTTCCACGTTCACTGTTTTGCACTGAGCTGAACAAGAGAGATACTTAAGACTTAGCTGACTGATTTCTTATTATTCCCAGGTGTAAATAATCTAGTTAAAGTATGTATCATTACACACAGATTTACACAGCATACATATATACATATAGTTCATACATATATACATATAGTTCACATATATGGTCAAGCCCACCTCCTGCATTTATCTTATCCACAGAGGTCAGGTGGGCAAGCTTCTTAGAGGATGAAAAGATGCTGCCAGCAGGACAGAAAATCAAAACACTCAACAGTTCCTTCTTACACAGCACACTTTAAACCTTTCACAGACTCATGGGCTGTCCACCAGACCATGGCACTGAGTGCCAAATACAGTCTTTCCTGAAACACCTCCAGGGACAGCGATTCCACCACCTCCCTGGGCAGCCCCTTTCAATGCTCAATCAATCTTTCCTAAAAAAAAACCAAAATGCTTTTATGATCAACATTACAAAGTCAGATCTGCAGTAGTTTGGGGAATTCTCAGCCCTAAGACATAACCTTTAAACAGAACAGCAAGTAGCAAGTGTAACTGACCAGTCCTTTTTTTTCTAGATAGAATTTACTCTGTATCTTTATCTTAGATTAAATTTTTGATCAAGGACAGTTTACACTCCTGCTTTTGTTAAGGAAATGCAAGAAAATAACAGTCATGATCATCATTTGGAAGAAAAAGTGATCAGTTCTACTGCACAAGTACAATCACTTGAAATAATTTCATCTGGTTTTAAATTGTAACTTTCAAGTTCACATTTCAGGCTTTGCAAACTCATTAACGGGAAACTTAACAACATCATGCCACATTCTTTCCCCACTTTCAAAATCTTCAGGGTAGATGAAGCAGAAAACCAGAATACACTAAAACCAAGTCTAGGCTCAGTTTGCAAAGGCAAGTAATTTTGATGAGGATCTGGAATCAAAGTCCCACTGCAGAATAAAGGCACTGTTGGAAAAATACTATTACTATTAGAAGTACACTAAGAACTACTGGTCCTTTTACAGTGATGTCACACTACCCAGAAGAGCGAGTAACTCCCCTTTCAAACAAGGGGACAAAACCAGGCCAACATTATAGACACGTCCAGAGCTTTCAAATGAAGACTTTGTAGAAAGATCACCCATTAATAAAAGAGAGATTATGGTTTTATGGTCAGCACAGCTAAGTGAGAAAAAAATCCATTTTGCTTGGTGCATAAACCCCAGGCTGAATTCTGGCTTCAGTTAGAGCTGAACAGCTATGGGAAAAAAAAAAGCACCACTGAGTTTTAGACTTGAATTTTAAAGGCAGCAGTTTGAGATCAACTTAAAGTTCAGCTGAGTCTGGTACAATAAGACTACACAAAACTCATTTGAAACGTGTGAATTGAAGGGACTGAACTACATCTCACCATGCATACAGTGAACTTTGAGTTTTAGAACAATGCTGTATTAAAAAGCAGCTAATTAGAAAGGAAAAAACCCCAAAAAACCTGTTTTCTCCTAATAATGAGAGCTAAAGTCAAATCACTGATGGAAGTCTTAACAGCTTTACCTAACAAATTAAATGTACAAAAGCCTTCTAATTGCAATGTAAAAAGTCAAGGCTGTATTATGTAACGTCCAACACAAAATAGTGCATTTGCCTTTTTTTAAAAAATACTTATTTATTTCAGGCAAATGTTTAATTTTTAGATGTGTTGGTGTTTTGCAAGAGAACTTTGAGTATAGTTTCATGAAGATGCTAATTTGAATCCTTATCTTGTTTAGTTCACGATAGCAACAATTATACAGTTACTGATATTTGACCATAGTTCTAAAAAATACAAATCAAAGTATTATGTACTTACTGTGACAACCTTAACTTAACATCTGATACAGAGTACTGTCCCTGGAATGGATGGCTAGAAGAGGAGGAAACACCCAAGAAAACATTAATTTCTTTTTCATGACAAATCTGTATCACATAATTATTAGCTGTATTCCCCTCTGTGATTTACCCCCCACCCCCTCAAAAAAAAAAAAAAAAGTTTAAAAAAATTTCTGCAGATATGCTGTATCACTTCACAGATGTCTGGGTTGCATTGACTATTCAATGATAGATTCCTTATGAACTACCTGAAAGGTATGTTCTATTTACAGATGAGATACTAACAACCTTTTCACACTGAGTCAAAAGCACCTCCTTCCAGCAATACGTGGCAAATAGAAAACATTCCTTAAGTAGACTAAAACCTTCGTAGGTCTAAGGAAAAACTTTTCTCAGACTACAGCAACTGACAAAGTAAAAGTAACAAAACTTCCTGCAGCAGAGTAATAACCCACACTAAACAGAACACATGGACAGCCAACAGTGGTACCGAGCCTGGCATTGTCAAATCTTTCTCTAAAAACAAAAACAGCCAGCTCCCCTCTACCCCACCAGTGACAACCTTGGACTGTACAGCTGCTCCCTGCACACCTTCAAGCAATGAAGAAAAGGCAGAACCATCTGAGGACAATTCCTGAGGAATGATAAACTTTCTGTAGCAGGGGACAGTTGACAATCAAGTTCAACAGGTTTCACTTCTCCTGACTCTGGATATGTTTTTCTTCCTAAAACTACTGCCCAGAACTAAAGTAAGTACTACGAAGTTTCCTTACCTAGAATTTAGCTCTGCAAGAGCTGGATGCTTGTTGCTATTCCATACTCTGTAGTTGTGGGTATTTTTCCAGGCTGTTACAAATGCTGTTCCAAAGTCTGACAAAATCTTTTCATTGTCTGAAAAATTAAAATAAAGATGAGGATTTGAAGAAATTCATTAGAGATGTAATAGTTACAAGACCAATTAGTTTTTTTTCTTGTAAGAAAAATTTCATTTTTCCAGGCTCTTATCAAGTCAATAACAATTAAAACTCCAGTACTAAAACCTGGGTATTTAAAAAACGGTTTATTTTTATTTTAAAGCGTCAAAAATATACAGTACCAGAACAAGAGGGAGGGAAAAAAAGCTAAAAATTACTTTTCTTATTTTAAATTAATTAATAAAGCTCTAAGAGCTCAACTGGAAAAAAAGTACAACCCAAATATGTGTCTCTTGACTTTTTCTCTGGGCAATGACATGAAAGGGAAAAGAACGGCCACAGAGCAACCGAGAACAAAACCACAATTTGCACTGGTCTTGGTCAGATACACTGGGCTTTGCTGTACTGTTATTACTCATACAAATTTAATAACTCCCAAATCCATTCCAAACCTGCAGTAACAAATACCGTGGAATAAACTTATCACAACAACAACCTCTTTAAAACACTGAAGAGTATAGGAAGTAATTTAGCATCCAGCCAGTGAAGTAGTATGAGTTCCCAGAAAACCTTGATATTTCATATCAATCTGGTAATCCTCTTAAAATATTAATTTTTTCAGACCAAGAACTTGGCATCTTCCAGACTTTAAAATCAGGTTCTCAATCCCATGTTCTCTCACACATACAACAAAACAAAATCTGAATTTAATTGATGTGAATAGAGAAAAATCATCATGAGAATTAAGTTTACAGGATGAGTGCAGGGCAGACTAAACCTTTTCCACTAATAAAAACACTGATTCTTTTCTTTATATTCTCACAAGCAAAAAATGTTGAGCTCCAGGAAACAAAGCTTATAAGACCTATAAACGACACTTTTCATGTATGGCAATCCCTACTTAGGATCACGGCAAGAAGGGAAAAGTGCTGGAACAGTCTAGCAAAACTTCCTGAAGACAGATGCTTAACTTGGTGTCTCCTAGAATCCAAGTAGTTTCCAAAAATTAACTTCAGGTTGCAACACAGTCTATAGGACACTCAGATGTGTAAGTCTCATCACATAACAGGTTTCAAGTACTTCTCCTTATGAGGAAAACTTAATTAAATCAAGGAGAAGAAGACATTCTAATAAGAAAGTGTCTGCAAGACTGTGAATTGAGGATTAATAACAAGCTTGTTAAGAAATAACAAGGATAGCCAAAGACAACTGAAAAAGCAGCCTAAAACGAAACTAGGCAGAGGGAGATCCACTGATGGACCACACATTGACAGCTACAGAGCAAATGCTTGATATATCCACCCTCATCTCATCCTTAGACAAGGTATCTGTTCTACCTGGTTGCAGCACAGCAGCAAGCAGTGCATGAAGATAAGCACTGAACTGAGCCCTGATCCACTCATCTCCTCCTTCCCATCCAGTGCCATCAAGGAACACATCATCTCTGTTCTCAGTTACATGCTTCACCAAGTAATCTGAAAATCTTAGGTCAGCAGTTGTTGGGTTCAGGATCTTACGGAGTTCTGGATCGTGGATTTGCACATGAGCATCTTCTATCTGTTTGAAATAAATCCAAGGGTAAACATTTCTCTAAATAAAACTACTTATACAAACTTAGACTACTACATATTGTTACCTAAATCTAAACCCTCATTCCCCCAAGATACCAAGAAGAAACAAATGCCCAAGAAAACAATGAACTAACGGCTCTCAGAAAGTCAAATACTGCTCTGATTTATCCAGAATTCAACCATTTCCCCAGCACACAGTAAAAGCTGCTTATTTGACAGGATTTGGCAGAAAGTTTGGCAGGGGAAGTACGGTACTCTTTGATTATCACCTCTATTTATTAAGTTGATTACCTGTATGGAACCATGTTAGGTTACCAGATGCTGATTGTATAGTTGCATCTATTTGCTAGAAGTGACACAGTGGGTGTTTCAGATACTGCGTTTTTACCCTCTTGATTAAATCAGATGGAAGTTAAACCAGAATCTGCATCTGATTCTCATCTGCAAGCACTTATTTTTGAAGACCTCACTACAAAGCCATAAAAAAACCCCATGATATGAAAAATGAAATTACATCACCAACACAAAAAAAAAAAAAANAAATTCAAATATCAGATGCATATAAAAACATGGACAATAGTTTTGCACAGCTTATCTAATCCTGTTCCTCTCGAGAAGTCATAGAAATGTAACAAACTTCTGCCACTGAAGATTCATTTCATATGGAAGCAATTCAAAATTCAGGCATGCATGTGAAACTGTAAAGCTACATTTAAAATAGAACCTCAGCTGCCCCCAGCTTTCCCCCTTAGCTCAAACGCACAGATCCATACTTCCACAATTGCATCACTCAGGTGTTTCTGCTGACGGAACAGGATGTTGGTAGCTCCCGCAACAAAGCCACGGACTGTCACATCCGACAGGAGATGATGCTGCTGCAGCGCCATGTACGGCAAACAAAGGTACCCCTGGAGCAACAGAGACATTCAGAGAAATTCCATTTCTTATAAAGTGCCTGTATGCAGAGGTTTTCCTAATAAAAGCCAGCATATTTCACTCAGAATGAGCTTTGGTTATTACAGTTTCAGCCACAATCATCTGTTGTTTTGCTACGTGACATTTGCGAAGCGAAGCCACCAGATCCCACATGAATTAAATTTTTCAAGAGGTTGTGTTGCCTTTCAGTCTCAAGATTGAAAGTGAAATCCAAAGCAAAGGATGAGAATTGCATGTGTTTGTAAGACAACAGAATAAGAGCAAAAGCAGTATAAGAGTGATAATAAGCAACAAGAACAAGGCCCCAGGTCAGTTCAGAGACAAGAAGACAGCGGAGATAAAGATTAATCTCCCCAGTTGTGCACATGATGGCTTCTGGTAGTTGTGAGGCACATAATGCAGGAAAGCTACCGACAGCCATCCACATTTTGTGGGTGGAGATTTCCAGACACCAGAGATAGCAATCAATTTTTGATAAGCATATGCAAACCTGCTTTAAGGAGGAGGCTTGGACAGAAAGCAACACACTCTGCTTTTTAGCCACTGCAGGTTCATAAGGTAATCTAATATACTACACTCCAATTAAAAAAAAAAACAAAACTGAAACATTTTGAAAAAAGGCTTTCAGTTAGTCACTGAGGGATTATTGAGAGGCAGATGTAGGTAAATTTCTTTTTAAACATAGGATCAACATACCCCTGACATCTAATTCCAGCTGTTCAACTGCATAAAACCCAAAGCCATTTATTCACTAGGGCTAATGGCACACTGGACAGAAACAAAGAGCACACACACTTTATCACCCAGTACATGGTAATTGGAAACATATGGAAGAAAGGAGCATAATTACTCTCTTTTGTTATCTTAGACACAGGGATGGCCTTAGAGATGACAAGCACTTATCAGTTGAAAACAAACAGCCTGTGTTAAAGGAACAACAGTGCTTTGAAATGAATCACAAACCTAAAATGGAAAGTTTTCAAAAAAATACCGCTTAAGAAGCAGGAAAAGGAAGGTTTAATTGCTGCATACTAAAGTAGCAAAGTCAGGGAAATGTTTCACTATTTAAAGTATCAAATGTCAGTTTACACTTGCACATTTGTAAGTACAACAAATTTTATTTCTATTAGCATGTTCCATTCTTTTTTAAAAGAGTGCAAATGAAATTACTATTAGATCTTACTGAACTGGTACTAAAGAAACAAGTACCACAAGCTATTTTCCCTTATGCTCAGGTGTACCTGGATAATGTATTATGCCACCTGGCAAAACCTCCTCCCATTCAGATTTGTCAGATTTATTAGTCTTTCCATGGCATGACATAAAACAATCCTGAGTTAAGAGCTCTAAATGAGATGCAAACTTTCCAGTAAGAGGTTAAAACTGTAACTCTGGATCAGATTTTTTCTGCTAACTCAGACATGCAAAGCCTTTTCTGCTTTAATTACACTGGCTGAACTCAGTTGAAAAGTGTTTTTGTGGAACAGAAGGTAAACATGTAGAAACTGCCAGCTTCCTTAAAATTCTTTTCCATTTGATGAGCTGAACAGCAAAAAAAAGTTTGCACTTGGAGGTCCCCTTATCAATTATGTTATTTTTGCTTTCTATCTAGTATTTCCAAAGACCTAGACTAAATACAACTTACAGGCTTTAGTGCACATTAGACAGATCATAAGAACAAACATCAAATGCAGATCTTTGTTGAAACAGCATTTCTAATGGTGACATGAGGCAATACAGGGCAATGGCATTTGAGCTGCTCACTTGGGCCCACACAGTGTACTATTTCCAATGAAATAGTGAGAAGCCTACAGTGAGAAGCCTAAACACAATGATAAAATACAATATTCTGCAAGGAAATGCAAATAAACCCCTGCAAAGGAAGAAAAAACACTTTGAACATCAGCAGCTTGAGGAAATAAATATAAATCTTCTATGTGCTACTATGGGCAAATATTAATTTAAAAATTTATTACATTTTAAAAAACAAACAATGAAATATACTATAGAACTTCTTTTATTGATAGCAGTATCTTTAAAAGGAATGCTTTTTGCCTGTTTTTTATGGGAAGCTAGCCCTACTAACCAGCCCTAAATATCAGACCTATTGCTTGTTATCTGACTATGCCTATCAGCATCCTTAGAGATTCTGGAATACCTGGAGTTCAGTTAGGTATCAGCGCAAGCTTAAAATTCAGCAGCTCGGCACCACGCACAGAGAAAGAGACAGACAAACAGAAAGTTATCATGGACAGGAGTGTGAAATTTCATTTTATATATATTTTTATGTGTGTGTATAGGTATGTACGCATTTATATAAACATTTTGTGCATATATACACATATGCATTTAAAAACACATATATAGATACAAATTAAAACAGGAAGAAATAGACTTAGGTGTCAGCAAAAGTAGAGCTTTCAGAATCTTTGTTTGGATTAAGGTGTCTAATGGCTCTGAAATGCTCTGATCTTGCCCTATATAGGTTAGACCAACAATTCCTCAGAGTAAAAGACAACTGTAGTTTCTGCTACATTCAATATATTAACCACAGTGGGGCTGCAGATTGCCACCACGTAAAATTGCCAAAAAATTGCAAAAAAGTATTAAAGGGTATGTACGAAAGTGGAATGTAAATATGCCTGTGCACAACCTTCTCAGGACTTTCCACCTGCCTGGCAGGAGACCATACTAACATGTTTCGTAGTACCCTACTGCCCAGCTGGAGCTCAGTAACCAAAATCATTAGCCACTTCTGGAAGTAAAAACGTCTTTATGAGTTACCAGGCACCTGAAAAAAAACACACTTACCTTTGTAAAAATAGCCAGTGGCATCCCATACTGGTCCTCTTCTAAGCCAGACACCAGTCCTTGAACAAGCACCGTGTGCCCTGTGTTTGCCTGGGGCTGCACAGTGATGGGGAGGCCTTCGGAGCTCACGCCTCTGCTGCGAAGAATCTCCGCCTTTTCTGGAGCTGGACTCTCACGTTCTCCTTCTTTCAAATTAGACTCCTCCAAAATGGTGGGATCTAGGGTCTCCCAGTCACTTTCTGAGGACGCTGGAGAAGCACGGGAAGGAACTTTCAAGTGCTGCACAGCACCATTGGAGGACTGACCTCCATTGCAAGTCTTCTCGGGCTGGGAGAAAGGCACATTTGCTTTTTGACCTTCCAGTGAATTAATGCCTGCCATCTCCCTGTCTCCCTTCCCCTCTCCTAAGTTTGCATTTGAAGCATCAGCAGCAGACACAGAAACATAGTCATCTAACCGTGGTGTATTTTCCTGCAAGCCAGCATCCTCTGATATGCTCTTTCTTGGTCTGTACTGCGAGCAGTCACTAAGACCATGTTCGATCATACCTAGAAAGAACAGCACACACAGATATCAGCATCTCAATCGAAATTTAAGTGACACTCATGGGGGGGGAAGTGCTCTTGTGTACATAGAGAAAATAACGTATTTTGAAACTGCTTTGGGGAGGGAGGGGAGTCTTAAAAAACCCAACCCCCCACACACACTTTCTCTCCTAAAGAATCTGTCCTAACATTTTGCTTTAAGAAGACCAGTTAGAAGCTAAGGATTAGCAAGGTTAGGGGTTATGTTTGTTTGTTTGTTTTAAGAGCATATGTGGAAGCAAAAGTTTATATCTTGGGGTTTTAAGGAACTCAACAGGAGTATTACTTATTCAAGGACCCCATTTATGTTCCCCACAGGGAATACAGAAAATACAGTGGTTCAAATTAAGCACGAGAAATAAACCATAAAGTGCAAGTAGTAAGCGTTAGGAGGTGTGTGCACAGTACATGGACATGCACGAGTCACCCATTTTTCAGGCAACATATCAACCCAACTTTATTATCACATAAGATGATTTCCAAGTGACAGCACAATCTGTCTCTGTTATCACCAGAAAGCATATAAGAAGTTCAAACTTCTCTTCTTACCAGGAAAGAGTGACAAGACAGTCATCAGAGCTCCCACCAATCTATTTACAGGAGAAATATAAAACAGCACCTGGTGGCATCAGGGAGGGCAATGGAGGAAGACAGAGTGCAAGAGAAGAAAGAGGAATTAGGGAAGGGAGAATGAGAAAAATAACATTACACTTATGCATGACAAATGGCACATGCAAACTACTTAAGACACTGCTTTTTATGTTCTATTAGAAAGTCTGCTTACTAACAAAACTTCCTACAACAGTTCAAAGTAAATATTTAAATATGTCTACAGAATCCTTATATCATATTTGTAATATATGTTTATATATATATATACACACACACATGCATTTGTAGCACACTTCTCAGTTAGTTATTCAGATTTTTCTACTGTTTTTTAAGATTTTTTCCCAAATTGATGCAGTTACTGAAGAAAAAAGTTGTTCCTGGCATGCTGCATAAATTCTTGTTCATTTGTAGCACATTAAATTCTCTGTTATAAATCAAAGAGGCAAAATAATCTCCATTCCAGAGCACTGACACAAACCTATGCAAAAACATTTCTTTTAAGGAGTTATATTAAGGATATGTAGATAAATGAAAAACAAGATAAATGCTGCATTCATTTATTACAGTAATATTCATATGTAACAAAAAAGATTTTTTGGAAACAGAAGACATGACGACTGATACTAACTTTGGTAAAGCACTTAAGGCATAACATGGGAAAACAGAATCTCCTTAATTAAATCAGAGAGACTGGAATTAGTAAATTAGTTAGGAATTCAAAGGAAGGTGTCAAAGGCCAACAATGAAAGAAGAAACAGAAGCCAGACTGAATATTGCTATTGGAATTTCTTCAAAATAGGCTTTCAGGGAAAAGGGGGAAAAAGGAAAAAAACAAAACAAAACACAAAAAAAAAAAACCAAAACAACCCCAAACAAACAAACAAAAAAAAAACCCAACCCAGAAAACCAAAAAAAAACCCCCAAAACAACCCAACCCCAAAAAATCCCCACAAAAATAAACTTGCTTAAAAATGCCACTTTTACATCCATAATCATCACAATACCAGTAAAAAACCATACATGAGCATTACAAGGAATCAAGTATGCAAAGGAATACAGAATAATGCAATTTTATCACTTTGCAGTCCAGTTTAATAGGCATATGATGTAACTAAAAGCACAAGTTTGTGGACTTCGTTTTAGTACGAGACTTCTGAAGTAAGAAAGAAACTTTAGAAGAGACTGATGAATAATAGCTCACATCTCACTAGTATTTGCCAGTCTACGAGCTACTGAACTGACAGAACAAATAGAAAGATCTACACAGCCTTAATGCAGGCCAAGTGACATTTAATGGTACCTCAGCTGGAAACAGACTATGTGCATTATTCTATACATACTACAAAGGAAAACTGTACAAGATAGGTGAATTCAAATTGCAGCAACCACTGAAGAAGCATGACGAGAAGAACAAGCAGCTCCTCTGTGGAAAGAGTTTTGGTTCACTCCAATGGGAATAAAAATGTCTAACTTTAAAGATGCTGCTTTATAATGTATGTATGAAAAACGCACGATATAATGGCAATGAACAGCAAGAGAAAGCCTATGATACTCCCACAGGTTTAGATTCTCAGACACCATGCATTCTTAGCCAAGCTTATTTTTAAGCCTAGAGAAATAATTAAGCCTTTAAAGAAGTACCTTGTTTTAAAGAAATCTATTCCAGTCTAGGTTTTTGTTTGGGTATATCACTTACTTTAGGCAAATAATTTTCTATATTTGTTTCATCAGGTCCCTCTGCCATCTTTCTGTCTATAAGGATGCACTGTTCCTTACCCCTCCCAACCCCACTACATGGCCCACAGCATTTACATAAGCAAACTGGGTGGTCCTGGCAGCAGAAATTGAAATTATCACCATCTGGAAGTAGTCTTCCAGCCTAATAACAGCTGAGAGGTGAAAAAAATGCTTTTAGCCTGTGGAAAAACATCAACCAAATTGCTACGGATTAAAGGAAATTAGTCTGTGGCATTTTTCAGATCAAGGGAAATTGGCATTACGAGTGGCTTCTTGCATATTATATTTTAAGTCTTTGAACATACAGATTCCCACAGTTATTCTAGAACTATAGCATTTACCAGAAAACAGGCAGTGCCTGAAAACAAAAACTTTCTTTTGAAATTGCAAGTGTTGTCTTCCTGTCAGAGCTTAGGGAAAAGCAGACACAAAGCAACCTGCAGGTTTGTTCCATAAGCATTCAGTTACTTTCAAAACAATTTTGTATGAGTAATGTGAGCACACTTGGGAAACCCTCTCTGTCTTCTCTTCCTGTGCATTTGTGTCTTGTGGTTCGAACAGTTTCAGAAAAGTCTTTGTTTATGTCCAAATGCTGAACTGATCTGCTGACCCCTACTGTGCCAAAATTGTATTTTCTCAAGTGTACCTTTTGCATAGCCGTTAATTTGGTCACCTTCAGCATACGACTCCTTAATGCAGAAACTGTATTTATTCTCATCAACAAATACTGAGAGAACTGTCAAGGTATATCTGACTCACAGAGCTAAGTGACAAGTGCAAAAGCTCCAGAGAAGCTGCTACATCTACTATAAAATGGAATAACATATTTACTGCCTCACAAAAGATACCTAGGTCTCAGATATAGACTTAAACCACCTCCATAACTGTTCTGATAAGTTACAGATTAAATCCTACTGACTTTCTAGCTGCAGCTAACAGGAAATTATGTCTTACATGCCTTCCTAGCACTCTGGAAAAGTTGGGTTTTAACACTGAAGAAAAAGTAGTATCTGGATAACTGAAACAAAGCTTTAAAAACGTTTTTAAACCAAACTAAACCAAAACCCCTGTATAAATATGTCTGACAGCTGATACACAGTCATTTGACTCAAAGTTCTTGCTCTAGGGCATTAATATGAACACAGAAGAAAACAAATGTCTCAATTTCACATCTGCTTTCACATTTTGCATATTACACTTAAATTACTGCTTCTGAGGCAGTAAGATAGCCCAAAGCAAGCACTGAGCCTAGAATTCAGCAGTTATTAGCAATTTAAATTCTCAGTCCAGCCTATTCTAAAACAGATACAGCTCTCTTCATTGTCTCCTGCAGGTGTCCATGAAATTCAGGTCTGAAGGACACTTCTAGCACTTGTTTCCTTTGGTCTATTTAAAGCCTGGACCGGTAGTTCTACTTACTGTAGATCTCTGTAAAGCTGTGCCTTTCTAGGTACCCACATTTCCTATCAGTTCCTCCACACAGATACCTATCTGCATGATGTGTATCCTGTCCTATATTTTACAGTAGGTTAAGTTTCTGTGGTCACGTTTCATCACATCATTTTACTTTGGCTGGGGATAGCAACTAAAGAAGCAAAGTGTGGATGGAACAGAAGTGGAGGCAGATTTATAGGTCAACATAAAGCAGTTTCTTTTAGCCTAATAACCCAATTTATATATTGATGCAAAGTTGTTGATATTACTTCAAATTAAAAAATATTTAACAGCTGCACTTCTATTTAAACTACCTGCCTCAGCTTTCAAAATGTTACCTTTTTCTCTAGAAGAATCAATTTAAAGAGGATCAAGACCTGAAAAAAAAACACAAAAAGAAAAAAAACAGGTGAGTGAACCAGTGCCATTTTTCAAAAACAATGTGCAAGCATAACCTCTTGAGCAAGGTTTTATGTTAATCACTGCATAACAATCAAGTGACCAAATGTATTTGACCAGTGAAAATCAGTGTTCCAATAGCCCTTCTCCACCTGAGCACACATTGAAAATTAGCATAAGATGAAAAAAAACTCCAAAAACAATCAAAACCTCCACAAACAAGAACTGTGTAATTTGAATCAGACATAGCTTAGCAGAAAGAACATGTTGTGCAATTCCAGAATTTTAAAAAACAGTAAACTACATAAAGATTCCTCCACAGAATTACTGAAAAAAATCCAGCAAAATACTAAGAAGAATATTCACCTCACCTAATTTTAGGCAACTACAGATGAGGCATCTAGATCAGAAGTGGCTGTCCAGACTCTTACACTCAAGGAAAAACACAGATGCTTCTGGGGTACAACTGGCAGACATCTGAAGTTAAACAAAAATGAGTTCTACCCCAAAAATCTACTGAGCAGGTGCAAATGCACCATGAAATTCAGATTCTCAAAGTTGTTTCCTTGATGAATCTCTGTTAATAAACATTCTAAATGCTATTTGTACTTTAGCTACAGTACATACATATATACTCAATTTCAACAGAAATCAGGAAGAAAGGAGGACAGATCCAAGTCCCTTCACGTTCTGTGATAGTAGAAACTACAAAATCTACAAAACACAGGAAAAATGCTCCAAGCTGTGTCTGCACAGACTTTAGCAATAGTCTTTTATCACATTCATCAAACGAGAAACAGGAAATAGAAACAAGATCACAAATGAGATAGCATTTGCACCTTGGGGCAGGACTGAAAAATGTCACACAAACATAGAAATCTCCAGGAATCCTTCAGACTACCAAAACTCCTTACTCTGGAATGTGCTTTCACTGAAGTTTTGCAGGTGAATGGGAGGGAAAAACCAGGAGGGTGTAAACAACAGTACTTAGGAAACAGTCTTCTTACTCCTAGCTCAGGTATGTCTAGATTTATTTTTCTGTTCCTCAACAAAGCATTTTACTCCCCAAAATAGTGCAGTCCTTTAAATATCTAGTAGAGAATGCCTACCTTGTGTCTAAAATGAAGAACAAGATCCCGAGGAGACAGACCTGAGACACCAAAAAGAGAGCAATCATTAAACTTCAACAGCTGATAGGGACACTAATTTACTTCTTGACACCATTTTTCAGCATGAGGGAGATACCTGTTATGGATTCTGTGTGAACCTGGTTATTTCGGTAGCAGAATTCATACAAATTCTCTTTTTTTTTTTTTTCAGCAGGAGCAAGAATTCATCGACAATAGAGACAATAATAACATGAGTAGGTGTGTTCTGAGTTAACACCTGTTGGCTGCCAGACAATATTAGGGAAACAGTGGGGTAAATACTACACTGTGCATTTCAGAAAGTACAGGGAACAGTCAGAACTGGGTGGTGAGATATCCTAAATAAAAGGTAGATGCAAGCTTGAATAATTTGATGGTGTGGGGTGCTCAATCTAAAAATTAAGAAGGTATTGTATACCAAAACAGATAAACAGCTGCAAGTCAGACTGTTAGGTTGAGGAGTACTATGGCTTTCAACCTGCAACTAACTCCTGTTATGAAAGCAACATTACATTTTATATTTATTTAAATCCATTACTAAAGAAATGCAGACCTCTGGTGCTTAATCTGTTCATGCATACAAACAAATTAGCTAAGGAGAGGTATGTGTTGTTTAGTGTAACATCACCTCTTTTGCTTTGTACAAAACAAGTCACTTACCAAGATAAACTTGTGACCCTTCTAAAGAAGTATTGCCCAAGGAACTATTCATATGATCATAAAGTTCCTGTAAAAGTTAAAACAAAGGCAAAAACAAAAAACAAAAAAACCAGAAGGTGTTAATGGCACATGGTCACACAAAATCCAGATTAAATAAAATTCACTTACTTAAGGATTTCAATGGCTTATTCCAGAAAGAAAGCAGAATTTTACTAATGGGATCAACAGAGATACAGGCTGACAACCACACTTACATCTCATAACAAATCAGAAAGTTGACTCTGTCAGATTAGGGTAGTACATTTAGTTCATGTTCAACTATTACAGGAGTTGAATAACTGAATGATTTATGCAAAAGGAATATCTGAGCACTAAATTAAAATACTAAAGTTTGTGGCCATACAATGAAAGCTGTTCTGTGTGCATTTTATTGGAAAGTTACCTTAAGAATTGAAATTTGTGAGAAGTCTTTTTCTTCAAAATATGCATGCGTGATGAGTTGCAGCTTTGCCTGAAGTAACCCATACAAAGGCTTGGAAGAAAAACAAAAACAAAAGCAAGTTTAGTCACTCATTTTGAACTTTAATCCTCTTCCACGCTTATGTAGCAATACTGACACTTTATTACACATGGAGTTCATGGATGAGCAGTCCTCAGTAGTTAACTCCCAGCATCTTTCTCCTGTGCTCCTTTTAAACAATACTAATTTTGTTTTCTTTCCATTTGCATGTACCATACCCTTACAGAATATCTTTCCAGAAAAGCAGTTTCCTGCTTTAACATTGTTCAAAATTGCAATAGCTCCAGTAATAGTTCTTTCTTCAGCTTTAAGCACAAAAAGGATTTCTGTTCCCTGCCTGGTGACCAGCAGCCTTTGATGAATAGGTAGAAATAAAAGATACCTCTTCAAAACAAGAATATGTTGTGTGAGTGGCTAACAGAAAACCTCCCTCACAGTTGAAGGTGGTAGCCACTCTCTAGCTACTATGCTAGATGACCTTTGAGTCCCTTTCCAACACCACCCATTCCATGATTGTACTAGCCAAACTCCTCGATTCTACCACATGAAATTGAGTTAGGAGCATTTCAGAAGGATCAGAAGTGCAAATACGTATCCTCATCCATGACAACAGGCAGACACTTTTCCAGTTAAAAGAAGATACCACAAATTAAGGCAGCTCACTCAAATGCCACAGCCTTCCCAATTCAATTTTACTCCAGTATTACTCTGCAATGGCTAAGACAGATGATTGAAGCCAAATGCTCCAAATAAGAATATGGAAGAACAATTGTTAAGGTTACCTGAAAGTGTTTTGGGAGTTAAACAAACATTCTTACCAGCTGACTGAGAACACAGACACTTTTCTGTACAGTTTCTCGGGTGATGTCTGCTTGCCGTACCTTTAATGCCTACGAAATAGAAATAGTACAGTGTTTTTACCCAAACATAATTTCAAAAATAATCTTTTCCCAAGTCTAGTTGCCACATACTACTCCCCTATTGAAACAAAATCCTAAAACTAGCTATCTTCAACGGTGGAATATCCAAACCATGCAACAGTATGCTGTTATGTTTTCACAAGGATAGGCTGGGAAGGAGGGGCACAGGTGTCATCCCCTGTGTTAAGGAATGGCTAGATTGTGAAGAGCTGCCTCTGAGAAAGAGTCACAAACAGGTCACAAGAGTTTGTGGGTAGAAATCAAGGACAGCACCTACAAAGGACACCTGGCTGGGGTCTACTACATGCTGCCTGATCTGGGGGAGCCTGTTGACAAGGCCTTGCCTCAACTACAAGGAAGTATTATGCTCGCAAGCTCTCATTCCAGTGGGGGAATTCAACCACTTGGATGTTTGCTAGGAAAGCAATGAGCCTGTGGATGCCCCATCCCTGGCAGCTTTCAAGCTAAGCTGGGTGGAGCTTTGAGAAACCTGGTCCAGTGGGTAGCATCCCTGCCCATGGCAGGAAGGTGGAACTAGATGATCTTTAAGGTTCCTTCCAACCCAAACCATTGTAGGATAATTCTATGATTCTACCTAGTAAACAGAGTCATAACACTGACATGTCAGAGTTGTATTCTCATCTCATTGTGTCCAGCAAAGATCCAAATACAGCTGTGATGATTGGCAAAGCACTGCTTAAGAGACACTAGTGTGAGATAAAGGCAACAGCCTGGAAAACAAAATGGCATTTTAACTCAGGGGAATGTACAGGAGAGAAACAACAACACATCACTTGCTCTTCTCTAACATCATCTGTGAAAACAGACCACATTAAAATGCCTCTGCCTAGAAATTGTTTGTTTCATACTCAAGTATCTCTTTTGAGCCATCCATAAAATAAAAGCTTATCCACAAAATAAGCTACACTCTCAGCCAGAACAAACGGTCCCAGCACTCAACAGCAAACGTAGAAATGGTGAGGGCAGAATATATACAAATGATTCACTTAACTGTACAAACCAGAAAATATAAGGATTGCGGCCCACACATCAAAAAGGACAGATGGAGAGAGTGCTAGAGCTGTCACATGAAACACATTGGGTTTTATTCTAGTTGTTACAAAGAGGTCATTTTAAACATCTATTTATCTTCTTAATTGGATACTAGAAAGCATAAACTGCAATCAAGAGCACAATAAAGCCAAGTTATTGCATAGTTAAATACAGCAAGACTAAATCACAGAATACAGTGAAGGCTGGTGCAAAAATAACGAGTGAACAAAAAAAACCACGGAATTTATTTCAAAAGAAATGGAATTAAAACCTTCATGTGCAAAATTTCTCCTACAGCAAGAACAGGAACTTGAAATATAACCAGGATGTAATTAACATAGAAACAGAGTACATAAACAAGTCATATATTCAGTGGATGTCAATTAAAACTCAAACCTACATGACATTCCAGATTCTTGGCAATTCACTGAAAAAAGAAGCCATTTTAAAAGAAATCTGTATTAACTTCTCCATTTTAAGTGCACAGATCATACTACCAATACTGTTTTTGAAAGCATGGGATGATTTGAGTGGATCAAGTACCTAATTTCCTCAATGCGATCTCATGCACACTGTGGCTCTCCTCAGTTTTTCAGTTCTACTGCTAAGGGTTGGTATCACTAAGCACCTACCAGGAACGGGAAGATTCCAGTCTACTTTGAAAGTGTACATTTGGCAAAGAAAGTAGGTGAAGAGAAACATCCCTACACTTGCATGGTCAGATCCCAGGAAGTACTCAAATTCTCTATGGGGAGAAATTTCAGCTTTTTCCACTCAAAAGTTCTACTGCCTGGAAACTTTACTTTGCTACCTGACAGACTGTCAATTGAGTTTGGCTTCTTGAAGCTGATGGCTGGATTGGCTCTCAAGAAACAAAATTTATTTTTCAACTGCCTTGAACATTTCAAAAAGATCACAATACACCTGCTGATGTATGGGAAAGAATTCTCAGATTTTGGAGCTACATAAGGGGAGCATTTTCACAGACTTTTAATGTAAGACAATCATGCAGTTTTGCCTGTTGCTGTAGTGCAAGCCACTGAATTCTAGGTTTGTTAAAGCATGAAGCCTATAATTCATTAATATAACTAATTCACAACTTTGAAAGTTACCTTTGCTTCAATCTGCCTATAGCAAGAGACACCATAGACCGTGGTTCGATCTCCACATCTTGGAGGCAGATGGAAAAACACAGTATCTAGAAAAAAAGAAAATACTATTTTGTAAGTCACTAACAAGAGTTCAGTATATTTATTTTCAGCATCCCTTAAAAGTTTACTGCTGAAAGTACAGGCACACACTTACTTTCTAAAATTTAAAAAAAAAAAAAGAAAGAAAAACGAACAAATCACCTAAAAAGTTATGTCTTGACCCAAATTAGTTTTCACATTGCAAGAAAATTTGTGGATTTAAGAATATCCAGGTATGCAGGACAGCTTCCCTTTTAGCCAGACCAAGACCATTGCCTTTCAGAAGCAGCTACTGACAGCAGTGAAGCACCACTGAAACCTACAGGTTACATACTGCTTTCCCAAATCAGGACAAAGGAGCAAAGGCAAGGCACTGTGAGTCACTGTGCACAATTGGGAGTGTGATGCCATTAAGAAGGCAAGCACAATCAAGATAGGAAAAAAACCCCAAACAAGAAGGAGGATACACACAGTTGAAAGGTTAGAGTAGCTCCTACCATTGTAAAGGTAGATATCTGCACCACCACCAGTACTACAGTACCAAAAAGAATTTGTGAAACCTAGTCTTACAGAAATTACTGTCTCTGTGCAAGTGCAAAATGAAAAAGCAAAGTACGTATAAAATATGACAAGAGAAAGACTTTTATGGCTGGAGATACATACACACACACATATACACATACCTGCTGCTACCGCAAAAAAGTTCCTAAATCCTAAGCAAAGAAAGACAGTTGTCTTCTCTTTTCAAAACACGAGTGAAATCTTTTTTGAAACCAACTATTAATTTTTTGTTTGCTTCATAGTAAGAAAATAAACAGGAGAGCCAATCCCATATGCATTATGACCAACAGAGAGGGGGACTTTTTATAACAGAGCTTATTACGTTGATCAAATTGATATTCTGGAGATCGCCTAGAGTTTTAGAAAGCCCACAAGACGACCTCCTGTACCAAGTCATCCTCTTTGCACAAATGCAACTATCCACGAGAATTAGTTTAAAACTCAAAAAACAGGTATCTAATAAAGTTACAGTTAATGAAATATAATTATTATCAGAAAATCTATTTGTGTAGTTCAAGCTCATGTGTATTCCTGCCTACAGAACACAAGGATATATATTTTCCCTTTGCTGCCATCTCTTTTAATTTTTCCTTACCAAAAAAATAAACATTTATATTCTTCTAGTACAGTAATAAAAATGCTCAAGTTGAGTATTAACTGGAATGGTACTGAGACAAGAGAGAGCAGGGAAATGCAAGCTGCATTTCCAAGTTTGAATTAATTTTTCCAGCTTTGAGTGTAGCCTACTTCTTGTAATGTATTTACAATGCAGAAATTCACCAAAAATCATGACCCAGAGCAATCAGAGACTCTTACTGCTGCTAGGAAAGGGATTATTTTGATAAGTTTCCTTTGTTTACAAATGAGATCTCCAAAAGCTGGACAATACGGAAGCTAAGTATATCAAGTTAAAAAACAAATCCAAAGCAGTATTGAGGGGTTTCTTCAGTGATTTTGCTGTTTAAAATGACTTCCTTGTTGTCTGCTCTACAGAAAAGAAATATGAAGCAACTGGACAGAAATATAAATGTCAGGGATAAACAGAAGTGCTAATAAAGGAATAAGAGCAATACTAAAAAAAAACCTGCCACAAACTTGGTGGTGACTATATGGCAAATGGATAGTTCTATCTTTATTCTGCCAACAAATACCCTTTTAAAACTCACACCATTACACTGACATGGCTTTCCATGACTTGTAGGTCACGTTAAGAATCTCTAAATTAGGGGAGGAGAGTTTATTCACCCTTCAAAGAAATTCTGAGAAAGCCAGCAGCCTTGCTCTGTGCTAGAACTAATGCAAAATTGATATGTAGCCCATAAGTTTTTACTGACATCTGAATTCTGTATGTAGGAGATAGACCTTTGCTTTCACCTCAAGGAACATATAGTTGCCAATTTATTTTGCAACTCAAACCAAAAGTGCAGGAAGTCTAATAGTAAAAAGAATCGTGGTCAGCTGTCCAGATACCAGGTTTTTATTTTGGGTTGCAGTAGAAGCACACAGCTTTTCTCTCTCATTTCTCACCTTCCTGATAGTTGTGAGCGCCATCCGGTAAGGCAAGAAATGGCAAGTACTTCCATTCCTCTGGTAAACTGTGGCTGTCATGTCCTTCTCCAGGTTTTAGAGGAGGATAGGAAAATTCAACCTAAACAAATAAATGAAAACAAAGGGGAGAAAAAGAGAGAATACATTACAGTTACCATACCAGCTGGCCTCTGTGATTCAGCCTAGCACTTTTTTCCTACCAGTATTATGGGAAAAAAGTGGTTTTCTTCCAACTAGCATTCCTTGTCTCTTACTTCAATGCACCCCCATGACTAACTTGTTTAACTGACAGGCCCTGGGCAGATTTGGCTTCTAGAGCCCAATTCCTTTTCCTCAAAAGACACAAAAAAAGATCTTCAAGCAGAAAACAGCACCCAAGAGCTGAGTATGTTCTTCCTTGTGTGCACAGAGCCAGCAGCACATTGCCACACCTGCAAACATCAGCAGGGATCATTGCTGAAAATATCCTGAAAGCAGATTTGACTTCAGGGCCCTTCAAGTGCTCATGGCTAGGTAATGCTAACACATGCAGGCCTGTCTTCTACCCTGCAAGATGTTGAATCATCTCAGAAACTATACTAACAGCAAAACACTGGTTTATGTATTTTTATGCCACTGTCTTCAACATGTTCTACACAATGGCCAAAAGTGTATCCTTTTCCTTTCATTAAGAAATTCTGCCTTTTATTTAACTGCCATTTACCTCTTTTTCCTAGAAATAGGGACAACCTTTCAATTTCTTGCACTACACTACATATCTACCACAGATGCCCATGACCAGCATCTTTACAGCACAATCTTCTTTCCCTATGGAGACCCCTCTGGGTTTCCAGCCACTTCCACAAACCCTTTTCCAGATGGCATTTCTTAACTCAGTGAACAAAATCTAAACACAAATTTCTCATTAGAAGCAACTGTTTATTGTTACTGAAACTTCTCTCCAAAGATACTTAGTTAGTGAGCATAACTAGTGAGCTGTAAAATGCATGTACACATGGAAAATAAAAAGCATGACGAATGACAAAGCAAGCATATAAATAATCTTAGCATTTGATGGATAATGAAATAAAATAGTAATACTAATACTAATAATAATAATAACAACAACATCACAAGAAAAAACCTGTGAAAGATGAGAGTACCAAGGAAAAGTGAAATTCTTCACCTTAACACATGATGTCACTATCTACAACTGTTGCCAACTTGAGAAAAAGGCAGGGAAGGACAAGAAAACACCATGGGAAATCAGCCTTGCTACTTGTACCCATTTCAGGTTTTTCTATTCCTTATGGTGGGTTGACCCTGGCTGGACACCGGGAGCCAGCCAAAGCTGCTCTATCATTTCCCTCCTCACCTGGGCAAGGGAGAGAAATTATTATGCAAGGCTCATGGGTCAAGATAAGGGCAGAGAAGGATCACTCACCAGTCACTGTCACGAGCAAAACAGACTTGGCTTGGGGAAATTAACTTTATACCAATAAAACAGAGTGAAGTAAACCCAAATCTTCTCCCCACCTTGGGATGGGTTTAATTCTGTCCTGGACTTTATTCCTGATTCTCTACCTCCTCTCCCAGCAGTGCAGGGGGACAGGAATGGTTCATGGAGAGTTAATCACACATTGTCTCTGCTGCTGCTTCCTCCTCAGAGGAAGGACTCCTTCCCCTGCTCCAGCATGGGGAACCCTCCCCCAGCACACTGCTCCATAAACTTCTCCAACGTGAGCGCTTCCCACGGGCTGCAGTTCTGCATGAACTGCTCCAGTGTGGGTCCCAACCACAGAGTGCAGTCCTTCAGGAACAGATTCCAGCATGGCTCCCCCACAAGTCCTGCCAGGAGCCTGTTCCAGCACAGGCTTCCCATGGGGCCACAGCTTCTCCCAGGCTTCCACCTGCTCTGGCATGGGGGTGTCCACAAGTGGATCTCTGCTCCACCATGGAATTCCATGGGCTGCAGAGGGACAGCCCTGCCTTACTGTGATATTCATGACAGGTCACGGGGGAATCTCTGCTCCAGCGCCTGGAGCATCTCCAGCCCTTCCTTCTTCACTGGTCTTGGTGTCTGCAGGGCTGTTTCTCCCACACACTCTCACTCCTCTGTTCTCTGGCTGCAATTCACTTCTCTGCAATAACTTTCCTTGTCAAATACAGGATCCCAGAGGTGCTACCACCCGCCCCTGATGTGCACTGACCAGCCCTGGGTCCCTCCTTGGCTCTGTCAGACATGGAGTAAGCTTCTGGCAGCCTCACCACCCCTGTAACCCTCTGTAACTATGAAGAATCCATGAAGTCTTTTAGACAAAATATGCTAGTAAGAAAAAAAGCGGAGCATCTGAACGAGACGCAAACACTGGAATTAGCATCCATACAAGGAGCAGAGAAACAGTCTGCCATTTAGTACACATATACATCCTGAGAATTCCCTGCTATCCTTTTCAAGTCACAGATAAGAAAATTAAAAGGGTAGAAACTTCACATAAATGTCCGCAATATCATACCTTTTGCTGATGTTCAGATTCAAACTGGCTGGCTGAAAACACTGTTTACAGAATTCTTACTAGAATCTTGAAGGAATAATTTTAGCAATAAATATAGCACAGTTACTAAGTTTAAAATATAAATAGTCAAGGAGCATCAACACTTATGTCCTGACTCAGATATTTTATTTCACTGCATGGCCAACAGATTCAGATACACCCTTTGGAGGAGCTTCTTTCTAACAAATGCTGAAGAAACCCTGAGCTCCTTAGAGTCCAACATCACTCCTGACAGGGGAGTACTATAAATAAGGATTTAAGATTACCACTGTATTTTGCACTCCAACCAAATAATGAATTAGGAGACAAATTTAAAGGAAAGAAAGGAATGAGTGAATGATGAGTGAAACTACATGAAAAACACTTATTCACTAAGGAACACTCCTTTTTAAAGTCCAGAATAAAGCTGAGAAATCTGGCTCCTGTGTTCTTCTTACAGTGTGAAATTTGCTGAAGAACTACTTTGTTCTAATTCACAATGCTATCAACACCTCAGCTGCTATCAGATAATCCCAGCAACAGGGATTTCTGCAGGCTCTGTCAGTTCCAAATTCAATTCAACTGTACAGGCATTAATGACACGGATGACAATCTAGTTTTTTATTAGTCATCTTTTTTCAAAAAACAGTTTTAATATAAATTTCTGTATGCATGTGTGTGTATGAGAAGATCACAAAATTTAGGCAAATAAAAACTAAAGCTGCTTAAATAATCTTTTTTACAAATCTATTTTATGATAGACCTAATTTACATTATGACATACTATTATTTCTCCTCCTCCCCAAGAGGATCTATACAGGAAATATCCTGGTTTCTAAGGAAGAAACACATTCATATAGTTTAGTTGAGTAGGATTGCTGCAGTTCCCAGTGATAAGAAAGTTTGATTTTCTGATATTAAATAAGCAGTCACTGCAGGTGGGACTCATGTCAGCTGACTCTATGATAAAAGCAAGATCTCTGAGGCAGTTTTCCTGAGTGTTTTGCAGAGTCAGAGAAAACAGAAACTTGCAGAGGGTAATTCATCTGATCTCTTTCTTTTGACCATCTCTGAAGAGAGCTAGCTCTAAGTCTAACTTGCAGATGACTTACTTAATGCAGATGAAACTCACCCTAACTGTTCCACATCCTCTAGATGTTCTGCTTGATTTCTCCAGCTCAATTTGCAGACTTGCATCAACTGCAGTTAGGAATCCTTTGCACGGAAAGAAACCATTATTTCAAAAGCAAAGTATTACAAGAATATTGAGCAGCCTTAAAAAAAAGGCTAAAACCTCACAGTCCTTGAAAATCATGAAGTTGAGCAGTGCACATGTATAAAGCTGGCAGTAATGAGGTAAACAGAATTTCAGTTCTATCAGATCTGAGTTTTCAAACAACAGGAGTGTCAGTAAAAACCTTTCCCAGCCTGCATCTGCAAACTACAGAGCAGTGCTTCTAGGGAAGGCAACTCGAAAGGTTTTCTTATCATTTTCCACCTTAAACCCAAGACAAACCATGACAGGGGGAAGAGATGGGACTACTGAATCGACCTGTCTCACACCTCTTTTTCACACTCTTCACAGAATGAAGAAAGAGGACCTCATTTTTTATTTAAATATAATGGCTTGTTATGTACATACATCCATATATGCATGTCCATGCATAAACATGCACCTAAATGTCCCTGTATGTCATTAATATATGTAACACGACAAAAATGCCTGCAAATACAAGAAATAAAATCTCTTCATAAAGCCCAGTAGTCAACAGGAACAAAGATACACACACAGGTTTTTAGAGCTGACTGCCAGAGAAATTTTTACAGGTTTTTGTCTCCTCAGCTGAATTAAAGAAGACTTCTCAACAAGATGAAATTGAAATTCAAAGCTGAACTCCTGAGAGATTTCAAAATAAACTACATAAAACATGAGCTACTATCTCCATGCACTTCTTACTCTTCCAAGTGTCAGGGATCTTCATTCCAGCTGGAAATATTGCTCATACCTGTCAAGGGGTTTTGATGACAATGCTTTTTGGCTGTTCAAACTGTCATGTTCTGTAAGCGGATAGGTCCTGATGGATTTCAGAACTAAAAACAATACAGAATTATTGTCTTGAGGCTTAGAGGAGAAATAAATAATTGTGCTCTTCACTACATAAAATACTACAACTCTTGAGAATTACCAAGTGAAAATAAAATCTAGTTTTTAAGAACTCCTTAAATGGAAGTACGATTGAATTTCTGGAAACAACATTTTTCAATTTTCTGGAATTCTGCAGCATGAATTAACCTTTAACATGAAGTTTGTATTGAATCTAACCATTTGGATGCAAAGCACCAACAAACATACAATTCTAGTGGGAAAAAAAATAAATCAGGCAATCTGATTGGCTTTCTTTCTTGTCTTTAAGAGCACTTCCTAGCCAGAATAAATTTAATACACATTCATTAGGTCACAGTAAGAAAACATGAGAGCAGGCAAGGCAAAATGCATTTCAATCCCTACATCTAGGAATTAACATGACCCTTCTTCTTTAAGAAAAATGCATTTACAGTGTCTTCTACTAAATTGCAAGTACACAATCGGAAGAGAGGTTAAAAAAGGACACTGATAAAAGAGGAATTTCCAAATAAATGTGAATGTCCAGCTAAACTATTGCAAACATTAGACAACTCAAACATTAGATCTGAAATCGGCATTAATTTTACACTCAGATGTAAAGTTTTAATTTAATAATCATTTATCTGTGAAAATAATATAATTCAATTATTTAATTTATCTGTGAAAAGTGCTTAATTGTTAATCAATGTAGAATCCTCAGTGAGCACTAAACAGCAATAATTTAAAATGTGCTGGCAAGTCAGTATAACCTTCCCATCCTGCCCACTTCATCTCCTACCATATTTGAATTATATTCACAATATAAGCTCTCCTCCTTAATATAACAGGTATTTTGGAAGATTTCTCTTCAGATAAGTTATGAAAAACATCTGGACCCAAGTAAGTTCTTGCATTGGTACATTGGAGAGGTTATTTAGTCTCAAAAAAAATCTGAAATCTTTAGAATTACACTATTGTATTAGACTCAGAACGCTTTCAGTAAGTTACAGAATCTAATTTACAGGAAAAAAACCCATTCCATCCTCTAAGCAATTGCTTTGATTTCTCCCATTGCTTTGATTGCAACAAACAGGTAGGATAATTGCTTGAAATGAAGAAAAGGAGATCAGCAAAATTCACTAATGACACTTTTTTTCAGAAAATCTTTTCCCTTCATAAATTATTACAACACATTTAATTTCAAGGATACCAACATTTCCTCTCTAAAAAAGAAAGGCAGAAGGATGTTAAATAGAGTATAACTCTAAGCAGCAGTGATCAAAAAAAAAACCCAACAGATGAAAATTACACCTAAAACTTGATACCTCTTCATAAATAAGTCAGTATTTGTTCTTTACTTGAGGTAGGGATTTCTAAAATCAGTTTTCCCAGTTTATTAGTCCTAGCACAGCCAGACCCAGAGAAGACCAACACACCAATGACCTTATCTGAATCACCATAACAACTGCAGCATGCTGCCAAATGAAAATCTAAGGGCTTTGTTTGTCTTTCAGCACTAAGAACAATTTATTATTTAAAAAACAATTGAATTTAAATGACAAACTTCCCCCTTTTTTGCACGGCAGAACCAACAGCTCGGGATCTGCAAGCTGAAGAACCCAACCACATAACAATAATGCCTATGCAGTAATATAATGACCTAAATCAGCAGATGTTTAAATATGTTATCCATTTATATAAATATGAATATTTGTAACAACTATGTATAACACATGTATATATATGCATACAAAAATACATATGAAGAATAATATAAATATGTTTTAAAATACACTATATAGACAAATAGCAACAGCACAATAAATCCCTGTATTACAAGGAGGCAGGGCAGAGTTGTTTCTGACCTTTCAGCTCCTGAAACTGCTGCTCCCTCACATTTCCCTATTGCTAAAGCCACAGAGTGGCCGCTTACACAAATTCTAAGGCACCATCTGTAGGCACAATATCACCACTCAAGTTTGCTTCAAAAACTCTGACTAGGTTAGCAAGGCTCTGACTCTTATTGAGACCCTTAAAAGATAAAATATGCTGAAACACAAAAAACTTTGTTTTCAACATCGTGTGCTAGCATGCATTCTAGACACTCTTCCCAATTATTTAAGACTTTATTCTTCTAGTCATAGAGTTCAAGCCCTACAGAGATACTGTGCTTTGGAAGTTAGGCTCTTATCAGTCTCTTCAAAGAAAGAAGAAAAAAAACAACAAAAAAACCACAAACAAACAAAAACCCACAAAAGCCACACTCCTCCCAGAAAAGGAACTTTCCTCAGCTCTGCTCCACGCTTAGTTTCCCAATAGCACGGAGCTGGCAACAAGAATGACAAATGATACACTGAATCCATCTTCCCCTGGGAAAATGCAAGGGATCAGGACAGCAGGCAGGTTTCTAAAGCACTTTTACTCATCGGTTTAGAAATAGCCATTGTGTGTCATTCACCCAGCATCTACTGCTGAACCAATGCAGTCCAAGAGAGCCATCAGCAGCTCTCATCAGCCGACAAGCATTCAGGCTCTTTGCCACGGGACATCTGATGGGGCCAGAATTGCTCGCAGTGAATTTGCTCCTTCCTCACAAGTTCCAACATCAGAATAATCCCTGAGAGCCAGCAAATCTGGTTCAGTACCACCTACGAGGCTGCCGAGGTGCACAAACACAGTAACATGATGAAGCACAGAACACGGTGTGCTCCTGGTGACCCCCAAGGAAGCAGGCAGGCAGCCCCGGGTCCTGGGGCAGCGAGGAATTTGCTTTCACACATTGTACCCACAAGTTCCTTTGCTTTTAGAAACAGCATGCTGCCTAGATGTATTAACTCAGCACCTCATACAAGCTACGGGATGAATAACCAAAATTAGGCACAGACCATCAAGTCAGGCGGTATTAGGACAGAGAACACAAAGTTGAGCCTTGCAAGTTTCCAATTTACTCCTGCTGGATTGACCTCTGCTCAGTGATTTTATAGCTTTGAACCTCCCTCTATTCCACATGTACGTAAATTACGTTGCCACCCCAAGTGCCAAGAGTCCAAGTCACTATTTGAAAACCTTCTGAAACGTGTAAATGAAAAGTGCAGCAGGAATACAGAAATTCATGTTTTATTGACTTAGCGTTCATTCATTTATTCAAGAGAAAGGCCGAGATTCCTGGCACAGGATATTTAAATAACTAGTCAGGTGTCATGACACATACAAAGAACAGACAAATCATAAGATGAAAGTATGATGACTACGGGAAGCATTACATAACTGCAAATGGGTATTCAGGAACGCTCCCTCAACTTGCATATCAGGGCAACTGATGGAAAAAATATCCAGTATGGAATCCTTCCTTCAGCATGGAATACTTCGCTTCCCAGGCGACACTTCACAGAAGTGACTGCAAGATTATCAAAGTACTGGGCTCTCTGAAAAACTAAACAAAGAAATAAAATAAAGAAACAAACAAATCAACCCCAAAGTTTTTTCTTGAACACTGAACACTAAGTACTATGTAAGTGGATTAAACAGATATGCAAAAAATGGAACTCATCATTAACTCTACACAAGAGATCAGAATCTGCAGTACATGTATACCCAGCAATTCATTGTATATTTTAAATTATTAGCACCCCATGCCAATCAGAGTGGCCTTACAAATAAAACCAAAAAGCCTCTTTAAAAGCTAAAAACTGTTGCACATAAAAGCCACATATTTTAAACAAAAGACTAATCTTTGATACTTGATGTATGATATGATTAACTTTATTAGAAGATTTCATACTCATAATGGTCCTTTAAAGTGCTTTAATATTATTAAAGCAGGGAACAAAACCAAAGGAATTGTGCTAATGTTTACAGGTTATCATCAATAGAAATAGGAACAAAGCACTTCAGCTTGATTCCAGCCAGGGTTCCTTTTCAACTTATTTTTGTTCTGTTGTTCCATTAACAAGATCTTGTTAAATCACTAGACAAGATTACCTATTGCATAATACCTGCCTGCTGTGCTTCTCCCCCCCCAAACAAAGACATGAGGAATTTAAAGACAACAAAGCACACACTTCACTTGCATGTTTAAGAGCATCAAGCACATCTAAGAGAATCACAGCAACTACTGGAGTGACAAAGATCAAGAAGGGAAAAAAAAAATTTCTCCAGTTAAAGCAGAGTCTTAGAAGAAAGGAAGCAAACAAAACAGGGACTAAGGCTGGAAAGTGTTCCCTTGAAACTTCCCACCCATGGAATCTACGGAAGAGGAAAACTTCAGTACTTCCTTCTTGAAAAAATGTGCTACAATCAAGAGGGCACCAGACCTGGAAAAGTAGGCAGTTTACAAGAGTTGATAAAAAGTGCAGACTGACCTTGCTCATTCCTTAGACATCGTCTAATTCTGCAAAGTCAAGCCTAAGTTGCCAACATTTCTACTTTAAGACACCTGCTTCCTAGCCACCAGAGAAAAGGCCACGTCAGGTGTCTGCAGATCACAACGATCACCATCTTCCAGAGCTCAAGCATTTGAAGCTCTCAAATTATGAAGATCACACACACAATTCAGGAAGAATTGAAAGGCATTCTTCCCTCTCAAGGATTACATTCAGGATCTTCTCTTAAACTGCTTCATTCCTGATCTTTAAGTTTCCTCTGCATGCCAGGAAGAAAACCTCTGGCAAGAGGGATTGGTTTTCAGGCACAGTCCACACAAAACCAGTCTCACACAGATGAGCACTCAGAAACTACTTTGGAGAAAGCAGACATTTAAGTTATAAAGTTCAGTACCTTGAAGATCCTTACAGCAAACTTTAGGATTCCATGGAAATATGCCTTTTGGTATTTACAGTAATCCATTCCCATGTCTGTGGGAGTTTGAAATGTCATCCTCCTCAGAAGTACAGAAAAGTGGGTCAAGATACACTGCCGTTACTTCCAGATCAAAGCTCCCAGGCAAACAAAATTGACCGGCAACACAAGAATTCCAGGACACACATAGCACTTCTTCCACTCACAATTCAATTTTTGTCGACGACACAGTAAGAAATGCATATATTAAAGAGAGCCAAGAGTAAAGTGGAATCATTTACAGTGGCCATCTGCTGCACAGGGTCAAGTCTGCTGCACAGCTGCTCAGGACATGGAGTGCAGAAAAGCTGGGCCTTGCCCCAAATGAAGTGAATTTTCTGTGTGGCCTCACTGGTGGTGACACAGGGCCCGAGATCACTCAGATGTGACAAGCTTAGACGCCTTGCAGCATCAGGAGAAGGTAGGATTGTTGTGGCAGGCCAGGCACTGCAGCAGCAGGACCTTGCACTGCCTCAGCAACCAGCCAAGGGGTTTACAGGGACTTTGTGCCTAGCTCTCCTACCCACAAGTTTTTCCAGCTTTGCTGAAATGTTTCCGTCCTCTCCTTTACAAATACATCAGTTCTCATTTTAACTCTGCCTTCAAAATGAATTATTTCTAGAGTACTTGTGATATTTTAAGCCATCCTACACCCTCAGAGACTATTATCTCTCTGCTTCTCCATGTAAATAAAGCTTGCAGACAGAGCTCAAGTGACGATCACAGCACACATGATCACAACTGGAGAACTGCAGTTCAGAACTTTCAGTCTTCTACCAATCAAATCAAAGGCCTTTCCATATATTTTCAACACAACTTGCATCTTCTAGTTAAGGTCTGTTCAGGTTACGTTTTTGCTAAGGACTTCTGTTATAAGGTAAGGACCTTCCACACTAGTTAATGCTTTCAGAAATTAAAGCATTGAGGCAAATTAGGTGCTTTATCACTTGCTTGTAATGACAGAAAGTGCTTCCTGATTCTGAAAAAAAGCTTTCCCTTTTTTTTGCTCTGAAATCACAAGTCACTCACCACTACAGTTCTTCAAAAGTACTGAGGAATTTGTTTTCAGCTGCTCCAGAAGGCGCAAATAGCCCTGAAGTCCAAGTCTTACCACCCTACACTGAAGCAGATCAAAAGAACCTATTGCAGTAGGCAATGAGTTGAGCAGCTCCAAAACACATCAGACCACTTCTGCGGCAGATTTCCTTTATTATCACTTTGTGCCCTAATGCTTTTGTGCCTTGCGTGTAGCAGAGCCTGAGAAGAGTGTAGAACTCCTACTGCATCAAAAGTGAGTGCATCAAATGGGCAAGAGTTTGAGTGACTACATACAATGAAGAACTGTGTTTGCTGTTACTTTTGCCTGAGGCCACTCCTCTTATCCATAGCAAAGAGGGATCAAAAAAGGAATTTTTAATATTTGTCATTTCCATTCAGATGCATGAAAACCATTCCTGAATGCATACTGCCCATGAGTTCTGCCTGCTGCAGGACATTTACTGTTTAATGACTCACGGAGGAGGGTTCCCAGAATAAACCAGCCAGCACTGTACAAAGCCAAGAAACCACTCACCATTCCTGCTTCCTGCCAATTGCCATTCCCTTAGTTAATGGGCCTGTTGAAAGTGTGTCAAATACTAGGTGGACCTTGTAGTTTGCAGCCAAGTTTCTCCTCCCATTCTCTGGACACTCTGCCATAACTACCTCTAATCCTTAGCAAAAAGAGACAGCAACCAGCACTTTTTGCATACCTCCTTGAATTCACAGTTCAACTTAGCAACTAAGAGTAACTAAGAGTACAAAGAAACAGGATGGCAATGTGCTCATGTAGACAAACAAAAGCCTGCGGGTTCTCCAAAAGTTTACTCCATACCTGCTAGAGAAAACTCCTCCCAATGTGTTCACAATTTTTAGTGCTTTAGTTTTCAGATAACACCAAGCCTTCACGACAGTGAGTGGCAACTCCCAAGCTTTTAACAACTGCTGGAGTAACTGGATCCCCAGACTTAACAGTGTACATATGGCAAAACTTCACTTAGTCTCTTATATTCCAGCAAAAAGGCCCCCAGTTAAACAGTAAGTCCTTGAAAGGAGCATGAGGAACAACTCTGGCACTCATACTCCCAATCCAAAGGCACACAAAAAGAGATTCTCTGACTCTCCTTCTCTTTCAAAAATGAAAGCATATGGATTGTTCTTCAAGTCTGTGAAATAAAAAGATATTCCTGTACATTTCCAAACTGCACATCAAAGCCTTTGCATGTTACACATTTCTTATCCTAAAAGTTAACCAACATGAAGAGATGCACATTTCAAGTGACGAAATCACTTCAGAAACAAGGCAGCTAATGAAAGAACCTAGCAGCAAGAAATCCGTAGAAAATCTTAACTCTACATGCATTTCCTAATAAGACTACAGAGAAAAGAAGTGGGAACAGAAACCAAAAAGAGCCTTGTCAGGCACACCAGGCTGATTCCTGTTAGGACAGGCATGATCATCTATGATCTTTCAATCTTAAGCTTTCCAAATTCACTCTCCATGTCCATTGAGCAGTCCTGTAGACCTTTGCTTTTCTGCACTTCACAGTTCCAGGTGTGCAGTCTGCAGCACACGCTCAGACAGTTCACATCTACTGGTTCTTGTGCCAACACTCATTTAGATTAAACAGCTGGTTTTTACTCCTAGTTTTTAACTTTCCAACAGTTTCTTGGAATGCAACTACATGTAATGCAGTGTTTTGACGAATACTTCAAAGGCCATTATCAATACTTTAAAGGTCATAGAGAGCAGCCCCATGGAGAAAGATTTGAGGGTGATGGTTGACGGGAAAAAACTCAAAGCCTGCCGGCAAAGTGCACTTCGCACATTGTAGCCCAGAAAGCCAACCACATCCTGGGCTGCATCAAAAGGAATGTGGCCAGCAGGTCAAGAAAGGTGATTTACCCTCACTGGTCTTCTTGTGCCTGTGTGCCTGTCCTCTGCAGTGTCCACCTGGCAAACAGAACCTGTGAAACAGCTTCCTCAAAAGCAACCCATCAAAAGCAAAGGCTTGCTTTTTGATCACCTCAGTTCCTCATTTCAGCTTACCACAACTGCCTCCGCTTACCAGTTGGAAAGAGTCAGGAGAGGAAAAGGGAAGAATGTTCCTGTACATACAGAGGTGAATACAGCCTCCAAATCTACTTTGTTAGCCTAGCTAGGGAAGCCCTTCTACATTCTCCTTTAATACAGACTGTTCAGGGACTATCTCATCCGGTTCTGGAAGATATAATTCAAATCCCCTTCTCTGAAAAGTGTATCAGAATTTATATGCATCAATAAACATATTATCTCACAATAGGATGATGTACATTGTCATTCTTGCCCTCAAATCACTCTGCTTTGCTTTTTTAACCTTCATCACATGTGGTATCATTTCTCTTACAGACATTTCCTTGTGTCAATTCCCAAGCTTATACTGTTATTATTCATTCCTATTGCCCGACTTCATAAGGCATGCCATTTTTATCAGTCCAGGATTCCTTATTGTCCAGCTCTTGCACAACTTTCCAGTTTTCCTTTGAAATACTGATTCCTCGAGTTCATTTCAGTTTAGTTGAATTTTATGGTGTAAACAATACCAGCGCCACTTTCAATCTTGAGAAACACTTGCAAATACTTCTCAAACCAACAGTTCCTCTTCTGACGCAAATCTGTTTCTGCTTTTTCTCTTTCATACTACTCTTTACCCAAGTACCAGCTCTTGCACTAATTCTCCTGTATCTCTACCTTAAAAATAAGTGATCCATTATCAAGTTCCCAGCAGATTAGAGCTACTCCATTTCTTTCACAAAGAAAGGAATTCAATCACTTATTCTTACAAAAGATGCAGGCAGGTCTATCAGATGTCAGGCATGATCTATCTTTAGCAAATGCACATAGGACCCAGTCTACTTAGTTTCATGTTGTTAATTAATTCTTTCCTTCAAAAATTCTCTAGAGTCTTGCACACTGCTGATGTCAAACTCATTAGGTTATAGCTGTGCTACTCCTCCCCTCCAGTTCTTTTAGGAAATGTTCTCCATACTTCAGTAAAGCATCTGCTAGGTCAGAGGCAGGATACATTTAAAATTAGATTTCTGTTTAGCTTTCCCTTAGGAAGCCTAGCTGGTTGTGGTTCTACTGACTGTCATTCTATTCCTGTAGTTCTTCTCCCTGTGACTCAGCTACTCTGTCCCCTTCCCAAACTACCTTCCTCTCCAGCTTCTCCAGGCCATTTCTTGAGATAAAGAAAACTTCAGTTCAGAGGTATTCCGACCTAATTTTTGACAACATGCCTCAAAATGTACCTCTATAAACGTTTTACTGGCAACAAAATAAAATTTACTGCTACTAATTTATAGTTTGGGGGTTGTTCGGGTTTTTTTTGTTGGTGGGTTGGGTTTTTTTCCCTTTGCCTCAACACTGCTAAATGTGCAAGAAAATTAATACACACTCCAGAAGACCAGAAGAAACAAAAGCCTAGGTCTTTTCCAAGAGGCCAACAACAAGGAGAGGGCAAAAATATGCTCTTCCTCCTACAGATACCCAACTAAGGCTCACCTTGTAACAGTGTTTGACAAGAAAGTGCCTGATAAATATCACAAACCTCACTGCCCAGATGATCTAATTACCTCACAGGAACTGATCCTGTGAACATCCATATATGAACAGCATCCAGACACCCTGAGGAGAAAGGATGTATTCAAAAACCATGCACACCTTTCAGAAATTAAGTTATTACACCTTCCCTCTGAGGAATTGTGCTTGGATTTTTTGCTGAAGCAGTAATTTAATTCACAGCTACCCTGTATGGAATGTGTTTACATCAAATCAACCCCTGAATAACAGTAACCATCACATTCATTAGTGTCTTGGCAATTTTTATAAAGGCCAAGAACTTGCTATGGAAAAAGACTCATTAGAAATCCAACATTATGTCTATCTGCTCTTGTCATAACAAAGCAACTGTGTGAACAGCCCAGCTAGGAAACTGCCATCACCTACTTCAAAGGCTAAAAAAGACTTAAAACAATCAGAACATAAACCAGCTATGAAACACATGACATAAAATCCTTCTACCTTACAGGCCACATGAAGTACTCAAGTATCTACGAAAGTGGGAAAGAGACAGGCAAAGAAAACTTCAGTCCAGAGGTGGGCTTGTTACCCTGGGGTTGTTTGGTACGAGATGTACCTGTGAGCACCCAATGATGGACCGGCAGGGACAGAGGAAGGTAGATTTAAAAGCCATTTGGCTTTTTTTTTCCTCGGGATTCTCTGTCCNCAAGGTAAAGCTTCTTCCCTCAAGGGGCTGAAGCTCCAGGAAGAGGAGGCTCGGGGTGTCGCTCTCCACAAGTACCTGAAAGGAGGCTGCGGCCAGGTGAGGGCCGGTCGCCTCTAGCGGGCCTGCAGTGACAGGGCAAGGGGGGATGGCTTGAAGAGGAGACAGGGAGATTCAGATTACATATTAGGGAAAAATAAAAGNCAGAGGAAGGTAGATTTAAAAGCCATTTGGCTTTTTTTTTCCTCGGGATTCTCTGTCCGAACGCAGCAAGCACGCACGACTCGCAGCAGAGAGGGTGCCCCGGTGTGCGCCGTCGCCCCTCACTGCGGGGAGCTCACCCTGCCGGCCCTCGCTCCGCCTCGCTCCCGGCGGCAGCGCCGAGGCGGGGCGGGAATGGAGGCAGCTCCATGACCACGAGCT
>VWZN01018302.1:224430-269481 GCA_013396955.1 Regulus satrapa
CCGTCGGCGAGTCCGGGTCGTACGGATTAAAAACTCAGAAAGAAGCCTGGGGGTTGTCTCAGTACAGTTTAGTCAGGTTGGTTGCTGGAGGTTAAAACAGATGAAAAAAAAAAAACAAGGTAAAGCTTCTTCCCTCAAGGGGCTGAAGCTCCAGGAAGAGGAGGCTCGGGGTGTCGCTCTCCACAAGTACCTGAAAGGAGGCTGCGGCCAGGTGAGGGCCGGTCGCCTCTAGCGGGCCTGCAGTGACAGGGCAAGGGGGGATGGCTTGAAGAGGAGACAGGGAGATTCAGATTACATATTAGGGAAAAAAATAAAAGAAAAAAGTCAGTGTTAGTGTGGTCAGGCATTGGAATATGATGCCCAGGGAGGTGGTGGAGACACCATCCCTGGGGCGTTTACAGGCCTCCTGGATCTGACTCTGGATGATGTGGTTTAGGTGCTACAGCGGCAGTGCTGGGTGGACACCTGGACTGGATGATCTCTTCCAACCTTGATGATGATTCTACGATTCTATAAATGTATCTTAGCATGCCGTAGAAAGAAGGCAGTTCACAGACTTGTCCAAGAGCATGGGAAAATTTCGTGTGAGAGAAAAAAAAATTAAATACTGTATCTTACTGCACTCACACCATGCTTCCTCTCTAACCTTTGTTATGATTCAATTCTGACTGCTTGAATCAACAACATTTGATAGAGGCTGTACTCTAAAGATTCTCTGTTGAAATTTGAGGAAGATAATCTTTTCGAAAGAACTATAAAAGAATAGTGCTTAAAGAAAATCTCATCACTAACACGGTACCCAGGGGCTCAAATTATAACAATACAGCATGTAATCACATATTGTTTTTCAGATTCAATAGAGCTGCTGTTATAGAAAAGAAAATACTACAGGGAACACAGGATAAACTACAAGGAACAATCCTTCTGGCAGAGGAATGGGGTTTTTTTATTACTATTAGCCTGTAACTGACAGTTTAGTATAATTTCAAAAAAGAAAAATACATGTAATATTGGTCATTATCTCCTGCAGTAATGAGATATCCCCCAAAGGATGTTATGTGAGTGTTTACGGTTCGTTCTCATTTCATTCAGGAAAGTGCAGTCTGGCATCACTCTTCCTGTTATGGCTTATGCATTATAGAGGCATCTCAGTGATACTAGTGGATAATGGTGGCTTATGGCTTCTCTGAATACATTATTAGATTTCTTTTTCTGCTTGAAATTATCTTTACTGCTAAAGCAATAAAAATATTGAACTGACAGCATCAGTCTAGTCTAGGAAAACAAACTAGTTGACATAATCTATGTTGTTTTCACAGTTCACACTGGGTGCATTTATGAGAAAGAAAAGCAAGTGAGAGCTGCTATGAAACAGCTCTCGGGAAAGTCTCAGAATTTTCCTAAGGGAATTTTCTTCCTCCATGCATAGCTAACAAATAGCAGTGAAAACTCAGCCCTACAGTTCTTCTATTACTCAGAGACTTTGCTTAAGAACCACCAGCTAGGATACCATTACCATAGTAATAGTAATTTGTTAGTCATTCTTCAAATCATAGCAATAAGGCAGAGTTCTCAGCTCATATGCTGTGAGAGTTCTAGAAATGGATTACATTTCCCTGGGCACTACAATAGTTTATGTCTGGAAGTAACACCACAGCTAAGCAGTGCCCATGACAACTGATAGCTCCCCTCTATTTGTTAGGTATAGGCCAGCTTCCTAAAGAACAAAGCTCTGAATTTGTGGAGACAAGCATGTGAATAAAAAATAAATGTTCTTTGATTTCTGTTGAAGAAAAGCATAGATGAAACCCTGGCATGGGTCTGAGGCTTGTATCTAATTTCTTCTAGATGGCAAGCTCACTTTGTGTTTGCAGTATTCTTTCTATTATGGTCCTACCCAAAATGAATGCAGTAATTCCCCATGAAAGTTAAAATAATCTCTCTTTTTTGCAGTCAACAAGACCAGATGTAATTTGAATTGTACGTTTAGTTGCATTAAGACACCACGATGTAGAAGGCAGTGTTCCAAACAGGCTTCCCCGTGGAAAATACTGTATTTGATCCTGTGGGAATGATGGTGTCATTCTCATGAGATTGATAAGGACTCTCAAGCGTGCAAGCAAAAAAGGGGGCTTGGATTGTTAGGGAGGTTTGCAGACACAAATGTAATGTATTTGCAACTCCTGCAACTTGAAAGAGACTTAGATTTGGATGACAGAAACATTGCTCTCAAATCCTGTTCTCCCCACACAAACACTCTCTTGTCCTGACCACCGTTGACATTTTCACTGCCCTGGGGTCCCCACTCACTTTGGCTGGAGAGGTTTGCAGACCTCTAACACCTGCTTCTTCAGGTGGGATGAGACATGTTTGAAGAAGATAACTGGTCAGAATTGTTTCCTTAGAAAATATTGGTTGTGAGTACTGAAGCAGAGATCAGTTCCAGTGGGTTGTGAGGTGAGCAGAGAGAAGCTTGAGACCTGAGGTGCAGCTGTTAATTACTTGTGAAGTAGTCCTTGCTCTTTGGAGCCCCTGATCCAGATGCTCCCCCTCCAAATACTAGCCATGAAAGGTTTGTAATTCTGTGCTGTTTTCCTCAGAACCCCATTTCTGCCCTGATGTCCTTTGTGAAAGCTCTGGAGTTTGGCAACAGCAAGCACAAAAACCCTTATCACAACCTAATGCACACTGCGGGTGTGACATGAACAGTCTGTTATATCCTTTTCTCCTTTTCAGAACTGACATAGCACTAAGTACAGGAGACAGCTAAAGCTAGACAACACTGATAGGAATGGATTGAAGGCTGAAACAAAAAGAAGTAATGAGCATATGGTAAATTCCCACAGTGGTTGTCAAGACAGACAACAAATATCGTTGAAGGTGGGCTAGAGAAATTGAAAGCAAACAGATTCCAGAACGATGATCAACCACTACAGTTTGGGTTTGGCTGGCAGCTCAGAAAGTTGCTGGGCCTCTCAGTGGGAGAGTAAATAGCAGGGAAAACTCAAACTGTGCAGGATACACGTGTATCTCGTTCTGTTCTTGTTTCATACTCCTGGTTATTGACACAGACAGAAAAGGAAACAAAATGCCTTTTAGTCTGATCCTGCGTGACAGCTTTTTGGCGCCTTTATCGCTTTCATTTTTTCCCAGCATCTCATTTGCCCTTGCTCCCTGCATTGGCAGTAGTGTAGGGGCAAAGTGAAAGGGAGGGTCATCTGTTCGGTGTTTTGTGTTGTTCTCTTGTTCCACCTTGGCCATTCAGGGATTGCTTCATTTTACTGGGATCTCTTGGCTAACAAAGGTGCAGAAGCAGCCAAGGTAAGCACTTCCAGGTGCTGGGATCTTTGAGTAGGCAGATGAACGCAGATCAGCAGAAGCTGAGGCTGTTACTGCAGCTCAAGCCTTCTTGAACATTCAATCATTTCATTCATGCACTGTCATTCCAAGGTCTGTAACTAGGAACTGTCGAAGAAGAGGAATGAGAGAAACCCATGGTTAAACATGTTTTGGCCCAACCAAATGCCAGCACTGTTTCTGATGCCATGAGTACCTTAGACGGGCTATACCAAAATCCCCATAAAAGTTGTCAATCATCATCACTCATGGCAATGTGTGTTGGTAACAGTTTTTTTCTGCACAGCTTGCTGAGGAGCCTGAAGAAGTGATGCTGTTGGCGTGTACCATGTGGTGGAGCAGAGGACAGAGAGGTGCAAGCTCACAAGGCATAGCCCAGCTCCTGCCATGTAGAGCTGCTCACGCTCAGGAACAACCTTTGTGCATATGGTCTGTCTTTCTGCACACCCTTGACTGCCACATGGATGTTGTTTTCAGTTCTGAGGACACACATGGATGCCCTTCCCTCAGGGCATGCTCCAGGGCCTCCTGAAAACATGTCCTGAGTCTCCTGTCTTGGATATAGATGTCACCTGTGACTTGTGTTTACTGAAACAGATTTGGAAGAGGTCAGGCTTTATCTGTCTGAAGAGTTGATCCATGCAGTTTTGATGGAATCTTGTCACTTGTTCCTGACTGTGTCTGAAGTAAATAGAAATTAGGTTAGATTTGCCACCAATACAGCTGCCTACTCAAAATCACCCATTAATCTTAAATTGGTCACTGCTGCTTTTAGGGACACTAGTTAATGAAAATACATTGCAGGCTGTGTCAGTAAGACAAATACAGTGTCAGGGAATGCAAGTTGCAATGGATCCCATTTTTCCCTCTCAAACTGTGGAAGAAGGGCACTTTTCCCTTGGGGCTACTCTGCTCCAGAAAGTGCCTGGATGGAACAGCTGCCCAAGTGCAGCAGCCCTCCTGCCTGTGTGTGTTCCAAACAGCCTTTTCCCAGCTTGCTGCTTCCTGGTCTGTTATTCATTTAGCTGTGTCATTCCAGTGCTGTGCTTCCACCTCTTGTTTAGGTGTGGAAGATGATACCGGCTTTTGTGGTGTCCACTGGTATCATGGGAGAAGGCCATTACATCCCTTCTTCCTGTTTGTAATGGGACAGATTAAATTATCAACATTTCCTCTGTCTGTGGCTCATTAGTATTGCATCTCTGCTGTGACAGATCTGGTCTCCTTCTGCAGGCCTTGAGGACAATTAATGGACAAAATCCATAATTTCAGTGTTTACTTACTTTGACTCCTTTTGCTTACACTGGAAAATCCCAAGCTCTGTCAACATTACTTTTGTCCTCTCCATAGGTGAAATCAGGGTTTGATACATCTGCAATGGGTTAGAATTTTTCTATACACCCAGCTGATGGATGCCAGGTTATTTTTCTGCATTTTACACATTTCTTGGGTGACCCAGGTGAAAGACTCTGGTGACAGTTATCCCACCTGGAGTACTGCATCCAGCTCTGCAGTCTTCAGCACAGAAAAGACATGGATCTGTTGGAGTGAGTTCAGAGAAGGGCCACCAAGATGATTACAGGGATGCAGCACCTCTCCTGTGAGGAAAGGCTGAGAGAACTGGGGTTACTCAGCCTGGAGGAGGCTTTGGGTGCCCTAATTATGGCCTCCCAGTACCTGGAGGGAGCCTCCAAGTTCTAGTGACAGGACAAGAGAGAACGAGTTCAAACTGAAAGAGAATAGGTTTAGATTAGTTATTAGGAAAATATTCTTCCCTGTGAGGGTAATGAGGCACTGGAACAGGTTACCTACAGAAGTTGTGGATGCCCCAATCCTGGGAGTGCTCAAAGCTGGGTTGCATGGGGCTTTGAGTAACCTGGTCTAATGGAAGGCATCCCTGCCCATGCCAGGGGGAGTGGAATTAGATGATCTTTAAGATCCCTGTCAACCCAAGCCGTTCTATGGTTCCGAGTTGTCCTCCTGACAAATTTGCAAAAATCCGCGTTTAGTGAAAAAGCCTTGGGAAAAAAAATCTCTGGTGACGTAAATAAACGGGGGATATTTCCCATCGCGCCTAACTGACCCTGCCGCTTCAGCAGCTCGCTGCTACACAATAGAGTTTTCCAGATTGCTCCTGAGCATGTAAGAAATACTAAGTTAAAGTTTTTAAAAAATAAACCATCGCCTTTATCTGGGGGCGCGGCGCGCGGGTCACGTGGGCGCGCCGCCGCAAATCGGAGCGCGCCGCGGGCCCTCGCGAGGCTTCGGTCTCCATGGCAACGCCGGGCCCGCAGCCGTCCGAGCGCCGGCGGAGCGGCCGCCATGGTGAGTAGCGGGGCGGGGTTCCCGCCCGGCATTCCCGCTTCGTCCCGGCGTCCCGGCACGGAGGCGCTCCCCGTCCTGCGGCCGGCCCGCAGGCGGGACAGGGGTGCGGCCTGTCGTCATGCGGGAGCCGCTCGGGGCGGCTGCGGCCGCCTCCTGTCCTCCTGGGCATCCCCGCCATCCCTGCGGAGACTCCCGGAGCTTGGGGTTTTTGCGGGATCCGCTGGCCCGGTGGCTTATCTGCGTATCAGCGTGGCCGACTCGGACATCAACGAGAGCTTATGTGTCTATTTACTAGTATAATTTCCTTTCTGTTTGTAATGAGTAGAAGCTTTTCAACTAAAAAAAACTCCTCCAGCAACAGCAAAGACGACATTAATTTAGCTTTCCGCATGATCCCTCGTCTGCAATATGTGGGATTTTGTGGGCGACGTCGGGCTTGCAGCCACATTATAAGAGCAGGTTTTACTTAGTGCTGGTGCTGCTTCCTCGGCTGCATTTAGGTCCCAGAGTACTGGTGATTCATCCAGGTATCCCAGGATTACATTGTCACTGGAGCTTCCCTAAAGACAAGGTGGTCAGATGAACTGTTTTGTCTGAGTTACTACATTGCTGTCTCTCCCCAACACCAGCCATGCTAACCAAGTACATCGGTGCCAGTGAAGCGAGCCTGCCTTGGCATCAGCTCTCCAGGGACTGTGGTGATGAACTCACTCTTGTGCCCTGCTGTGCCTCCTTGTCACTCCTGCTATCTGCATGAGCAGTGTAGGTCTGATGTGATTGCCCATGCCAAGGATTCTTTGAAATAGAGACACGCATCAAAGGGCTACTTAGCCAGGTCGAAAATTACTTCCTTATTAATTTGCCTTGGCAACATTTGTTTCTGGACAATAGGCTGTTGAGAAACAAATTCTTATTACTTAAGATCTCCTTCTTCATCAAAACCAGCACTATCAGCAGGTCGAGGGAAGTGATTCCCCCCTCTGCTCTCACAAGAGCCCATCTGGAGTGCTGCATACAGTTCTGGTGCTTCCAGCATAGGAAGGACATGGAAGTGATGGAGCAAGTCCAGAGGAAGGACATGAAGCTGACAAGAGCACCGTAGCCCTTCCCCTATGAAAAGAGACAAGTTGGGGGTGTTTAGCCTGGAGAAAAAGAAGGTTGTGGAGAGATCTCATAGCAGCCTTCCAGTATCTGGAGGGGGCCTACAAGGAAGCCAGAGAGGAACTCTTCATTAGGAGCTGCAACAACAGGACAAGGAGTAATGGGCACTAATTGAAAGAGAGTAGATTTAGATTAGATATACAGAAAAATATATTTATTGTGAGGGTGGTGAGGCACTGCAACAGGTTGCCCAGGGAAATTATGTATAGCATCCCTGGCAGTGTTCAAGGCCAGTTTGGATGGAGCTCTGGGTAACCTGGTCTAGTGGGAGGTGTTCCTGCCCATGACAGGGAGTTGGAGCTAGATTATTTTAAGGTCCCTTCCAACACAAACATTCTGTGATTCTGTGAGAAGTCTCAAGAGTTTACATAAAAAGTAACATACTGTCTTCTGGGTTTTTTGTTAGTACATCTATGGAAAATACATAATTCTGCTACATTATGCATGTGTAATGTAATACCAAGATATATTTCTCCAAGAGCTTCCTCTCCTGTACAGCCCTGGTTCTGATTTTCTGATTGCCTCTGTCTCTCAGACTTTGTATGACTCTTCTGAGGTTACTTGAGCCCTTGCTTCCAGGGAAGGAAGCTTTCTCACCCACTTAGGAAAGGTGTACAGGGATTAGACATACGAAAATATGTCTATTTGTTTTTCACCATGCTAGTTAGCGTGCTAACTCTGTGAAAGCAATCACAGAAACAAGTCAGAGGGCAGGTGTTCACAGTAGTTATGCTCATTTTTCCTGATAGTTTGTCTTTGTGCTTGTATCCTCCTCTGCAGGCAGAGCTGGGCGTTAATGAGCACCACCAGAATGAAGTGGTCAGCTACATGCGCTTCGCTCGTTTCAAGCGTGGCATGTGTCTCAAAACAGTGGATTCCTGTTTTCAGGACCTCAAGGACAGCAGGTGCTGTGTGGGGTGGTAATGAGCTAGAGTAAAGCAAAATATGCTAGCAGCAGTGGCAGGTTTGAATACTTTATGGGGCGACTTTTCTCTGTTTAGGTTTGTATGTTCTTGTATTTTTCGGAATTTACAAGTCAAATGCTTTTAAATCCAAGTTGGTCAAATTCTTAGAAATTAACAGAGATATTGACAGCACGACATTGATTCATATCTTGCTTCTGACATCTAAATTCAATGCAAGGCTGTAGTCGAATGAATATTTGTTATTTTAATGATTTAAAGAGAAAATTCAAGTACAATAACCAATTAGTAATGCTGTGGTCATCTGATAACGACTGACAGTGGAGGGTTTTAGAAAATATTGCATTACATGAATGGTACCTGTGCTAGGAGAACTCAAAAAAAGGCAGAATTGTTACCTTTATCATACCTGACTCATCTTCACCTCTCTGTTTAGACTTGTTGAAGAGACCTTCACAGTTGACGAGGTGATAGACATGCTGGATGGACTGCAGAGTGTTGTACACAGTGAGGTGGAGTCAGAGCTCATAAACACAACTTACACCAACGTTTTACTTCTGAGGCAGCTCTTTTCACAGGCTGAGAAATGGTACCTGAAGTTACAGACAGATGTCTCTGACTTGGAGAATCGGTAACAGCTATTGGACTATACTTGCAACAATAAGAAAATGTCAGAGTGTTGCCTATTTGCATTCTTTTCCTGACCATAGAAACCTATTCTTTTACTATTGTATCCTTGATAGGTTAGCTTCAATGTTCCCATCTATAAAATAGCGAGATAAAAAATAATTTCAAACTTGTGAGCAGGGTATTTTTTTAGTAATAGTCTTACTTGAATTAATCATTTAAGAGCAGGTAACTGAAGTCAATTAAAAGCTTTTGTTGTCTGGTTAGATTATATTTTAATTGAGGATGCTAAATCTATTGCAATGCATGTATCATGCCATTGCATGGAATGGTATGTTGCACTTATGGTATTTGTGTAGGACTTCATTCTGTACTTCTAGCAAGGATTTTGCATGCAAGGAAAAGCATAACACCATAGTCTGGTAGAATGTGTTTCATAGCGTAGCTCTTAGTAAAAAAATGCCTTCTTAGATTTTCTTGGGTAAATAAATGCCTCCTTTTTTTCTTTTCTTCTTCAAGAGAATTATTGGACCAGGTTGCTGAGTTTGAAAAGTCAGAATATACATCTTCAAACAAAAAGGTAGAATTTTATTTTAATCAAATCATAATCAAATGTCAAGGGGAGTCATGACCAATGTTTAAAATGCTTGGTATTGACTCTTTGTGCTTAAGAGAAAACCAAAGCCAAAACCCCATCCTTTTTTTTCAAAACAGTCTTTGAAACTGTCCAAAAAGTAGCATTTTGCATTTCAGCACCAAGGCTCACTCTGAATTGCCTTGGCTGTTTCCAGAGTGCTTGTTCTGCACTTCTGGGGTGTTCCTCACACACCTCATCCCAAGGTCAGTCAGACCAGGAACGTGTTGAAGCATCTACTTCTAGGTTCCCCTCCCCTGGCAGCTGGGATGAGAGAGAGTGGGACATTTTCTTGTTGCAACATGAACTCAAGAAATGAGAAGATTGTACAGTGTAGATATCACTCTAGCTTGTCTTGCATGAATGTGGCTGCACCTTATTTGGTTTGTAGCCTAAATGTGTATTTATATCTATTATAATTATTTTATCCTTACTCCTTTGTCTTGCGGTTGCTGCAGGATTGTCAGTCTTCTGTAGAACCATGTTTGCAGTACTTTTATGCCTCTATGCAGTATCTTTGTTTAGCTTATGCTCAAAGTGAAGCCCGTAACTTAGGAGCCAAGGAAATGGTAAAAAAATGAATTTGGAATAAAAGGTTGTTAATTTCCTTTGCAAAAGAAAGCTGAATTGACTGTCAGTATGTTACAGGCTAAAGGAGTACTTTTCTTTCCCCTAGTATAATTTAATTTTTTCACTATTATTATCTCTTTAGTCCACTACAGATCCCATTAAACCAAAACTTGCTCCATTAAATGAAGGTGGGTCAGAGCTGCTAAACAAGGTAAGAGCTTGACTGTTCATGCAGTTATGGTCAATGATCATTCTGCTTATGCAAATGAAGTGAATAGCTGTACAGTAATATTTCTATAAAGTATCTGTTATTATACAAACATATCATGGTAATATCATGGTAATATATATAAGCATGTAAAGTAAAATACCAGTAAATTAATAAACATCGTAAACCATCAGAAATTTATTGAGAGGTTATGATGTCTAATGTGTATCATAATATTAACCCTTCTTTTATTACTACATTTTGGTCTTTGTAGTAATTTATTTTTCCACTTAATGGAGTAAAATAGTAAATCAGTTCCATGCAGCTCTCAGGTGTTTCAACAAAGAAAGAAAGTAAAATATGTAGCTGGCTTAAATTTTTAGATTATTGAACATTTTCTGTATCACTTGAAGTCAATCTTATTACATCCACTCTTTTTTGTTTTGTCAGTTGGCTAAATTCCTCCTGAAGAAACAGACACTTAAAGAATTTGGAATGTACTGGTTTTAAAAACATTTAATTTCTCACTTGCTAAACATTTTCAGATTAGGTATTGCTGAACATTTTTTTTAAGTATTGTACTCATTTCATTCAATTGAATTTTTATAAAATATCACACTTCTTACAATATCCTTTTAAATTTTGGGTAATCAAGATAACTAGCAAGGAGGTTTTTTTTCCTGTCTTCTGTCCTGCATTCTCAAAATGATCTGTTTGGTACAACAACATCTGTCTCAAATTGTTGTTACTCAATACAATAATTGAAGCATTCAAGAATTCGGACTTGCATTTTCCTTGAAGGGTAATGTAGTTCTCTTTCAAAAATAATTTCAAAATCATAAGAGTTTTTCTTGAATATATATATCTGTTGCTTTTTCCCCCCCCCCAAATCATTCAAAGTTCATGTGGTGAATTTACTCTGAGTGATAAAACATGGGTATTTCCTGTGACACGGAACAAGATATGCAGTAACCTGGTATCTTTTGAAAAGGAACTGCAGATAAATTCTTACTTGCCTGTAGATTGAAAATATTAATTATGAACCACAATGAGATCTTAATCCGTGAACATTTTTAATCATGAATCTTGATACTAATGAGATACTGATCTCAATAATCTCATGCATGTGTTTAGGTGAACAGCCCTATATGTTACAGTAGAATTGAAGACCTAAATTGCTTTCCCACTGAGGCAAAAAACCACAGTAAATTAATGAATTTTTAATTTCTTATGAAGGCCATTTTTATAAGCATTTAGGATCTCTTATGCTTTCCAAAGTTATGACGTGTATTTTCTTCCCTGAAATATTTGCAAAATCCAAAATGTCACAAGGGCATTCACAAACATTTTCTGTTCTTTAACCCAAAGACAGTTGCTCATCTCCAAGAAGAAAATGAAAAATTGAAGACCAGACTCAGGACCATAGAAACACAGGTAAAATCCCTGTAATCTTGGATGGTTAATGTTGGTTGCATATTTTAAAATACCTAAATAAGAATCCCATGGTTACTCTTACGTTTTCAGTTAAAATACATTTCTGAGGTTTTAAATTTTCAATGTATTGCATAGGCTACAGCTGCCCTAGATGAGAAGTCCAAGCTGGAGAAGTCACTGAGGGATTTACAGATGATCCAAGGAGATCAGAAGGTAAATATAATTATATCCCTCTGCTCCCTTTTAACACGACTGTTGCCAGTACATCCAAAATGTTGGTCGGTATGGTGTGTGTTTCTTTTCTGGCAAATGCAAGAGTTTGAGTTAGGGTTGTTCCTGCTGACATTGCCTGTTCCCACTGGTCTGTCAGTCAGCAGGTAATCTCTAACACTGGTTGATGTTATGATGCATTCAGGAACTATGCGGAGGTAGTACCCCAAAATTCATATTGCCAGCGCTGATATTTGTGTTAACACACACAAATCTATGTCTATTTTTTCTTCATGTTTACTAATGAAAGAATGATACCTAACTTGGTTTTTTGAACAGCACTAAAACACTCATTCTTTCACACATTTGCCACTTGACAATTGGCATGAACTAGCCAGACTTACTTCTGGTTAGATTTTTTTTGTAGTACTCCCTATATCAGCATACTGTTAAAAATGTTTCACTGCTTATTTTTATTACTTGACATTCTTAATCTGTTTTGTAAATGAGGACTCCAACAGGGCGAGTTGCTGCTGGCAAAAAAAATGGAAGAGGCCTCAAGTCATGTTGACACAAATAAATCTGTTCAGGTTACCTTAGTGTTTTTCAATGCTTTCACTTTTATTTGTCAATAATTAGAATTTTTCAAAGTTGTTCATATATAATTGTGTTTTAAATTTAAAATGTTTCAATTCAGGCTTTCAACAAAATTAGAACACTTTAATCCCATTATTTTGAGTAACTGACTTTAAAATTCCTGCAGTACTTACAGATTAGGAAGTAGGGTTCAAAACAATAGAACATTTCCATTTTAATTTTCATATTTTAATCCTGATTTCTTTTTATTTTGCTTTCTACCTGGTTTATGGTATGTACTTTGTTTTCTTAATATGTTTAAAGTTTACTTAGTAATTTTCAAAATTGTATTCAATAATATTTTTAATAGGGAACTTGATTATATCATCATGGAAATTTTTTTTTTCTCTGTTTTCTTAAACTTTAAATTATTAAAGGTTCAAAATATTAAAGGGGTGTATTAAATCCTGGATAATACTGTTTGTAGTGTTCAAAGATTGGAACCAAATCTCATCCTGCTTTTCTGGTTAAATATTAATTGGCCTCAGTGTCCAGGCTGCTGAGTATCTTCAGCTTTCTTGTCCTAATTTGCTCTCGATAATCTGTCCCTTTCTCCCAGTTGCTCATAAAGCAGTAAATTCAAAACTCTGTGAAAAAATAAATGACTGCCAAACCACAAATGGTTCTTAAGGATCAACTCATCAGATTGATTTTTAAAAAATTAATAGTTGGTAGATGGCTGGACATAGAAAGTGGGAATCACTATAACTGGGATTAACACCCAACAGTAACTGGGAGTAACTGTTCTGTTGGATCAGCTCAGTTTGAGGATTTAGAATTTTTGCATAATTGATTTACGTCATGGGTAGCAAATGACAATTAAAACATACAAAATGTATATAGTGCTTTTCAACACTGCAGCCTTGGACTCTGTTTCAGAATTCAAAATAAGCTTTTCTTCTGTGCTACGATCAAGTGGTTTCCTGTTTAAGTTCCAGATAGACAAAGGACTAGGGATTTCTTAGGTTTTGGATTTTGTTGTTTTAAGGTGCTTCTGGTTCAGCCTCATCCCAAATCATTACATTTTTGAGTTCGAAATTGAATTTTAAAACCTGAGAATGTTTTGTCTTTGTTTTTTGGGTTTGTTTTTGTTTTTGTTTTATTTAAATGTAAATACATAGAGCAGTTACATGGTTATTATGTTTTATAACCCAGACCTGATGTTCAGAAAAGTTTGAAGCTTTTCCTAAGGAAACAGGAAAGTTGCTTCACAACTTGGAGCCTTTTTGTGTAAGACGCCTGAGAACAGCCCAATGTTAGTAATTGAGAGTGTGAGCCTTAACACTTTCAGCTTTTCCTACCCATACTAAGTGAATGGCTTTGGAAATGTTTTTAAAATACTTGGTAGCATAGACATTCAGATCTTAAACAGTAATTTACTCTTTCTGTAAACTTATTGTAATATAATTCATCCTCTGGCTCTAACTGATTCCTAAAGAAGTGAAGTACAAGAACTTAAAATCTCGTATTGGCTGAGAAGACACTCTAGCCATCGTTAAAAAGCATTTATTAACAATTTTGAAAGTGATAAATCAGTCCCTGCTCTACATTTTTTTTTTTTAGTTGAAGCACTTCTCATTTAGGCTTTACAGGAGTAACTTGTAGATCATTATTAAAAATGAAGACGTACCAACTTTGTGTGGAATTTTGCACTTAAAATTTTAATTATTTCTTCCCTTGAATTTGATATATTTTAAATATTTCTTCTGTTGAAGAATAATGCAAACCAGGATATTACTGAACTGGAGAATAAAGTGGCAGCTTTGAAATCCCAGTTTGAGAAGACTTTGAATGACACTGCTGCAAACCAAAAATTCTTGGAAGAAGACTTGGTGACAACAAAACACGACTTACTTAAGGTTCAGGATCAGCTATCCACTGCTGAAAAGGTTAGCATTTTATTGTAATGTGAAGATGAATTCCTCAAATTTTAACTGATTAGTAATTTAACAAGCGCAAGCTACAGGATGCAGAGTTTACCAGGCCACACTTTTGCCCTTGTATTTTTGTTATTTCAGTGGAAAAGCACATTATACATGAAATAGCAAACCCACAACTAACTGCATGGTTATAACTAGAGGAATGTTTTAAAAATTGACTCTTTGTGTGGATATAAATTTTTAAATGAAAAATCTTCTGAAGACTTTTAGCCTGATTTTGTTAAAAAAGGAAGTTGGTGTTTCCATAGCTGCCCCAGTAATCTCATTTGAATCTACCAGCTGATTTTATCTAAATTTGAGTAAGTTATGGAAAACTAGTATTGTCAAACTTGAGGAGGAAAAGCAAGTCATTTTTTAAAAAATATTTTCTTTGTGTAGTCTTCATAATACATAAGTAATGATATTATTATGTAGGAACTGGAGAAGAAATTTCAGCAAACAGCTGCCTATCGCAACATGAAAGAGATTCTCACCAAGAAGAATGAACAGATAAAGGATCTGCGTAGAAGACTTTCCAAGTAAGTGGTGCTGCTCTGTCTGTCCCAACAAGATCTTTGCTCTGGATCCGTGTTCTGCTCCTGTTTTGTCTTTAAAACAGTCTGTACATTTTCCCTTTAAAAAACTTCTAATAGGCTATGCCCTGATTTTTGACAAACCAATCCTTTGAATGGATGTTTGGTGTGGTTGGGGCTGGTGTGTGCAACAGCAGCTGCCATGTGGCAAGTAATGGGAGAAGTTGGTATGGAGAGAATACAGGATATTCATGGCTGTGGTAGATAAGCCCTCAGGTGCTACACACAGAAATACAGATGGGAGATGTTCCAGGTGCTTTGGCAATTATTTGGATTTGTGGGTAGGTCATTCCTTCATTTTGCTATTTGGTAAACTGGCCAGTTTTAAAAGGAGAAAATAGTCTAAAAAGTAAATGCATTTGTCTGTGGCTTAAGTCATACAGCAAACCTTGACAGAAAGTGTCACTCTTCGGTGTAATTTATTGCTTTGGTTTCATATTTTCTTTAGAGACAAAATGTCTTTGGGGTATTTTCTAGTCTGTTTTAATTATTTTTCTGTTTATTCTTTTTTAATCCTCAGATATGAGTCAGAGGACTGAAATACCAAAAAGCATCTGATGTATCAGAAGTTGTCATGGAAAGAAAATGTAGACTGGTATTATTTTTCAAAAATTTTTGTTTTAAATGGTGTATTCTTTGCTTCTAGTGTTTAAAATAACTCTTTATAAATATTAATTTCACACTAAACAACTCTTACCTTACTTCCTTGTAAACCTACAGTTTATAGGTGTTAGTTTCTGCAGTCTTGTTTTTAATGGTTAACCACTGACATTCCTTGAGAAACAGCAAACAGGACCTTGTTGAAGAACTGAGAACATTCCCTATAAAAAAAAGGAGTTTATTTTTGTTAAAAAAAGGGAGAAAAAAAGACCAAAAATATATGCATTAGAGTTTTTGATGTCTTCAAGGTGGAAACTCCAGTTGTTACTTTCATGTAGTTAATGTAGTTATGAAGTAGCATTATATGTAAAAATGACATCATTGAAAGAGTAGGAAGAACAAAAAAGAAAGGCTGATTCTGTAGTGCTAATTCACACTGGACATGTCATAGCTCAGCAAAGTGTGGCCAGCAGCATTTTTCTAGAGGATGTTCATTAGGTAATGAGATACATATGCTTTATAGCCAAAGTGCTGGACCCTTTCAAATGAAGTTGTGCTTTATGCTTGAATTGATTTAAAGCAAATTTGAACATCAGAAGACAGATTCTGATTTTGCCAGTATTCTTGAGATGATAATCTAGATACGCATAGTAAAGTTAGTGGAGCAACTGTTTTGGGAAATAAGCTTAGATGTTTTCATCTCCTTTCTTAATGTAACCTCACCCAAAAACAGCTTACTTCTCTCGAGTCTTCTGCTTGTAATCCTCTGCCTTGCATTTGTTTGTCAGTTGCCTAATAGTACATTCTACTTGTTCATCTGTCCCTGTTCATATAAATGTATCTTGTATTTTACTTCAAATAAAATACTATGTTTTCAAACATTTAATCTTTAAGGAGCTGGGTTTTTTTTAATAGGAATGTTTTGTGTAGCTATTTTTTAAATATCTGCAGGAATGCGTGACAGGTCAGTAAAGAATCTTGCCAGACATGAGAACATGTAAATTACAGATCTGTGCTCAAAGCCATGTCACATGGTAGACATGTACACAGCTGTAAAATAGAGTACAGTGACAGGGCTGAGGGGAGACAGGGTGTTTGTGTTACAGAAAATGGCATTTAATAGTGTTTTTCTCAGGACCTGCTTGAACTGAAAGAGATTTTTTTCCACATTATTTTTTTAACAAGCAAAGCTGTTAAAATTGCTTAACACAAATATGCCATGGACTTGCAGTCAAAGCTTTTCTTTTTTCTCTATGTTTAAGTTTTCATATGTTCTGTAAATTTTCCTGTCTCTTGCCTCCCACTGGTTAAGAGAAGTTGGTTTGAGATTAAGTCCTGTGCCTGTGGTAGGATTATTATTGCTGTAGCACAACAGTAGTTATAGGGTGGCATCCTCCTCATGCAGTGACAGTTGAGATGATGAAAGGTATTCTTTTGCCCCTTGTACAGCAACTAAAGTGTTCTTAATAGACATGTACCAAAGAGCTTTTTGGCCTGTGTTTGCTCAGAACAATATGAGTATTTGCCCAGATGAATGCTGTGGGGTTTTTTCTTTGTAATAACACTCACTTTATAAGATCAATTACTATTTCTAAAAAGGCAAGTAAAGGGTGAATGAAGAAAGCCAGAGATTCTCATGCGTCCTGCTGGTTTTCTTGTTTCATCAGTCTTTAACTCTAGAATATTGAATCTGTGATCAGCCTTCATTATCTGCTTAGAAACCATCTCAGCAAGAAAGCACAGCTTCAGTATAAAGCTGGGTCTCAATGAAATAAGTTGGCTGTAGACAAGCATTGTTACACACCTTGTTATCTCCTCAAATAAATAAGGCAAATCTTGTAAAGAAATGTGCAGTGCAAAATTGAAACTCAGACTTTGATTTCCTGCCTTGCAGATTGCTGGTTTAGCGAGTGTGAGATCACTGTGATGCTTGTTTTCTGTGCTGCAGAATGGCTAATTAAAAGTGTTGTGTGGAGCTCTTGATGGAAAATACATCATCTTTGACAGGCAATGTATCTGTCAAAGAAGACCTGGAGCATTATACAGTAGGGATTTTTTTTTCTTGGGATAAGTACAGTATTTTGAAGATGGAGATGACATCTGAACCTCTCCTGACAGTGAGAGAAACATCCCAATGCTTCTAGAACTTCACTTCTTTCCCCAAGGTATAAATTCTAATATTGCTTTTAGCAGCCTTTGTTCCTTGTACTGCTCAAATAGACTTCATCCATTTTTTCTACTTCAGTTGTTAGTTCCCTAGTTATGCCTGAAGGAAATGTTTAAAAGGAAAATTTCTGTATGACTGGCTGGTCTGCAGCAATCGGATCTCTTTCAGGCTGGTTTGGTTTTTGGTTTTGTTTTGTTTTTTTCTTTCAGACTGAAGAATATGAGAATGAAATCTAGGCATCTCAGCTTTGCTAGTACTGACTCTGACAGCCGACAAACAACCCTATGCTCCAACAGTGACTTCAGTGGTTGTTAATAAATGAGCCAGCAGTCCTGCATGTTGCCATCTTAATGAGACCATATATTAACCAATGATGTTTAACTGTTCATAAAGTACTCATTAACCTGTTTTTCTCTTGTGGCTAATAGCCATTTTTAAAAATGTTCTAAGGGGAATACTAATACATAAATTGACACTTAACCTGCAAGTGCACCTTTTTGTTTGATAGACTAATATTTAGAAGAGCTGGAATTTGGACATTTCCCACATACCTTGCTTTTGGAATATCCAGTCATCTGCCAGGAGCTTAGATTTCAGTGCAGCCAAAACATTTGTAAGATTCCTTAGTTTGATTTCCCTTTTCTGACATTATCAAGGATATCTTGACTTCTATGTGATATGAAATGCTGTGAAGCACAGAGAAATCTTTACGGCCTCAGGAAGCAAATGTGAATCATGTTGGGGTGTCAGGTGGCTGAATGGATCAAGCTTAAAAGGTTTGATCTGGTCTAGAAGCATGTGCCTTCTAAAACATTTTGAAGTAATTTGAAGGTAAGTTTGTACATGAGCAGGTAAGAATTGTTATTATAATTGTTGCCATAGTTATTTTTGAAACTGACTTTGAGCAGAGAATGTGCCTAGGGAGTTACCCTATGATTTTACTTTTGACAACGTCCCAGGGAAAGTGTTGTCCCAGGATTCCTGCCCTGCACTGACTTCCTACAGACTCTCCTGAAAGATGTCTAGTGTGCCCTTCTTCACAGGGTCTCCTCTGAAACATATCTGGGCACATTAGGCAGCCTCTTTGGAGTCATCATTTCTCCAAATAAAGGTGGGTAGATACATGTAATTCTGTTTCAACAGAAATTTTTGTTTGTTAATTATTTTTACTTTTTTTTTTTTTTAGAAACTTGTTGATGTAGTGCCTTGGAGTGTCTGTGGCAAGTCATGGTGATGCAGAGTGGTTGGTGCAGGACCATGGCAGGGCAGCTCACGACTGGGAGTTGCTGGTGAATAAGAGAGCTGCCTGGAGGCCTCCCCAGACTGCAGGCAAGCTTTTACAGAGAAAGTGGGAACAGGCAGGTGACAAGCAGAAGAACTGACTGAGTAATCCAGCTATCTTTTAGTGACAGGCCAGGTTCTGACTCTGATTTGACACAGGTCAGTTCTGAAGTCCGGGTGAATTAGTTGCAGTTCTATGAATCCAAACTTTGTTGAGTGTACCTTTATGGAGTGAGTACCCTAAAAAAAATCAGTCAGAAGATGGATAGAGCTGTGATGAAGAAGGAAAAGCAAGGAAAATAGAAAGAGAGACTGTTTTCAGGCATGCTTTTCTTGGGAGGTTGAAGTGAAGCAAAACAGTTTTAAGGGTGATTAAGAGGGTGGAAATTACTTCAGGGTATAGACCCTAAAGGCATCATGTACAGTTTGGAACTAAACAGCAAGTAGTAGTGATAAACTGGAAGGAATAATTGTAGTCCTAGTAACTGTTTAGAGGAGTAACTGTAGCCTCCAATTACACATAGAGCAATTGCCCAACAGTTGTCATGGTCTATGAGTTGTCAAAGATTTGGAAATCCAGATGGATTCTTTCTCCTAAGGTGAGGAAATAGGCCTCTTAGGGTAGCAATTCTGAACAGTGGATCCCAAGAGAAAACCCATATGTGGAAGCTGCTGCTCCCTTGACTGCATATCTGCTTCCCTTGACAGCATCAGTAAATACATTCAGAGGCTGTAGACACTCCATGGCTTTGCTTTGATAGTCATCTGACACACTAGGAAATACACTCTAGCAGTGTTTCCATTTGGAAGTGACTGCCTTCAGGAACTGAAGATACTAAACACCAGAGCTTCGACACTTTGTCCTCCTCCCACATGTCTGGCTCATCCAGGAAAGCCCAGAGGGTTTATTTTTAAATCTAAGGAGTATAGTGATGCATGCTAGAGATAGCATTATAAAGCTCCAGGCTACCTAGTAGAATGTTTTTCTCTTGTTTCCATTACTTTTGCCAATCAAACTATTAAGCTTCTCTCACACCCTTGAAGTTGTGGTCACTTGTTGCTAGGACCCCAGATTCCCTTTTTGTCTGCATTTTAGATAGCTGGGAGAGGCATTTAGCTTTTTACTCTACTGGCATCGAGAGACACAAGACCAGGGTTTTTAGTTGATATTTTTGCCTAAATACTTGAGGTTTTGCTTCAGTGAGAAATGGGATTCTTTGCTTTGTTGATCAGCTTCTGACTAGGTTTATATAGGGCAGTTCTCCTGGGTAGTCCCATCCATCCCTAGTCTGCTGTGCAGATGAACCCCTGCCCTTCTCAACCACTCTGCCAAACCCCACATCTCAAATTTGTTAGGTACTTGGGAAAAAAAATTCGTTCTAATCCTTTTTTAATAGCAGCAGTGACATGATCAAAATTTCTTGCGTATGTCTATTAGAGGCTTGTCTTTGTCCCTAAAGATAAAGTCCAAGCTCTTCCCTAACCCAAATGAAAAGAGTTCAAAGCAGATAAAATCATGAACAGTATCAAAAATAGCATTTTGATAATCTGAGGTGCGTATAGAAAGTCCCACAGAAAGAATTCCTAAGTGATGTCTGTTTAAATACATTGAAATATGTTTAAACCATATGTCCCAAGGAGCCACTAGAGGACAGGCATTTTGCTGGGTACCTATGTGCATGATCACCTTTAAAAAAAAACTCACAGTAGCCTGTGATCCGAGCTACTGATGAGACTGACACTTGTGGGAGAGGCAAGGACTCATCTCATTCCACCTGAACTTCCTGCTCTGGCCTGACCCAAGATGAGGACGTCACACCTCTCTGCCTGCACGATCTCCTCCAGTCCATTAGTAAACTAGCTTGATATGTAATGGGAAGGCGGTACAGAGCCAAGGAAATCTTTAACTTGATGATGCTCATCAGTAGGAGTAATCTATTCACACAGAAGCCTCTCAAGTGATAGTGATGTGCTATTTTTTAAGGCTGTCCTGTCAGCAAATTATTTAATACTGTAAGCTATTTATACACATCATTTATAATAAATCCCACTGCCAGGAACAGGCATATGACTTTAATAATTTGCAAAAGTTTTCATGATATGGGACAACTTATATTCTTTGTGTGTGTCTTCTCAGTTTAACAGCTTATGGATTTAAAATTACCTTGGATTATTCTGTCCAGCAGAATTCTGGGTTATACCCATGAGGCATACCGCCAGGGCTAGCTGGCATGTTGCAGTTCTACGAGCAAGACAAGAACTGCATGGATACTGCAAAGAAGTCACAAACTCACTCAAAACTGTACCACAGGCAGCTTTGGCAAACCCTGATGTGTTCCAATGACAATTTACATCTCTAGCACCACTAAAACACACCCCAAAGAATGGATGCACTTACGGGAAATGTGTAAACCTCTTGCCATCACCCTTTTTAGCAGACAGAGAAACTGTTGTCACACTTTGTGACTTTGGTAATACAAGTGGCTGGCCAGTAGATCCATCTGAGTGCTGCTGCTGGGCCCAGCTGCACGACACACTCTGCAGTTTGGGCTCCTGTCCAAAGGCCCCGGGGTTGGAGTTCTCACCCATACCCACAGCTGGAGGCCTTGGCTCGGCCAGTGCCCAATGGGATGCTGGAGCAACACACTGAGAACTGGCAGGGATCAAATTCCTGGCACTGGAGGAATGAGACTGACAGCAGCTGAGCGAGTCTTACTTGTAAAGTGGTCCTGAAAGGTGCCCTGGGAAAAAAACTATTTAAACAGAGGAAGGAAGCTGAGTCCTTGGAGTTGCTCAGCTACTTTTTATTGCTGCAGACGCTGCTGGCAGCCTCCTTCACTGGGAGACCTGTCCAAAGTGGTTGAGCTCAAAGTGTACCTTGGCAGGGGCCCAAAACCACGGGGTTCATGTTCAGACATGGCACCTCAGTGTGCCTTCAGACAGCCCAAAGGCCCCCATGATTCTTCTGCCTCCACAACGGCCACAGACACCTTTTTCCATTGGCCTTTGTATTTGGTCCCTGCTTCTTGAAAGAGTTTTAAAACAGAGACCCCTCAGAAAAGCTCACCTGCAGCAGTGGGGTTTGAACATGAAGGTAAGTGAAAAAGAGACTGGCTGTTTCACATTGTCACAGACGTGCAGAGTATGTACACAGAGGGTAGTATTCCCAGAGGGTCAAACTTAGGTGTTGTCAAGTGTGCACCAGGCTGGGGACCTGTGTGGCTGATAGGACTGTTTTGAGGCTGCTTTTGGAACTGGAGAGTGTGCTGGCTTGGTCGAGGTGAGCACCAGGGCACAGTGGTAGGATGTCTGAGGATTCTGTCTATTCTTACCTTAAAAGCACTGACAATCTCTAAACCCAGTCCTAATGGTGTGGGAGCCCCTCTTCTGTGCAATTGAATTCAAGCTGGTGTCTCATGCACATGAATGCCACCCTGTAGGAAGGAAGCCCTGGGGGGAAGGAGTGTCCCATTTCCAAAACCAAACTGCAGCCCTAGTGTTATTTCCTCACAGCTTCAAGTTGGCATGTGAGTTGATAAAAATCCCTCAGCTCACATCTTTCCCAGAAATGCCAGTCAAAACCCAAGCAGCTATTCACCCAAAGTACCAATTTTATAGTTCTGTGTGTGTCTATAATCTATTTACCAGCATTCCTATTTCAGTATGTGCCTGTTAATAAGATTAGTAATTAAAAAGCTTGATAGGAATTGGCAAGCATAGCTCCTCCGCCTTTCCCTCCCCTCCAAGCCGGACTGGCGTGGAGTGTGAGGCACGGTTGGCAGAGTACCTGAGGGAGTGAAGGCAGGAGGCTCTGCTGAAACCTCCTCCTGCAAGAAAGCAATGGAGAAATCCCGACCCTTATGGGACAATCCCCTGCAGTTTGTTTTCGCCTGCATTTCCTATGCTGTGGGGCTGGGAAATGTGTGGAGGTTTCCATACTTATGTCAGATGTACGGAGGAGGTAAGTGTGGTTTACATTTTCTTGCTTCCCTCGAGGAGGAGTGGGGCAAGCTTTAAGTCCAAAAGTATGTTGTCCATGTTAATGCTCTGTTCACCCAGCAAGGTCCAGGGCAGAGTAGAAGGTCTGGCTTTGTGCTAGTGTACAATCTGTTTTATTGTGGCTTTATTTTATGTATTTTTTAGCATTAGGCTTTTACCTGACACCTGCCCCAATATAGTGGCATTTGTTTCCTGTAAGTGCAGTGAAACAGGGGGAAGGCCCATGCTTTCTAAAGAAACAGATAAAGTGACAGATATAGATCCACGTAGTATTCATTTATTATATTTTTGCCCCACTGAATCACTCCAAAGGTATCAGAACCTGGTTCATGTCCTTGTGCATTCACCTATGGAGACTTGGAAAATATTGAAAAGGGGAGATGTTTACTCTGATTTAACTTAAAGATCAGCTGTATTATTTCAAGTACCTGTTATTAATATCTTAGTTTTTATACAAAGCCTTACTTTAGGAGATGATAATTTGGCTGCAATTCTGCCTTGAAGTTGGTTGAAATGCCTTAATCAACAGGAATTCCACAGCTAAAGCCTCCCAGGAACCTTTAAAAATAAGGTTTGTTTAATTTTTTAAAAATAAAAATTGATTTGTCCTCTAAAAATAAATAAACCAACCAAAAAGACCCCAAAAATCCTCTTTGAAAGTTTATCCTCCTCCTGGGTCCAAACTGAAGGAAGATGATATTTGTGTCATATACAAGCCACAGCTGTTCTTCCTTAGAAATCAAAAGTAAGTTAATTAGATTAATTAAAGACCTGTATTAATAATCATCTCTGGTATATAGTTACCACTGTTCTGAAGAATCTTTAGCAACTGGCTCTCTGTAAGACAAATATGTTTTTTACTGCTTCTGATACTTCATCTGTTGTCATAATTTGGGACCCATCTCAATCTTGCATTAAGGAACATGATGAGCATCTGACTCATCTGTTTCTGGTCTTCTGCCTTTTCTTCCTTTCAGGAAGAAACAGATGTTGAGCAGATTTTTGCTTTTATGCTTGTTTTGTTGGCTTGTAGCTTACTTCTGAATGCACTTGTGGTGGTAGGAGTTGGTTCATGCTGCTGTTTAAAAAGCCATCTCAGCACTGAGACTGCATCAGAGCTATCCTGTAGGATCAGGTCAGAAAAGTCCAGATAATACGGTGGGTGAAGTGTCAGTAGAAGACAGATGCTGCAGTGGCTGCAGCTTTCTTGGACAGTTCAGATAGCAGAAATGAGAGATGTGCTGTAATTTTGCAGGTATTCCCCTACGCGTGCTTTAAGGGTAAAGACTTCATATCCGACACTGAACTCTAGCACAAAGCTTAAAATGTGTTTCTGTACACAGTCAAACTGCACGTGATCAATTCACTAGCAGCCCATCGTGGCAGACCTCCTGAAGGACAGCAAAACACCGACATTTTGGGGACTTTGTGTTGTTCTTTTAACCAGCCACCTGCATTGTAGTAGGTGGTGAAAATTCTCTGAAGTGTAACCAAAACTGGAACTTTGGTTAACCTGAATAGAAGCTTAAATAAGCTTTCCTGCTCATTGCAGGGGCTTTGGACTAGATGGCCTTTAACAGGTGTCTTCCAACTCAAACTATTCTATGATTCTGTGGTACACCCAAGTATTTTCTGAAAAGCATGATTTATAAGAATATTTTTCCATTATTTTTCATTATATTTTCCATTATTTTTCTCTTCGCCACTTATATTTGTGCAGGGAAAGGCAGCTCTTTCTACTGTGAAATTAAACCTCCTGACAGGAAGTTTTGCTTTTCTTAATTGCTTTATTCGCTGCCCCCCTAAAGAGGATTCTGTGGCTTTCCAGGTGTTCACAAAACCCATGCATACAGAACATCGTTTCATATGCCAGGCACTGGGATTACGGGGGACACCGACTTGTTTGGCATCTTCCTTGTAGGAAAGCACAGAGCCAGACCCTGTCCTGCCCAGCAGGGCAATAGGGTCCTTATCGCGGATATACACTATTTGTAACCTGAGTATTTGCAGACTTTGTAACCTGTCATTCTGTTCCTCAGCAGTTTACCTCCTTCTCCTCCTTCTCCTCCTTCTCCTCCTTCTCCTCCTTCTCCTCGCTTTCCTGCAGAGAGCATGAGCTGAGCAGAGCAGGGAGGATTCAGACCTCAGAGGTGCAGTTCCTCTGTCCCTCGGCCGGCTGGGTCTGCAGTGGGGCTGGTGCTCGGCAGCGCTCAGCCCTGGGCGAGGAAGCCCCTGGGCACCAGGCAGGAGCCTGAGCAGGGGCCAGGGTGGCACTGGCCAAGCCCAGTGCCTTGAGCAGAGCCAGGCCACACTCTGCCTGTTTTGCCAACTACGGGGAGCTGGCCTGGGGGCTGTTTTTTGCCGACAGCTGGCACCGTAGGGAGCAACGCCCTGGTGTCAATGTGCAGGGGGTTGAGTAGAGCTGTGCTGATTCACAGCTGATAAGGAGCTGGTTTATCGGCTGCCCAGAATCACTTGTGTGAGACCTTTTGGTTCTACTCTTAGGGTAGAGTAGCACTAGGAGCAAGATCTGTGTGCAAACAGGATGCAGAGCAAGGGGCAGGGGCTTAGCCCGGGCACCCCCAGCTGCGGGGGGACATTGGGGTGAAGAATAAGCCTGAAGGCATTTCTCCTCCTTGCCAGGTGGCACAGTCAATGCCAAACATGTGGTAGCGCTGCTGGGAGGGTGGAAAACCTTTGCAAAGGCCTAATGCTGATTCCCCTGTGGTACATGGCAGAACTCCTTCAGTGGCTGCTGGGGCAGCTCGCACCCCACCGGCACGGAGCGGCTCCGGGAGCTCTTAAAGCTCTGACAGCTCCTTGCGGCATAGGAAGTTATCTAACAGACTAACAAAGGGGTTGTTAATAACAAGAGAGCTGGGAGGTGGGAAATTAATTCCCAGAATAAACCGGATTATTGCTCTGTGTTTATTTCCAGGTCTTTGCCTCAGTCGCTGCATGAAGTTCATTCCTCCACAGCGCTTCACAGAGCCCATTGCAAGGAATGTTAATGCCACAGATTAAATCCTAAATAAGAGATATTTACGTAAATATTTTGGCTTGATGTAAAAAGGGAAGCAGGGAAGCCTTCACAAAAGTCCAGCTTTTGACTCAGTCAGCAGCTCTTTCTGAAGTGAGCCCCAGGTTGAATACAAGGATTTTATTTTTTTTCCGGCAGAAATTTAAGCCAAAGCACATCCTGGTTGCCAGGCGGGAAGGTCCTTTTCCTTTCCTCACTGTCAGCCTTCCCATTCCTGCTTTTCCTCTTCCACAGGAACATCTCTGTGGCTCTCCATGTGGAGGGAAGCAGGGATGAGCAGCCCCATGCAGGAGGAGACTCGATGCTTCTTTCCCAGGGTCTGCTCCCACAGATGGGGTCCTGGGGGAAAATCCTTCATTCATTTGCTGGTGGACTCAGCATGGGGATTTGTGAGCTTTTTGTTTTTTTTGTTTGTTTGTTTGTTTTTTATTTTAAAGCAAGGCCAGACTTCAATCTGTAACTCAAAACTCTGTGTTTGACACAGAAGTTGCTATTACCTTTTCTTTGAGCACTTTGGCTGTGTGGCAGAACACCCCACAGTGAAGTAAATCTTTCCCTCGTCCTCTTTGTCTCATTATCGTTTACAAGGTTTGGCAGGTGGTTGGTTACCCTTTAACAGCCCCAGCCCCCAGCATTGCTCAAACCGCCCCGACGCATCTGGGCAGCGCTGCCACACCGCAGTGCCGACCAACACATTTTAACAGCAGAAATCCCAGCCCTGCCAACTCCCTGCGGAAAATTCCTTGTGCCCAGGCAGTCAGCGCCCACCGGCCTCTGGGACACTGCCTGAAACCTCTGTGAGATGTCCTTTGGGGTTGGGCCGTGCCCTCAGTACTCAGAGTACCTGGACAGGACAGCACCCAGACCCAGCCAGCCTCTGGGACACTGACAGCATGACTTGAACACAAATAGGGCAATGTAATGTTTATCTTGCTGCTGATCTGCTGAAGGCTGACTGTCAGGTTTGTTCTCACAGGTGGCTTTTTGATCCCATACCTTATCATGTTGATTGCCGAGGGGATGCCGCTGCTCTACTTGGAGCTGGCCGTGGGGCAGCGTATGCGGCAGGGCAGCATCGGCGCCTGGAAAATAATAAGCCCTTACCTCTGTGGTGTGGGTACGTTCTCAGCTTCCATCTTTATTTTCTAGCATGCAGGGAACATGGGTGGTTTTAGATTGGAGTGCTTTGTCTTTCAGAGTAGAACCAGGTGGGAACTTGGGTTTTTCTGGGTCTCACCAGACTGGGCAAAGCCAGACACCTCATGGCATGCATTTATCCTGTGCCTTGTTGGGCATTGGGACCAGACCCCAGCTTGCTTTGTTGGGTCTGGATTCAGAGGTGCGAGTCCCCCAGCCCTCAGGCAGACTGCCAAAATCATGGCGTAAAGGCCAGTGCTAAAATCAGCCCTTGGGGCTGCCTACAATGGGCTTAGGCCCTAAGACTACCTTCCCAAAAACTCAACATGAGTGATAAAATGGTGCCTTAATTTCCTGCTGTTCCAGTTTACCATTTACCATGATGTCCACCCTTAGCTACATTTTTATGTTACTAAATCACCCTGAAAACCCAAGCTATCATTAATTTACATAAGGACACAGTTTATTTTTAATGATACACTGAATATTCTCTCCCCGGGGCCTAGAGTATCAAACCCAATCAAATAGAGTTCAGGATAGTCCTGGCAGGGGGAGGAGGCAGTGACTACAGTGACAGGGACATGCCCTGTGCACATGGCTGTGCAGGGACAAAACCTCTCCTGTGTCAGCTATGTGGTGCTGCTCCCACCCCACAGATGTTATGGAACCCTGGGCATTTTGGGGTTTTCTACTGACCAAGTGTCTCCCTCCATACCCACAGGAGTTGCCAGTGTTGTCGTCTCCTTCTTCCTCTCCATGTACTACAACGTGATAAATGCCTGGGCCTTCTGGTACCTCTTCCACTCCTTCCAGGTGCGTGGGCTCCCAGCGGCCCAGTTTGGCCGCGCTGTGGCTGCAGAGGGTCACAGTGGCTTTGCATTGGTGCTGGACGTTGCATGGCACCATTGTCAGCTGGGAATGGGGAGAGGGAGGGTTGTCAAAAGCTTCAGAAACCCGGGGCTTTGCTGGAGGGAAAAGTGAGGCAGTGATGTCTTCTTCCATGATCTTCCAAGAGGCGTTGGCTGTTGTCTTCTCACCATGGAATTTAGGTCAAGACCAGACTTGTGACACTTTGGTCACATATGCCTTGGTGCCAGGGTGTCCTGCATCCTGGGATGGACCTAGCTGATGGTAGGGGAGACGTTTGGTGAGTGCCATCCCCAGGGGAGGGGGTTGAAGAAGCTTAGTCCGTGGGGAGAGAATCAGTTTGGTCAGCCCCAAGGAAGAGGGACAGAGCTGACCTGTCTTTGGGTAGGCGGTTCAGAAAGGGTCATCTCCAGGGGATTAGAAAGCATCAGTCAGTCCTTGGCGAGAGGGTTATTCCCAAGGGAGACCCTTGTCAAAGGAGACCATCTGCAGGGGAGAAGGTCATCCCCAGCCCTGGAGAGCACCACGCAGAGAGAAGCAAGCCGGGGCAGAAAGCCACCTTGCCATCATCCTCCCTGTTCCCCATTGGCACCTCGGCTCTCCCTGCCACGCCGACAGCCTGCACTCACTCCATGCCCCTTCCTGCCAGGACCCGCTGCCGTGGGCCACCTGCCCCCTCAACAGCAACCGCACGGGCTACGAGGAGGAGTGTGAGAAGACATCGTCCACGCAGTACTTCTGGTACCGGCAGACCCTGAACATCTCCCCGTCGCTGGAGGCCAGCGGCAGCGTGCAGTGGGAGCAGGCGCTGTGCCTGACGCTGGCCTGGCTCGTGGTTTACCTCTGCATCCTCCGCGGCACCGCCTCCACCGGCAAGGTGAGAGAGGGGCACAGCCCCGCCGAGCCCCCGCGGGACGTGGGGAGGCGAGACGGACACTGACAGGCAGTGAAGGATTGCTGCTGCTCCTTGGGCATCTCCCCCGCAGCACTGAGCTCTGCTGCCTCTGTTGCCCTGTTAAGCTGAAGCAGGATCAATCAAAACACTGAGTGATACTGAAAAATAATCCAGAGAAGTCCTTTAAACAAAGCCAGCTCTCTGCAAAACCAGTTGTCAGGCTGCTGGCCATGAGGAAAGCCGCCTGCCCCAGCAGAGCCGTGTCAGGAGACATCTATTCCTTGGTCTTTGCAAGAAAAACAAGACATCTACTGGACATTTTTTGCTTGCTTTTTACTCACAGCAGAAGTTATGAGGAAGTGGGGAGAAAAACCCCAATGTCCTGGCTGAGCCTGCACTAAGCAGCAAGCTGAGGGCTGTAATCCCCAAATCGTCTTAGCCAAATACAGAAAGCCAAGAGACTGTAAACTAGGAGTAACCTCTTAAACTTGCTGCAATTGATTCAGTTAGATTTTGATTCAATTTGATTAAATTCAAGTTTGATTTTGACCTTTTATGAGCTCTGCTTACCTTCCTTGTAGAGAAAAATAACCTTTGCTTAGTAAGTTTTTGAAAGATAGTTGTGAACTGGTGTTATGCCACCGAATGATGCAGAACTGAGTTTATGAATGCTGCAAATATTTTAGATTTTTGTTTGATTTCCAATCAAAGAGAAGATGCTTGGAACAGTAGCGCAGGTCTTCAGTACTATTAAAGACTTATTTCCCTAAAATGTAAATCTGAAGTTAGATTTGTCTGACAACATTTCTTTAAAGATTAATGCAGGATAACAAGCACAATAATGGGAATTATTTATGTAAAGTGAGACATAGCACATTAGCTTTGTCTTGCGTATTCTCTAGACCATGGTCTTTACCCTCTTTCCCCAGGTCGTCTATGTGACAGCCTCTTTGCCATACTGTGTTCTCATCATATACCTCATCAGAGGATTAACACTTCACGGAGCTGTGAATGGGCTTGTCTACATGTTCACACCAAAGGTACAGAAGAACTCTCTTGGATTTTTCAGGAAACATTATCGGTAAATGAGCATACCAGTTTTTAAAAGGTCTTGGTCCTCCTTTTCTTTATACTGAATTTTTGCAGCATTAGCACAGGTCTGTTAGCTGGAAACCTCAGCTGGGAGTGACTGGAGGCTCCCATGGTGCCCATAAGCTGCTTGCACAGCTCCTGCAGAAAAAGACCTTCCATTAGCACAACCTATTACTTCCAGTCAGAGCAGCAACCCTGCCCAAAACCACCCCTGACCTCTAATGTGTGCACAAAGGGCCCCATCCCTGCCCTTGTCCCTATCCCTGCAGGCTGGAAGGGGCAGTGCTGGGTACTTAATGGAACTTCATGGTCTTGCTCTCTTGTCTGGCTTTTGCAGCTGGAGCAGCTGTCGAACCCCAAGACCTGGATCAGCGCTGCCACACAGATTTTCTTCTCGCTGGGCCTTGGCTTTGGCAGCCTCATTGCCTTTGCCAGCTACAACGAGCCCAGCAACAACTGCCAGAGACACGCCATCATCGTGTCCCTCATCAACAGCACCACCTCCATATTTGCCAGCATCGTCACTTTCTCCATCTACGGCTTCAAGGCAACCTTTAACTATGAGAGCTGTATCAACAAGTAAGAGCCTGGTGTTGCACTGGGTTTCTGCTGCAAGCTGTTCTGGGGCAGGTGAGGGGAGAGGTAAATAAATAACAGCACTCAGCGCTGCCAGCACTGCCCCAAGACCAGAGCTGATGCTGCTCTAATAAAGCTAAAGGAGCTATTCAAAGCGATGAAGCCTGAGATGAAAGGTCAGAGCGCTTTGCCTTTTGACACCTGGGTGCTGCTCCCAGGCACAGGCCTGGTCAAGAGGATGAGTTTGCCTGGGCAAATCACACAGGCACTTTCCCCTGTGTTCTTGTGTGGGAGTGTGGGGGAGCTGATTAATAAGTGCAGTGATGCTCAGATCCCCCTTTTTAAGGCTAAGCCCTTGAGTTGCAGGAGCTCAGCCTCCTTGGCTGCGATGCTCTGCAAGTGCCCAGCAGACTGCAGGATTGGGTCCTGTACCTACAAGCCTTCGTGCAGTCCCTGGCACAGGGCCCAGAGCAGTTACACATTTACTTATATTTTTAGAGCTTTCAATCTGTCTGCTGATCAGAGAGGAAACCAAACTGCTAGCCCTTACTTATTGCCAAAAGACTTCTAAGTTGGTGGGGTGTGGACATGAGACTGCAGGGCAAAGGGGAAGAGACCAGCCAGCACTGGCCAGCACCCAAAATACCTGCCTGGGAGCAGCAGTTTGGGCTGAGGAGCTGCTCCCTCCAAGGCGCAAATGAGTAGTACTAGGTTGCCTGTGTCCCAACACTGTGCTTGAAGTGCTGCTCTCACCCAGGGAGATTGAAGCCCTGGGCCAGCAAAGCATTCCCTTGGGGCCACTGGAGAAAAGGGATGACCATGTCCTGGTGCTGAAAGCCATTAAGTTCCTGTAATCCTTCCCAGGGTGATCCTGCTGCTGCTGAACGCTTTTGACCTGGAGGAAGGCTCTTTAACAGCAGACAACCTCAATGAGATGAAAGATTACCTCATGGCCACTTACCCACAGGAATATGCCCAATTAGCGCCACAGATTAAAAACTGCAGCTTGGAAGCTGAGCTAGACACGGTGAGTTGCCTTTTTGTGGTGTCTCCTTTACTCCCACTGAGCCTAGGCATGCCATGTGAGCCTAGGAGCTGCCTGGCCAGGGCTGGGGATCATTTCTGCACCTCAGGATGGGGCAGGGTCTCGCTTGGGTCATTAGTATCCAGTGCCCGAGCAGTTGGGATAAACCAGTGAAGACCTCACCTGCCTTTGCTATGCAAAGCCCCGCCTCAGATGTCCTTTATCATGACACAGAATCACTTTCTTTAGTCTTGTGTCCTTTATTGAGCTGAGGAGTGGCCTGCAACTCAGTTTTCTCCCCTCCCCTTGTCTCCGTCAGGCTGTCCAGGGGACGGGACTGGCATTTATAGTCTATTCAGAAGCCATCAAAAACATGGAGGTGCCCCAGCTGTACTCTGTGCTCTACTTCTTTATGCTGCTCATGCTGGGCATTGGCAGCATGCTGGGAAACACGGCTGCCATCCTCACGCCACTGACCGACAGCAGGGTCATTGCCTCCCGCTTTCCCAAGGAGGTGATCTCAGGTAAGCAAGCACCCGCCAGGCCCCACGGTGAGCACGCGTGTGCGCGTCTGCGTGCAGAAGCTGTGGTGTCCCAGTGCTGCTGAGTGGAGTGCCACTCCACTCTGACCTCGGGTGGAGCAGGGAATAGCAAATATGCTGCTTCAAGGGCTTGTCTGCCCGAGTGAAATCCTGCCCATGCTGTGCAGCTCTCGCCCTTGGGAGCTCCCAGAGCACCAGGGCAGTCGTGGCTGTTTATTTCCAGGCTTCCCGACGCATCCCCAGGTCCTTCAGACTCCAGCCTGCTGACTGCTGAAACTTAAAGTGAGGGTACAAATAGCAACATAATTTCAGCAAGTACGAATTCAGTCACATCGCCAGAATCCCAAATTGTGAACAGGCTCAAGTCGCCTCAAAAGAAATAGGTTCTTAAATAGGTGCTCCTGTCTGGGCATGGAAATCAGTTGTCCTGCCTTAAAACCTGTTCTAGCTGGATGGCCAGCAGCAACAGCAGGTGCTGCGTGCACGTGTGACAAGGCTGTAGCTAAGACTTAGTTGTCTTGACCATGTCTGGGGTGATGTGCTGTGACTGTGCAGGTGTAAGGAGCAGCAGTTTAATGACAGTCACACATGCAAAAGGACAGGTCCTTTCCAAAGGAGACGAGAAAATCCTTCTCATCAGAGAAAGCTGCTCAGCAGAAATCCCACCAGCTTTTTAGTCACAGGAAGTGTGGCATTTTCCCTACACAAACTTCCAGGTGTAATGGCAGGATCCCTGTTTTATCCACACAGGTGTTGTGTGTTTCATAAATTGTATAATTGGCCTGATCTTCACCATGGAGGCTGGAAATTACTGGTTTGACATCTTCAACGACTACGCAGCCACCCTCTCGCTGCTGCTCATCGTGCTGGTGGAAACCATTGCCGTGTGTTACATCTATGGGATAAGGAGGTAAGAGCTGGAGCCCTGCCGCCTTCATGGTGGGACAGCTGGGGGAGCGGCCAGGGGCCAGGAATAAAAATACTGCCTTGGGATAAATGTTTCTCCTGTGCTATAGGATCAGCAGGGCTATGGGGGTCCCTCTGCCCTGCAGACCCCTTCTAGGGCCTTGCTCAGGGCTGTGAGGGCCAAGGTGGGCTGACACCATCTCTGCTGGCTGTAGAGGAGTACTAAGGGGGTACAGCTCCCTGCTCTTGTCTTTGGTCTCTGGAGCAACTTCTGCCAAAACTCTACTCCTCCCATGACAGGAATTTAGCACAAGCACAAGCCTGCCAGTAAGTCTGATTTCAAAGGCAGCCACCTCGTACATTGTTTGTCTCCCAAGTCAATCCTTGTGGGTAAAAAGGAAGCTCTGGAATCAGGAGAAGTTTTGAGCAGCAAAGGTGTTTCAAAATAGGTGAAAGGCTTTCGCATTTGGTTTGCTAGTCTGCCAGCACAGAGGGTGTCCAGGCACATACATGGGTGTTTTCTCCCTGATGACTTCAAAGTCTTTGAGTTAGATCCAGGTCTCCTGTGAGATTTTTAGGTACCATTTACAGTGTCAGTACTTCCTCAAAGACAGGTAACAGCTCTGAGAACACTCAGCTACACAAACCCAGCTGTTTTCTCCACAGTACTTCAGCATCATTGCTTCTGTCAGCTGACACCAGTAACAGTCTGAGCTTAGACTTCAGGCAGAACTTTCTTGCTGTACCTATTTCTAGCTACTCTGCAATTCGGGATTCTCTCGGAAGCCTCACTGTCTTTTTCGATTTTCTCCTCACTGTAGTTCTGGTGAGCCAGCTTTTCAGACAATAATTCTCTGCTCATTTGTGGTAAACTGTATTCCCCTTTCTCTTCTGACATTCTCAATTCGGTAGGTGGTTTTTAAAGTAAGTCAGAACAATGAGTATATACAATACAGATTGAATATCTGTAGCCAGTCTCAAAAATATGTGTTTGGTTTTCTTCACAAAAATGTTTGGTTTTCTTTTGAACAGATTTGAGAAAGATCTCTACACCATGATTGGACACAAGCCAAACTGGTATTGGAAAATTATGTGGGCTTTTGTTAGCCCACTGCTAATTATAAGCCTATTTATTTTTTACCTCACCGACTATATCCTCACAGGAACATTGCAATACCAAGCATGGGATGCCACACAGGTAAAAAGAGTTTTGGGTTTGGGCTGTTTCTCTGTTTTAAACTTTCCTTAGTTCCTGGAGGGATACAAGCTTCCTTCCTAACTATACTGTTCCACAAAACAGCCTTCTGAAAGTGAGTAGCTGGAGTCAGGGCCATCCCTTAATTTTGTGGAAAGGAAAACCAGGGGAAACTTGACTTAGTGATGATGCAATGATTCTGAAATATCAACTCATTTCCCTCTGTGATTCTTAATTAACCCTTCATAGAATTAAATTTCATTCATGTCGAAGACCCAAATATCATCTTTAAAAATACACTTAAAAACCTCGTACTTTCAAAGCGTATTTACTTTGAACAAAATTAGTGCACTTTAACAGAACTGAGCTGCTGCTGGAATAAATAGCTTTCATAATTTCCTTATACATTTTTCTTCATGGCCAGAACACTTTCTTAAGAATACTGGAGTTGTGCATTATCACAGAGCAGTTACTACTGGATAAAAGTAATCACTGTTTTCATAACTTTTTGTGGAAATGTTTCCATTGTGCAGGAACAAAGCACGTAATTGTTTTCATGTCATGGCAAATTTGGGATTCATGACAGGCCTGGCCTGTTGACTAGGTGTCAGCATGAGCCCACAGGCTCCAGGAGAGGAACAGAAACCTGTCAGAGGTCAGGGCCCAGCCACCTCATTAAGAAACACAAATCAAGCCAAAATCTGCTCTTTACCAAAGCTTGCAGTTTTCCCCAGTCCTGTTGTCAGCAGCTCTGTTCTTGTCAGTTTTCAGTGTGTATGGTTGGACGGAGAACACTGAGGGCTGCCAGACTGAAAACTCTGAGCTCCTGCTTATATCCATAGACACAGCTTTGCCCCTGGCCCGGCTCTGGGAGAGATCCCACCGATCCAACGCTGCTTTTCTCCCTTGCAGGGGCAGCTGGTGACCAAGGACTACCCCGGCTACGCCCTGGCAGTGATCGGGCTGCTGGTGGCGTCATCCACCATGTGCATCCCCCTGGGAGCACTAGTGACTTTTATAAGGAAGAGACTGAAGAGGGAACGAGTTTCAACTGTTGCATGAAAGCTGACAGCTGGATTTGGGAAGACTTTACCCCCGTCACCAGTGACTGGGCACTTCTGGAAGACAGCAGCAACCATTATTTGTAGCAGCTATATAGAGTTGAGGATGGTGGGTGCTGTATTGACCAAAAAGTGCTCTTGGGAGGTTCCACAACGGTTTTTGGGGGGAAAAAAAAGCTCTTCTGTAACAAGATGAAGCTTTAAAGTGGCCTCTGTAAGAGGTGAGAAGAGCTGCTCACAAAAAAGCCAGCTAGCACAAATTAACCAGCACATCAGCCCATTACCCAGTAGGTGATTCTGTTCCACTCTTGCAGCACTGCCTGTGTGGAAACATGAACAACCAAGCTCCTGCACCAGCTACCAGCACATGCCCCCGAACCATTCAAGACCCTTAAGCGTCCTCATTGCTCAAAATGACGTCTGTGTTTCATCAACAGGTGAAACTGCTGAAGTCTGGCAATGAGAATGTGATAATTGCTTTCCTACGTGGGAGTAATCAGCAGGATGGCATTTGGGAGATAAATGTGGCCGGCACGGCCTCTTTTATACTTGTGTCCAGCAAAGCAGTGAACATATATATATTTATGCATATATCTATATATATGCACACCTGTGTGAGCTGCACATGTTCTCCCACCTCCAGAGGCTTCCAATTCCAGTATGCAACTGTGCACTGTGCTGTACTTTGTATTTTCTAGGGATGTACTTTAAGTGCACTAGAAGGTATCTGTGATAAAGCTGCTTTACGAGCCCCACCCAAACTAAAGTATGCCATAAAATTAGCTTTGACAAAGTTCATATCCAGGTGTTCTTTAATCATCAGATGTAACAATCCAGCAGTTCCATCGACCTGGTCAATTTCCCTGCGTAAATGTTTTATAAAGAAAGCAACATGTTTAAATTGCAAGCTTCATGTAATAGAAAACATTAAAATTGTATCTGTGAACTTTAGAAAAGGTTGCTCTGAAGAACAATAATAGAGATAAACTCAATGGGACAGGGGTTCTTAACACAGTGTCTCAACTCTGGGAGCATTAGAGGATGGTAAGTGCCTTAGAAAAGAGGGAATAATTTCAAAAATGGTTTAAGCACAAGTCTCTCATTCTGGGGCAAAAAGCAAGAGGAATTATACAGCCCCCGGGGTGGGCAAAATCTTGATAGGGACAACCAAGATCCATGTAGTCTGCAACACCCCTAGAAACAGGACACATCTGCCTCTCTTCCCAAGCTTTGCTAACAAAGGAAAGACACCTTTTCACATTTCAATTTATTAAAAATGCATACCATAAACAAGACATGTACAAAATATATCTGAAACTGCCCAGATTTGGTAAGAGTTGCACGATGAGGAGTTATCGTCTTGGGCCTCCTCTTCCTCTTCCACGCCCTCGGCCTCTGCCACGGCCTCTTCCACGGCCTCTTCCAGCCACTTGGCAGGTAAAAGAAAAAGGGTAAATCAAGTGAGAGTCAGGAATACTTTCATTTTGATTAGAACATTCTGTATTGAGCACAAGCACTCCACTGCTTCCCTGTGCTAAGACATTAAGTCTGTTAATGCTCAGTAAGTTCCAGGCAGTATTTTCATCTTTTGTCTTAGTTCTTCCAGTATACAACTTCCACAGACTACTGTCTGTCCTTGGCTTCACCGCAGAAAACAAGGGCATACAACAGCTGGCTGCTCCCTAGGGACTGGGTAATCTGACAGGAAACCAGGATTCCTCTTTTTTCCATATAAATATATTCAGTCTGGTTTTTTTAGAGGGAAATGCAAATTCTGACAAGCTGCGAGATTCCCAAACCCATCCTGTCTCAGGCACCATGTGGTTTTTAAGTCAGCGCTTCCAAAGGATCCCGGCATCCAACGCCTCCTACTGGTCTCAGGGATGCCTCTGCCAATTGCAGATGTGATCCTAAGGACACGGTCTTGACGGTGTGCTCCCAGTTTTAATTGTAAGGGAAGACAGAATCACAGCATAGCGCAGGCCACAAGCAACTGCTGAATGTCTTGTGATCCATTAGGTGATAATTTGCCTTTGCACCTCTCTCTCACAAAGAAATTTGTTGCAAGGACACTGCAAACTTTTAGATGATTGGTTCATTTCAAACGTGTTTCTGGGCGCGGGGCTCAAAAAGATATTGAAAACTCTGCGGAAGCGAGTGGCTCTCCCAGAGATACCCACTGGGACCCGTACTCAAGGAGCAGGCTGTGATAATTATTCTGGGACATCGGTTAGAAATGCAGAAAAACCAGAAAGAGCGGAGACCCAGGACAAATTTGCCGCAAGCAAAAGGTGTCATTACGTTTCTGGTAATACACTGACCCTGTCAAATCCACGGAAGCATCCACCTCAGCTGGAGGATGGCAGCATCAGCAGGCAGCCGTGCTCACCGAGCGCCAGCACACTCGGACCCCAGGCACGCGTGGCACGCACACCCCAGCCAGCATCCCGCCCTTCCCGACCGCGCGCCAGGGACAGTTCAAGGGTCTCACACGTCTGAAGCCCAAGGGCACCCATGGATCCAGGCAAAGCACAGCACGGCTTCGGTCTGAGAGCGCTCCCGCACCCTGGGGATGCGGGGAGCACCAAACGGAGGGACCTGGAGCTGTCTGGGCCGCTTTCCCCAGCGCTGACACCAAGGAGGGGTGTCCTAAGGCTCGGGAAAAAGCAATCCAACCACGCTCCTTCCTCGTGTGGCCAGATTGTTTAGCAAAGCCCCTTTGTGAGCTTCGTCCCTGCTCCCTATCCAGGCAGCAGCTGCAGCGCTCGCACAGCCGAGGCTCTTCACCCGCAGAGCACCCTGCACACCCACACGCTTCCACGCTAATTACAGGAGAAACGGCACCGACAACTGCGGAGCAGGATTCGCTTTCGCTTACAGCTCGCCGTTTTAAAAACACACGGATTGACCGGTGGGCAAAGCACATACTGCCGCTGGTTTCCTGGGGTCTACTGGAGACTCGTCTTTAGCTTGAGTTACTCTCTATACTGTGAGGCTTCCAAGGAAAAAGATTTTTATTCACCAGCACTCTGAGAAAAAAAGTTCCAGGAACACAGCCTCGATTCCCTCAGGTTCTCCAGTGGCTCAAATTCACCGAGACCATTTTTATGCCCCCTCCCAGGTTTTGGTGAACCATTCAGCACCATTTGAGATACTGTCCTGTACTTATTATCTGTGTGAAGCTCCCCATACAAACCGGGGAAACACAGACATCTGGAGAAGAGGAAGTGTAAATCTCCTTGGGTGCCAACTGTTAGACTCGGGTTAAGACTTACTCAAGCTGACAAACGTTTACATTTTTAAAAATAGATGCACAAGAAGCCATAACACAACTTCAAGTGAAAGAAGCTCCACAGATGCCAAGGAGGTGGGCAAGGCAGACTGAGCCAGGGCCATGTGAAACCATCAGGGATGAAGGAATTCAACACCAAATGCAGAATGTTCAGACACTCAAATCAGGCACCTTCACACTCCCAGTACTAAAATGCACCAAAAGCAGAACAAATACAGACGAGGAAAGCACAAACTCACCTGCTTCTCTTTTCTTGGATTTGACTTTTGGTTCAACATCCACTAGCAAAGTATCTAGAGGCAAACTGTCGGGCAGAATGAAGTAGCGGATGTTGTTCCCGCGAATGCTCAGAGTCTCCAGCTGCACGGGCTCTCTGTTCTTCAGAGTCATTTTCACTGCTTTGAGATGTGTGTTCATACTCACATCCACTCCTGAAACAACACAAGCCTCGCTTCAGGGATGAGGTCTCTCGTAAGGGTGCACATGGAATGAGATTTATCCTGTTCATCAACACCTGCTTCTACCACTCGTGAATTACTTCAGCCTGTCACAGAATGAAACCACATCTCTTCTCTCTCTTGAATTATGCCAGTTACCACGTGGGGCCTTTAGCTCCTCATGCTTAGAGATCTTTATCCAAATCCTGGCACTGGCTGCTTTGTAAACTGTTAAAATAACTCCTCTGAACAACAAATAAACTACTGCTTACTACAGAAGGCTAATACTAACCTTCAGTCCTTTAAAAAAGAAGTAAAACAAATCTTGGAGGAGGAAAAATAACCTGGATAATTTCCTTTTTCTGTAAGCCTTAGGAAAATCCAACCACAAAAGCAACATTTACCTTCTGATAAAACACATTCAACACCAGAGTGAATTTTCGGTGAAAGCACATAAAATACCCACTGCAAGGAACAACCACTGTGGTTACAATCTCTGTTACCAGCCAGCACATAAGAATGGTATGGAATCAGTACTGTGCACACTATGCTGCATTATGCATAATCCCAAACTGGAAAGGGACCATCTCAGTTGGATGCATGTACTGTGTTACAGCCGTGAGAAGCAATTAAAAAAAAAAACAAACAAAAAACCAAAAAGCCAGAGGATTTTATTTTGCATATCCAGAGCTTTAGGTGAGGTTTGATCTCCAGCTATGAAGACAAAGATGACAGTGACTTTGTCTGTCTGTCCTCTCCCCCTCCCTCTAGATTTCACACAGCTCCATCCCAGCCTTGGCTGCTGTGAGGGGCATTACACAAAACCATCGGGAGGAAGAGGAGGTTGTGCAACGCTTTTACAGATTCTTAGCACAGTGAGAGCGGCTTTGCTCAGCAATTAAGGCTGAAAGAGCAGCGAGGCCAGGAGCCCAGCAGTGCTGTTTGCTTCCCATCTGGCTGGGCTCAGCAGAGCGTGCTGCAATCCGGCACCGGGGGGGCTCACTCGGCTCTAATCAAAGCCGACGGACCTGGCCGCAGAGCAACGCCGGCTCGGAACTCTGCCCAATCCCAAAAAAGCACCTCGGCAATCCTCTGGAATAACCCTACTGAATTCCCTGCAGCTTCAGCTCAGAGACGCAAAGAAGCACCTGGTAATCAGGAACTACCACAAACCGACGGGACAGCACCCGGGAGAGCGGATTCCCCGGGCCAGGATTTCTCTCTGCCCTGTATCCCACACCCAGCTCTGCGTTTTCCAGCCCGCCTCTCGTGAAATCCAACGTATGCAAATATGCATTTTCATCCAGATTCACCTCAATGGAAGGCGTGCTCAACGCAAATAATCGACTTTATTTTTTAGATTAGAACCTCCTACACGCAAAATTTAACCAATTTAAGACCGCATCAGCTGGAACGGGTTACCCAGAGAAGCTGCGGCTGCCCCATCCCTGGCAGTGCTCCAGGTCAGGCTGGATGGGCTTTGAGCAACCTGGTCGAGTGCAAGGTGTCCATGGTTACAGCTGGATGATTTTTAACGTCCCTTCCAACCCAAACCATTTAGTGACTCTGTGACTGAGCCACTAAAATTCGAAGATACTAGCAAGCAAGGCTGGGAAGAGTTTGCTTCCCTCCCCCGCCGAGCCTGCCTGCAGGCAAGGCTGCAGCTGGCCTCGGAGACTCCCAGGGCTACAGCGAATTTCATTTACAGCTCCCAGCAGAACCTTAACAACAAAGAAATCTCTGACTGCGGATGGACTCGCATCAGTGCCCGGCTGTGACTGACCCACAGAAATTCCCAAGGACTTTCGTGGGCGCCTGTGGAGAGCTGGTCAGAGCCCCCCCACTGTTCCCAGCAACCCCCGACAATATCCAGACACTTCAGCGACACGAACGCACCTCAAGCTTGCACACAAAGATGGGAATTACAAAGCCCATCTCCTGCCTTTTCCCCAGCCTGTCCCCGCAAGAGGGAGCACAGGACAAAACTCATTCAAGTCGCGGCTGCCAATGGTCCGCCGAAAAGAAACCGGGAATATTTTGCTGCCTCCTCCCGTCCTGCCGTACCTGTGATCGTTCCATGCACCTGCGTCCCATTCTTCAGCTCAATGGTCACAGTCTCATGGCTCAGCTTCATTAGAAACCTGAGAATTAAAAACGCATTTTGAAAAACCCAAACCCGTTCGCTTCCACATAAAAGGGTACGTGTTGGACAGGCAGCAGCAGCAGCACCGAGCAGTTCCGCAGCCTGAGCTCCAGAGACAGCGCTCACGGGCTCTGCTGGGGATGCTCAGCGGCGCTGCCGGTCCTGCCCGAGGGACACACGCTGCGGGAGCCGCAGCTACTTCCAGGCGGAACGGCCATTATCGTGACAAGAAGCAACCATTTTACAAAGCGCTACGCTTCCGCCAAGGCGACGCTAACCGAGCCCGGCGTGCTTTTCCCTCTACAAAGGGGGAACGGGGCTTTGCCGAGNGCGCCGGGCCGCGCGCGCCAGCGCCCCCTAGCGGCCCGGGGGACCCGGCCCTGCCCGTGAGGGGAGAGGGAGGGAAAAAGGGGACGGGGGAAAAACCGGGGTGGGGGAAAAAGGAGGATGGGCATGGTGGGAAGGAGGCGTGGATAGAAAAGTGAGGGAGGGCTTGCTGTGTGAAAGCCTGGCTTTTTGCAAGGTTTTACGACTATCAGCTTGCCTTCCTTAAAGGCAAAAAAATACATTTTAGGAAAAAAAACCCAAAAACATTACTTCATTTTAAACCTGCTTTGAGCTTTACAAAAAAGAAAGAAAAAAAAAAGCCTAGGACCTGTAAAACATTGAATTTATTGTGAAAAAAAGTTACAGCTTCAGGATCCAGAACTGTAATAGCAATAGTTTTCTCTGTGGATGCCAGTCTCTTCACTAGGTGAAGGTAAAAGGGAAAGGAAGAAGACACCTTGAATTTTCACCAATCGGTATGGTCAGCAAGTGCCCATGAGAGGAAAGAGGCAGAGAGCACAGGTGACACTGGGGATGTGGCACTGGAGGAGCACTCCAGCCCCAGTAGCACCAGAGAGATCCAGGCACGGCTGAGAGGAGCGGAACATCAGAGTGCAGACTGACATCAGGCACGGCCCGAGATCATCACCGGGGGAGTGATGAGCCCTACCTGCAACGAGCAGACACAAAACTGGACCATCCTTCAGGAGTGAAACAACTCCTCAGGAACACCTGAGAACAGTCTGCTCCAAAACACAAAATGCACTGCGGACAGTACATCTAGAAAAGTTGAACATTTTATTGTCATTTAGGAGTAGTACACCATTTGTGATTTTAGAAATACAGTCTCTTTGCAAAGCACTGAGACACAGGTGCCTTCCAACTTCTAAAACCTACATTACTCTACGTCTTACAAACCTTTTACATTAGCAATTCAAGTTTGGTCTTTGCTGCAACAAGTTCTCCACCAAAGATGCAACAACTTAGTTCTAGACTGCAAGACAGCTGAGCCAAGTTTCAAATTCCACCTGCCAGTGAGCCACTGCTTTCAAATATTGAGTCTATGATGTTCTTGTACTTTCTGCCCATGAGGGAGTTCACCTTCGAAAATTTTAAGTTAGGATTTTCCAGTTAGCCACCAACTGGTATTTTTCCATTACAGCATTTAGAAGCAAACGGATACTTTGCAAGTACTCTAGTGCTCGTGAACAGGTTATGTTTACACAAAACCCAGAGAGGCCTCCAGAAACATTCAAGGTTAGAATGAACAGTTGCAAAAGGGAAAAAAAAAAAAGAAAAAAAAAAGAAAAGAAGAATCTGTACATACTTTCAGTCATAACACAAAGGAACACTGGAGTATCAGTGTTCTTTGTTCTAGCTTCAATAGTGACACCTGTGCTAGTCCTAATAGTATTCTACATGTTTGTCCCTTCCCCCCATTTAAATTTTATACTCGCAATCTGAATATACAGCTGTACTTACAGGAAATATTAAACAATGCACAGCGCCTTAAGCAAGTTCCAGGTCTGGTTTTGAACAAACCATATAAAATAAGTGACAAAATAAAATTGGTCCTTATTTTTATACAGCTTGGAAGCACTAAATTTAAAGACACACATTAACCAGCACAAATTAGTCTGCAGCTTTTTTTTCTTAAAAGAGTGTGTTACAGTATCATGCATGAAAAGCAAGCTGCTGCTCCCAAGTAGAAATATGGAGTTTAGACTTACTGCTTTCTCCTCATGCTGTTATTCCTTCTTTCATAAATTATTTCAACATAACCAAGGATAGAAGCAGCTGACTAGCAAAACAAGATGAAGTTCTTCTTTTATGTTGTGACCCATTCTTAAAGTAATGAAGTACTTTGGAACTTTAGCATAAGGAAGGTTGAATAAACACTGCAAAGGACTTTTACATTCTTCAATTTTGTTTACATCTTCAGAAAGAAAATTCTACATTTTAACTTGCTAACTACTGGATTTTCATATGGAGACTGTAGTATTGAAACAGTGCAAGACATTTGCAACTTCAGGAACATCCAATTACACTGCCCTTTCACCCAAACAATGATTAGCAGAATATTGCATCAGTTCTAGATAAACAAGACAGGACAGAAACCTCGTTTTAGAATAGCATTAAGATTCAAAAATCTTTCCTATTTAGTGAAAAGAATCCACACACGAATATGCACGAAGGACTCCTTAACACAGACTTTATCACAATAAATGTAATCCAGCTGTAAGTCTGGACCTAGACTTTTTATTGGTATGAAGCCATATTTGTTCAGAGACCACTATCAGATGTTCCATTATTAACGCTTCAACATTTGGGTATTTTGAGACATGGAGAGCATCAGAGCTCTCTCCTGTCAAGACCAAAAAACAGCTGAAACAACCCAGGTGGAGCATGAGCTTAAGCAGTCCACTTAAGCTCCAAAACATTCCAGACACCAAAAAGCTGGCTTTTGTCTTTGCGTTACCCCAGTAAGAGTGGAGTCCTGTCCACTAATGCAATATTCCAAAGACCATTGCAACTAAGACTGTCAAGTCAGGTCTCAGCTGAAAGCTACCACCACCACCACAGGACGCCATTACCTTAGCCGTGACCCCCCCATTGCCAAGGAAGAATGTTCATAAGAGCATTTTTTGGTGTGGAAAGCAGGTCAGTAGAGACTCCAAGCAGGGCTTGAAGAATCCTCAGTACCAAGCCGCTTTCCACACACACAAATTCAGTCCATCTTCTCCTTCTGAACCAGCTTGGGTGCATCTACAAAATCCTTGCCGTTGTAAAGGATGATAGCAAAAGTTCCAAAGCTGGCACTTCCCCAGAAAAGCACATAGGCCAGTGTCTCAGTCCATGTATCACCTGAAAAGAAGATTCAGATAAAAGAAGATTCAGATTTTAGCTCATTATCTCCAATTAGCAGACCGTTTTACTTTAGGACAAATGCAAGTATTTCAAGCTCTCCCTCAGATCTGTGGTCAAACGAAATCAGAAATCTTTCACAGTTCTTGTTCTGTTTCCCTGCTTTGGAAAATTTGTATTTGCCACACACTTCTTGGAACACATTGAACAGACCTATGGAAGTCAGTCAAGAACTCTGCTGGCAGTAATGCTTGAAAATTCAAAGCAAAAGCAGAAGGCAAAAACCTTCACTGCTCCCAACACAGATTTACATTAAAGGGAAATCCATCAGAACCAGGCTTATGCCTGTATCTGGCAGTTCTGAACTGTCTTTCTGCCCAAAATCAGTCAGGTGTTTCTCTGGGGCTGCATCCAGCCTACAATAAAGCTACAGGTCTACCAAGGCATATCTAAATTTCAGGATAATTAACTGTCCCTTAATTGACTTCTACATGAATTTTAGCATTGTTTTCTATAGCACCTCAGTTTTTCCCACATTAATGATACAGTGCTAAGCCTCGATCTCCAGAGCCACCTTCAAGCAGCTTTTAGAATGACTGAGAAGCAATTCTGTACTGAACAGTTACTGGCAACTATTTACACAAAAGTTCACAGAGAAACAAGCCAGTTTTATAAAATTAAACTCAATAGTGACTTACCAGCCATTAGCAAACAAATAATGCACATGGAGAAAGCAACCACCATAATAATAGGCAACTGAGGAAAGAGGAAACAGAATAATCACTTGATACAGCAGTACAGATATTCCTTAATTTCCTTTAAGATGGGCTGTCCTGTAAAGCTATTACTTGCTTTACTTCTCAATTCACCTGCATTCAGATACAAATAATTTTTGGACAGTTCCAAAACTTAGAAGACTGTGTTCAATAATTATGTTTAGAATTGAAATACACCTCCTGTGCATTGAAAGAGAGGTTGATGTTTATGCTTTGTTAAAAAAAAAACAAA
>VWZN01018302.1:269503-295541 GCA_013396955.1 Regulus satrapa
GGGGGTGGGTGTGTGTGTGTGGGGTGTTTGTTACTGTCTATACTTCTGCACAAAGTGTGAGAAAAGAACTACAAGATTCTTCTGCAGAAGGAAACAGTCATTGATAGTGACTAGTAGAATTTTTCCCCTTCCACCTGGTGAAGCATATTTTAAAAAAAGCAAGCAGCAGTTTTTCCAATACCTCAGGGTCACTCCATTTTCTGTCAAGGGAACGGCCTGGGCTTAATCCTATAAGCAGGTATCATAGAAACATCACCAGATTACAGGGATACTTCACGACTGACAAGTCCTGCTTAGGCATATGGAGCTAGTGACTGAATGGTTGTGTTTCTCTTATCACAAATAAAGTCTCCATACTCACAGCTAAGAACTTCCAATCTTTCTTGTCATGTAAAGGACTAGCAGGTTCTACTTCATCCACTGAATAATTTCCAAGAAAAAGATCAATCGCATCCTGGAAGAGAAAGTGAGGGCAAGAGTTAGAATGCACAGCAAAGTTTATCAAATACACTTCCCCGTGGTTAAAAGCTTAACTTACTTGTCTAAATCCATCAGAAAAGTTGTTTTTGTAGTAACGTATTAGTGAGTTCCAGCCATCCATTATTAAGCCCCACTGAGTTCTCTTCCCAGTCCTGCAAAAAGAAATAGTGAAAAATATTTAAAATACATGTATAAATTCAGGACTATCATTTCAGATTTCCATTTCGTCATTATCCAGACGTGTATTACATTAAACATTTATCTAGTGTTGTCTCTGCATTATCACACATACTTGTAACAAAACTGGAAAAGAAAATGACACTTCTTTCCATCAGACAATATAAATGTGCATCTTCACGGCACACTGCCTTGGTTTTCATTTCCAGAGAGCATTTGCTTTGATATCAACACAGCAAACAATCTAGAGATTTTAGTCTGACTTCTTACCACCTGAACTGCTGCAAAAAACTCATTTCTAGCCTGAGTCCCAGATTAGTAACCTTCTCAGATATGAGGACTTGAAAATCCCAAATGTGCTCAAAAACCCAGAAGGTTCTCACAAGAAGGGCTGACTTGCCTTGTGTAATCGGTCTTTAAGGCACCAGTTCCAGCGTATTGTTTGGCACAAGCATTAGCATTATCGGCCCATGCTGTGAATAGGAAAGCAGTGAGAAATATTAAGGAAGTCATATCCTCTCTTCAGAGAAAGAGTAATTGTTTGAACTCTACAAGCAGCCTACCATTTTTGTAGATTTTCTCAAAGTCTGCCTGCTCTTCAATTCTCTGTCCCACATGCAGAACACCCAGTCTCTGGAATAAAAAGCACATTGAGGCTTGCTAGGATTTTGATAGAAAAATTAGGATTTGCTTTCAGAAAAAACTGTATTTATCAAACTTGAGTCTAGTCCACACAACACAAGTAAGCAGTACAGTAACTCCACTGTGCAAGCTCTTACTGGAGCACTGAAATTACATTTCAATTCCAAATGGAAAGCCTCCCTCCTCTTCCAGCTTATCAAAGAAGAATAAAACATTTACCTGAAGCTGGGCCTGAAGAGACCTGCGTGCTAACAAGCTCTGGATCACGTTGGTCCGATCCAGGCAGTCCATGCAGTTGCTGCGGAACGTTCCTTCCTGCTGAGTCACAATTTTACCCTCCGAGTCAACTAGAAAGTAACTAACACATACAACACACGTATTTAGAGACAGCAGTCCACATAAACCACGTTTTCACAAGCAGACACACCCTAGCAATCAAAACATGATTGTCCTGAGCATCTGATGAGTGCTCAGCCATGTCTTTGAACTTTGGTGCCTCCCTAAACTCTTGCCATGCTGAAAAACAGCATAAATGGATGAACAGTAGGGCAGTATTCACCCTTACCATTTAGAAAGTCAATCAGCAATATTGAGTTATATGCCACTGGGAAGAGCAGCTTCTGGTGCAAAATCAGGGATTTGTGGCTTTCCCCCCCCCCAGTTATTTTAGTATTACAGCTCCACACGTACAAAGATCATTAGCAGAGCCTAAAGTAGAAGTAACCAGATTTGTTTCTAAGTGGTCACTACTTCAATCCAGTCACCAACCCATTAAAAAGTCACCTAAGTTGTCAGGCACACCTCTCTTCCAGGAAGAGGTGTCATTTTTAAGGGTGCTCACAAAATATGGAAAAATCTGCTACTGTCACACGCCATTCTCTCCATTATGAGAGCACGTAGGGGAACCAGATGTTTCCCCTTGCATATGCTAATTATTACCCCAATCTTTTAAATCCACTAAACCTGGTGTTTCCAGTAGTTGATAACAAACAGCTTACTTTAAACAGAATTGTACACATGCATTCCAATGCTGAGCTGGTAAAACAAAACAAATATTCCAATCTACTTATCAGCTGGATGTGTGAATGGGACAGAATTATGCCTGTCCAGCCATAGCATCAAACTTCCAGTCGTCTACAGCTTTACAGATTATAATCTATAGATTAAGTTACTCCAATATGTAATAATGAACTCTGGACTAGCATACAATCCACTGTTACTGTAGAACATTTTTATCAAGTCCTGCAGTGGTGCAGGAGCCTTAGAAGCACATGAATTTACTTTGATTAGCTTTGTGTTTTCTTTTAAGAGCCATTTCCATCATTCTTGAACTAGTTTTGTTAAACCATGTTTTACATTGCTGAAGACTAAAGCAGACAATAATACCTGTGAAATCTTCCTTTCCCCCCTAAGTTTTGCCTACAACTGATTTTAGGATAAGATAGTTTGTCATTGTCCTAATTAACTAGAAATGTCTTCTCTTAAATGCTGCATCTCCTACAGCTGCTCTAAAAGATTTAAAAACTAACAAAAACCACCTCCTGTAACCCAGCTCTCCTTTCTGACAGATCTTCCACAAGTGGATATAGCCTGCAGAAAACAGGAGTTATTTACCTCCCCTAGGGGTTGTGAAGCTATTTTCTATGAAGATCAGAACTCAGACTTTTCTGTTTTATTCAATCAGTAGTCATTACAGATGAAATAAAACAAGTTATCGTAGAGTGACAATCTAGAGAAAGAGACTTCTTTTTGTATCTTCTCTTAGAGATGGCTTTTTTTTCTTCATTTCAAGGAAATCTGGTTATTTTCTATGCCTCCAATAGCAGCTGACAGTAAACAAGTAAAGGGATTCAGTATTAATTCTAAGAATAAAGGATCCTTGCTGTACAGGAAAAACCTACAATCTTATTTCTCCTTATTTGAGATGCTCTAAGTCAATTTATTCATTACATCTTTATGAGTTTTTAAGGCTTTTTTTTTGTGGTGGACAGAGAATATTAACTAGAATCTGATTATTTTGTATCACTCTGTAGCCAACACCCCAGACAAAAGACTTTATTAACAAGACTCCTGTTCTAGTACACACCCTGTCTCATTTTATTTTGTCAGGATAGACTGTATGGACTATCACTGCTACTTTTGTAATGTTTTAGCTGATCTACTTTGTGCTTTAGTCACAAGACTTCAGGAATAATCAGAAGGAGGCAATCAGAAAAGCAGAGCAATGTAAATTATCTCCCTAGCAATCTACATGTCTACAAGTAGCTACAACTAAAAAACACACTTGTGGGGTTAAAGATTTAAATTGATTTTGACATTTTGAGTATTTTTATATGATTACAGAAAATGAGAATTTGTTTCCCTATGGGTTACTTATACTGGCAAGGGCTAACAACCAATGCCAGTGCAAGTCTGGAGCCACAACAATGTGTGTTTACAAATGCCTTTGGAAGGAACACCCAGTGTTTTACACTACGTGGCACAACAGTTTGCTGTCAACACCACCTGGAATTACTACAGATGAAAAAAAAAATCATTTAAGAAGACATGCTTTTAAATACCTCCAGTTGTATGCACATTGGTTTCCTTGTCTAACCTTTCACCCAACCTTACAAAGGCAGCTCTTGTCACAACTCAGGGTTGCTACAACTCTCAGAGACACAACATGGGCTCTACACCTTATCCCCCACCAGGCCTCTAACCTTGCACATGGTGCCAGCAAGGCACCAAAGATATGGACACGCAAATGCGCCTTCATAGAAGTCTACAGGTATGACTGTGCCTTAATGCAAGGCAATAGGAACCGTGAGGAAGTGGTCTCATTTTAGCAGCACAGAAGTGAAAGAACTGCAGAGCCTTACCTGAACTCATCTTGCTGGTCTGCCAGTTGATCCATCAAAATCTGAAGCCGATCCCATCTCATCCGACTGCACTCTTTATGGAAGTCAAATGCCACGTATCTGTTCAGAGAGAAAAGCATTTTTTCAGATTATGTATGTACTGCAGTGAAGGTTACAGAAAACCCTACAGCAAAAGGCTGATCTATAAAACAGGAAGTGACAGAGGATTTGTTTTTCTTTAGAGATGACTTCCAGCACAACTACAGATTTTGTCAGTGCTCTGTAATCTTCCTGATGCTGCACCCTTAGTGTGAATGGTGACACCATTTAAAACCCTTTACAAGGAGTTTAAAACTCTTTACAAAATACCACTAGTCTGGGGAAGCACACATTGAGTTCCAAGTTCTATGTATGTCCCATTCTGTGTTTTGGCTAGTATTTTTCCTCCAGAAAGTACAGAAGGGATACAAACCTTATTTAATGTATTTTTCTTTTCCCCACCAGGATTCTTTTGTTCTCTGTTCACTTTGAACTAGACACACGTGTTTGAAATCCAACATTTTTTGCTGGCATAATTCCCTTGATAATCTGATAACCTGAGACAGGTTCTGTTTAAGCAGCTAACCTAACTGTCATGAGAAAATGAAGCAGCTACTGACTTGGAACAAGTTTTAACAGCCAATTTCTGGCAAGAAGTGCTCTAAATGAGTGGTGCTTGAATTATTAAACATTTGTATGTATATGTTTGCTGTGAATTAAATGGAATTACATTCCTCCCCATCAAGCATTAATAACCCAAAAGTTAGTTGACAAGATTTCAGGACTATACATGAAGAAAGATGTACAAACTGAAACAAGTAACTGAAGTCTTGAGTTTGACTCTGGCAGACAAACACTATCAAAACCAATTAACCAAGAAAGTGGATTTTGATAGCAATAGTAAAATAGGGCTGTCAAACACCACTTTTGAACATATACACAACTTCACCAAAATGCACCTTCACATAATTTCTTATCTTGGCTTTCACCAGATGACTTTATAGCAAATATGCACAGAATAAAAAACTATGGCATGGTAATTTCAAGGATAAGGCAGAGGGGCAAATATCTGTGGGAGCTGGATGCAAGCCCTCCCTCCAGACATTAATGAAAGCAAGCACAGACAAGTTGTAAAACTGTGTACTGTACTCTGCACTCCCACAGAAAGATGGAATTCCTCAGAGTCCCAGTGCATTCTCTACTCTTGGCCCATTGCTATACTGAGCTCCTGGCAATTAAATTACTCATTCCCCTTTCTGTTCTGTTTTGCTCATGCTCAGCACTTCCTCACTAATGTAACCAAGCCCCTTCACTAGAAACTAGTTCTACGGGGCATGATTTTCTTTTTCCTAAAATGCAGAAGACCTCCACTGCATACTACGATTCCAATATTGGCATTACCATTGCCTCTGAATTTCCTTCTTTATTCTGCAGCTCTCCTGTCCAAATAAGTTTCTCCACAAACATAAAATGCAACCAAATCACAGGGTTGGAAAAGGCCCTCAACAACTGAGCACTCTGTGGGTCTCTGAGGCAGTGCTGAACTTGTAACACAAAATGTATCACTTCATGCCACATGTACCTGACCATTCCATTTGCCATGGTGTTCACCATTTTCGAAAAGGTTTGCTCAAGAGGCTTCTCTGAGCCTTTTTGGTTAACCTGGGAAAAGAGAAAACAGAGACAGAATTAGTCAAAAGCCTGCTTAAAAGAAAAAGAACTTTTTCAGGAAGAACAAGTAAAAGCATACCAAGTTGACAATCATTTGCTTTCCATAGCTAATTATTTGTGAGTCAAAATGTCTTTGGAAGCCATCCATCTAGAAGAGAAAGAAAATGTGTTGACAGATGTACACTACTATCAAGATTCATGCTTTACAAGAAAGCTCCATTATAATATTTTTAATGATTCTTATAACTGTTTGATGTTCTCTATTGTGCCAATACATTCCCACTTTCTCCTCCCAGTCCATTCAGTTCTCCTCATTAAACATGCTACAGATAAGGAGTATTATACAGCTACTAAAACTGCTGCAAACTGGATCCAAACTACCCCCACTGAAATCTTCATTTTTTTCAGCCTTTGAATTAATTAAAAGAAATGCAAGATTTCTTGCCCTTACTTTAAAAAAAATAAAGCTCAATCCAGTACTGCTGATTTTTATTCTTCTGATTACATTTTGCAACCCTATCACCCAAACACAAGCCCAGTAACATGTTAAAACCCCAAGACACAAACACTCACATACATGGTTTACTGACTTGCTGATCTGTGGCTTTGGTTTGTACTTGAGGTTTGGTCTTTGAGACCAGAAAAAAGGAATAGATCCACGGGTCTGCAAAAGAATGGTAATGGTTTTAAACAGCAGAATTTACAAAACCCACTTGACATTTAAAAATAAACCAGACATGTTTATTTTGTTAAACTAATTCAGCCTGTTTAGTTTTATTTGCATATCTTATACACAATCTATATTTAAAAGCAGAGACAGAGCTATCTATGCATCTATATTCCTTACAGTGACTTTACCTGAACAAAAGATGCTTTGCTCCCCTTGTAATGCACAATTTGTTCTGTCTCAACAAAGTTAGCAGCGTGTCCTTCTGAATCAATACCTGTGTAGAAAAAAGACTGTGTTAGGCAGCTCAGCCTGCCTGCAGAACAGTGACAGTACATCAGCAAAAGGCTTCCTTCCTCTCTCTTCCTTCTAAGGCCTCACAGGAAGCACAGAGCTGCCTGACAGCATAAAATTAAACACGCTTTTGGCAAAATCTTAACATGATCTGCACCGAACTTAAGCAGAACTGTGCTTCTGCAAGTTAACACATTTTGATATTTCTAGCACTAAAAATTATCATTTAATATGAAATAAAATACCAATGCTCTGACACCAAAATATTCACAATTCTGTAACAACGGTATCACAGAAACAGACTAATTTCTTCAAAAGCAGGTATGTTGGGACTGAGAACAGAGAAAGTAATTTAAATTGATTTCCCTGTTTGCTTTTTAACTTGAAACAATTAAAGACCACCACTCAGGACTCTCCTGTCAGCACCAGTGATGCTCTTAGCTGCATTTAATGCTAGACCAAAAGGGCTATTACACACTTGCATTTAGCACCAATGAAAACAGCCATTTGTTGAAAATCGTGACAAAACTTCTGCAGTTATGTCTTAAAGACATGAAGAAGAGTCAGTTTTAATAAATACCAAAAAATGCTTTAGTTCCTAGTATTTTCTTTGGAGGAAGAACCTCAGGGCAAACTGAACAATGCTTTTTTGCAAGTCATTATACAGCAATCACTCTTAAAAGTAACTCGCATGTGCAGATGGAATAAACTTTATTTTTGAAACAAATCAGTTTTTCTTTTACCTCTTACATAGTAGCGTACACCAGCCCTGAAACAGCTTCTTCTGGAAATGAGCAGCCAGTCAAAACACTTGCCATTAATAGAACAAGAGTGCATGGTGATAACTGATGAACAACACTAAGGAAAAAGCCCAACGTTTCATTAGGATATTTTTATACCTCAACAGGACAGAAACATGAAGGAACCGAGAGACTACCTTCAAATAAATCTGTAAACATTTGTCACCCCAACAGCAGCTGAACATTAAACCTGAGAGAGAGTAACAATATTAGGATCAATATGCACACCTAAAACAACAAAAACAACACTCTATGGTGATGTCACTGATGAACAAACATTAAAACTGCTGTAATTTTGAGAAAATGTGCCTCTAAAGAAATTGATTCTGGGTCTTATGGTCCTAGTTAAAATTGTAGAGGAGATGGACTCTCTATTTTTATTAGTCTACCTTGACAGTTTCTTGCCCCTACAGCTTTTAAAAATTAAAAACTGCTTCATAATACCTCTTCAAAATATTTTCTAGGCTTTTAGAAGAGCAAACATCTTGGGGTTTACGTTTTACACCCATGAGTGCAACATATATCATATATACAAATGCCAGAGCTAGCAGTAAAATAGACTGGCTTTCAAATCCACGTGAAGAAAAAGAGAATGAACACATACCAAGACTACAGTGTGAGCTCCTTACACAAGAATGATTTCCTGCCAAAGTGCCAAATGCACCAACAAACAGAGGCAATGAAAACCAGTTTCAGCTCCAGCCTTGTTTTGTGCTACTTAAAGTGGCACTTATTTGGTCTGCAATAAGCTATCAACTCTAACAGAGACCAGCACCCAAGAAAAATTTCTCCAGGCAGATTCAACAGCTTGCATACTTTGCCCCTAAAAACTGAACCTATCAATTTAAAGCAAGCAAAAGATCAAAATGGTCAATTTTAAATTAGTGTACTGCAGTTTTCTCCTCTTTGAGGAATGTAGATTCTTCATCTCAAGTGAAATTCAGGTGATATATTTATGATTCAAATGGGACATAACGCAGCTGTCACACATGAAACCTCAGTTATGTTAAAAAACACACTGATTTCATAGAGGAATCATCTTGACTGCTGTTTGTATTTATGCCAACACTGTTAGTAAACCCCCCAAAATACAATACAAATTGGCTCCATCCAGAATGCTCCTACAAATCATAATTTAAGGGTGAAAACCCTACCCATTCTTCTGTTTTCCTGGAAAATTACTGCCAGGGCCTCCACCCTTTAATTCAACATTTTTACAGCTAACAGTGTTCTGCAAGAAAGGTTACCTCTAACCTTAGCTGCTTAGCAATTGTCAGCCTGTTTTCTGTTGGCAATCTGTCCTGACAATGACAACTTGCTATTAGCAACTTCAACACATACAGATAAGGACATGACATTTAGAAGGTCTGGAGCAAGGGAAATCTTAAACATAGTTTAGGGCTTCAGGTGATCAAAATCTCAACTATCCAAGTCCATTATTTCTCATCACTGCAAGACTAGAAGCTCAGTACAGGGAGCTGAAAAAATATATTTGGGTTTATATGGGAAAAGAAAAAGAAGAACCTTTGATATGATTGAAATATCTACTTGTGGCACTGTAACCATTCCACTGTGGGGTCTTCTAGCATTTTTACTGCTAGAAATTCCATTTCTTCGAATTCCTGAGTTCTCTATGGTTTTGCTGTAATTCTAATTTAACCAAACATTGCTTATGCTACTTATAGAGTGAAAAAACAGGATTGAGAAAGGTGTTAATTGTAGTCTGTCAGTTGTTAATTGCAATTTAGTCAGAACCAGCAGGATAAGGATTAGGGTGTTTCAATGGTTCCTTTTGCTATCTTTCCTTTGTCTCTCTGCCTACTCCCACAACATTTTCCATTAAATGAAGACACAGAAAAGGATTGGAGATCTGCCAGCTGCTGACAGTCCTACCAGACCAACCAATTCCATCTGGAAGCCGTTCCCTGCACACACCTGAGAGGCCTTTGCAGTGGAGGAACAAAGCATAACATGGCATGAGTTGCTCCATCCAGTCTTGCCAGTCCTTTTCATGCTGTCAGCTCAGGAGCAACGACCTGGGACTTACTGTTGATCACACATTGCCTCCAGAAAGCATTCAATTTCCTTGCAGCATTGCATGGCTACTCAAAAATAAACTCATGACTGCTTTGCTAAAAAGGCTGTTTCCCAAAGTGTTGGTGCAGGAAAAGCAGCTGCCCAGGAAAAGCATTCCAGGAGCCTTCAGAAGAACTTATCCTTTTATCCATCAACATCCGTAAGCACTCCTTCAAGTCAAAACTGTTCTCTCTTATTTTGTATCTGAAATAAATGCATCCTTATAGCAAGATAAAAAAGTACTAAAGCTGATAGAAGAGCATTTGGCATATTAATCTTAACCTTCCCACTGAAAGGCAGTTATGCAAACCATGACTGTAAAATTAAAGACATTTAAATTAAATTAAAGCCTTCAAAGCAGAATATTCAAGGGAGTTAATACGAAAGGGCTATCAAACAACAGGTGACACCCATACATGAGCAAACTACAACTTATTTCTGACAGCATGCTCTCTCTATGTTACAATTGCCAGTGTAACATCAGGAGACATTTTGCTACTGGGCTACCCATATCCAGCACTCAGTTTTACAGCACAAAAGGATACATCCATGCATCACTGGCGTAGCAAACCTATGGATCTGAAACACACAAATGCATGTTAAAAATGTTAAACACTAGTAGCCAAAAAGGGTAGGGAGTGACTATGCTTTGCCTAAGGACTTTGTGGTAGTTTTATATACTTTATATAATTTATATTTTGTTTAGGGTGAAACGTTCCTTTCTGAGAAAAGAAGTTCAGAGAAAACAGCAACACATGTAATCCTTATCAGCAGGAGGAAAAAAGTGAAAGTCTAATCCTAATTAAGCAGCCTGGACAAAGAGCAAACTGCTTTGTCCTTCCTGTACACAGCATTTACTCTCTTACAAACATGCCAGATACAAAGCAATACTTGCTGAAAATCTTCTGACGTGGTGTGTTTGCTTTATCCCCACAGTAGGACATATGCAGAGACAGTAGTTACAGAAGCACTCGGTAAGATGTATTTTTATGTCATTTGATACTCAAAATGCTTGTTCCAGGATTTTTCCTATCCTACCCCTCCTGAATAACTTAATCTTTCAAGAAAACATTAAAGTTCAATACTAGCAGTCAGAAATCCCACACCTCATTACCTAAAACTGTTCCTGCATCGAGCCATCTGTAATCTATGTGAGGGGAAGTGTAGCCTAAAAATATCAGTTGTCTCCCTTTTCAGCATCTGTGTTTTGACCCTTGGGTCAGTTTTCACTACCCAGCCACACTTAGCTTTCCTTTGCTGTTCCCACCACAGCTTCTCTCATTTCCCAAGCTTTATTTGCATAGCACTATGCCAACTTTACACCCAGGCATATGCCCCTGGAATATGCACAACAGCCCTTCTCTAATTCGTATCTTGACAATCCAGAAGCACTGCACAATCCAGCTTTTTGGAACAGCGCTGTCTAATGTAACAGCACATCTCCACAGGTTACCGAGGCAGAAATAGAAGCCGTGCGTCACTTGCTTTGATAAATGCAAAGTACTGATGGAGAGGGGAGGCTGCTGTGGAAGGCAACCCAAGGAGCTGAACAGACAGAGGATGTCTCCAGTAGGAAGCAGCTTAGACAGTCTGGCCATTAAGGTGCCACAGCTGTGGCTCATGGTCATGCACTTGTACTTGGATTAAGTGAATTCAAAGGTTACACTGTGTTAGCCTTCATTTGAAATAAACTGGAGGAATCTAAACTGTCATTACCAGCTTTATGATTTATTCACTAGGAAAATGGAATTTAAATTGCACTCATGGAGAACGAGGTGAGACAGTCTTAGGAAAAAAGTGATGAAATGGACTTTGTCCATACCCAAAGACAAACAAGTAACTAAACTTCAAAATGCTTGAGAAGCATATGGTGAGCAATGTAACTTCCCCTTTGGTTTATATGAGCAGCTATCTTCACAACACAGTAACTTCAAATACAGACAGTTCCAAAAAAATTAGTTTCTAGAAGTACTACTGAGGACATTGACAAAGCTGGAAGTTTGAAAGCAGAAGACTTGCTGTGCTAAGCTAGATGATGATTAGCCACGTTATACTAGATTCTGGCTGTCTGAAAGAGACAGAATCACAAAAAGCTGTTGGGTACTCATAGCAAAAGTATATTTGTTCTCTATTAACCTAATCGTTATTAAGCGTTTACCTCTGGTTGAGCAATAAATTCTCTCAGAAGGTGTCCATTCCATACAAACCGTGGATCTGCCTGCAGGAAAAAAACCCAACAACAACAAAAAAATGTCAACGTGCTTTTAGAGACTTTTGGTTCTGTTTAATTCAACATAAAGGTAGTATCATAGTATCCACGTGTCATGTAAGTTTAGGTGACTAGGTACAAATGGAGATGAAATTCCTTTCTTTCATCAGTAGCCTTCGTATCCTCAACCAGAAATCTAAATAAAGACTGGAGAGAGCTATTCCTTAAACTACTCTCAAGGGTGTTGCCTGACACTTCTAAACCATTAACAAACGAGCTGCAGAACATAATGCATTGGATTCCCCATGCTGGGGTTGTTTCCTTCTACCAGTACTGTTAGAAAAAAAACAAACACAAATATCAAACAAGAACACCCACACTCCAAACACAGACCAGACTTCTCCTGCAGAGACAAACTGGAGATGTTCAAAATTCACCATCCTTTTGATAATGATTTTAACCATCCAAGATCTGAATTTGCTTAAAACTGATGCTTTTTTTTACTGTACTGTGCCTTTCAAACAACCTTCTGAAGTGACACAATTTTAAGGCAAACCAATCTTTTTGTGTCTTTGCTTTCCCTGGCAAGAGCAGCATTTGATGATGCTAACAATCCCCAAATGTAAACAGCTTTTCCAATATTAAAAAACCAAACCAAAACCCACCAATACAGACACAAGAGACTTTCAAGTTCAAATTGCATTTGGCTGTGGTCTTTAAGACAAAACTAGCATATAAATTCATGCTTCACACCAAGAATTGGAATACTTTAGATAGAATACAACGTCCCAAGATTGACAGCTATAGAACTTGCAGTTCTATTCCAAGTTATCCTGGAAAAGAATATGAACACAAGTGCAATTGATTCCACTTTAGATTCCTTCCCTCCCATTCCAGGTCAAAGGAACTGCTGGCTTTCTCTAAATTTTTCTGCTTAGCTAGCTCCTTTTTGTAATTAGAAGCGTTCAATGTTAGAGGCAAAATTTAATTTATTTTGGATTTTTCAAAATCCGTTTATTGTACACTTCAAAAAGTACTTCCAACTGCCGATCTGGAAGCGTGACATGAGATCAGAACAGATCTCTAGAACGTTGTGCTGCTCACAAGCTATGAGACACTGGTGTTGACCAGTACGTTCAGACACAGCCCCTAACAGCTTGGATAAAACACCAGCATCATTTAAACATCATCTGCACCAAACTGACTGACAATCTGCAAGACACGGACACGAAGCAAACCCAGATCCTTACCCTCTCCAGAAGGCTCATCTCCTGGAACTCTGGGCTCGTGTTGGCCAGCCGCTGCAGGGTGTGTGTTAGGTCGTAGGTTGTTGAGAAGTAAAACCCGTCCACGCTCAAGACATGGTTAAGCATTGATAAAAATACCTTATTGTCCTGCAACTGTTGAGGAAAAGACCAGAAAAGCTGTCATATACTACTATCAAAATACCCTACTCTTGTAAGCTACCGCTACTTTTTGAAGTGATGAGATGAATTTTGCTAGTGCTCTAGCAATACATGACATCATCCAGAGATTACCATACAAGAAGGAAAGCATTAGAGTGCAATTCTGATACCAGTTCACTGATAACTTGCACCTAGCACACTGCACCAAATTCTGCAACAACAGTGGAGAGCAGAGAACAGTATTCCTGTGAGGTAAATAGCTACTGATAATAAACAAATTCTAACAACTTCCAAGCAAAAGGGAAACAGCAAGTTTCCCCAAAAACCATTCAGTTAAAAAAAAAAAAAAAGACAAGATGGCAAGACAAAAGAATAGCTATAATCTGTGTTCTGGTTCAAGTTCTGATTAACCTCATTCCTTTCCTGAAAACACATCAGATTCCCTTCCAGCTCTATCAGTTAGACACCCTGACCTGCTCTTTATCAATCCACTACACATCTGTTTCAAAAAAGTCCTCCACCTATCCCTCCCTCAAAAAGAGAAAAGTCAATTCTTCCCTGCTGGCTAACTATGTAATTGAAGAATTCCATAAAGAGAGCTAGACAAGATAAGATGACAGCAATGCAATTTATTGTAGAGGCTGTTAGAAGAGTAAACCTGTGAGAAAGGCTTAACAGAAGCATTAGGAAGGGCATACCATCTTAATAGAAGCAAAAATGCACATCCATAAACTGCAGATGATATTCTAACTAGCACCATGAGAGTTTATCATCTTGAACGCCATGATTTTATATACATCTGTACACAAATATCACAGCCATTCTAGTATTGTGAACAAATCAGAAAAAACGTAATGTTCAAAGAGCTTCTTTTAAAAAAAATGCATAGCTTCATCAAATTAGATCCTGTGGCAATGACCATTAACATACAATAACATTCCTCCACGCTCCCCTAATCAATGTACCCACCTGAATATCAGTTAAGTGCAGCATGGTCTTTTTGTAGGAAAGGATGTCAAAGTCTGTTGCTTTCCAGATTGCATGACTGAAAATCTCACCTACTTTTTTCTTTTTTGTTATTACTATAAGATACGTGCCTGTAAATCAGAAAGAATGAAGTTAAAAAGCTGTATATATTAAGAAAAGCAGCCTACCAGAAAACTGAGACCAAGAGGACTTTATGTTCTCAAGTGGAGCAAAAGCATACAAGACTGGAGCAAAGGCAAAATGTACTTGCTAAGCTACCCACTTCTCTCTGCTCGGAGATCTTGAGCTGCTCATTAAGTTTAAGGAATTTTTTAAAAAGTGGACAAGATAAAGTGTCACCTACGCTTACTTCTGATCAGAGACAGTCTGCAAGTCTTCAGGCTTGCAAACTCAGAAAGAAGCCACTGCTCTTGAATGTGGTTTGAAAAGCACAGAACAAGTCCAAAATACATGAAAGGAAGCATGCTTCAGAAGCAAAAAAGACTATTCAACTCATCATGAAAAAATATTCCTCCTAACAGATTCAAAACAGAACAAAGAGATATGGGCTTCTTTTAGCAATTTAAAACAGGAAGTTTGCTGTTTTCCTGGATGCATAAGTAACAAAGCAAAACACCTGCCCCATAATCATGGACAGTTCACTCAGAGCAATTAATTTACACTTGTGGGTGAACAAGACACAACCTTACTTCTAAGCATAGTGTCTTCAGTGTCACCTTGCTTTTGAAGAAACAGTTTACTCTTAATACTCCAACAGGCAAACAATATTTATATTTGTTAAAGATGCTGCATTGGTAGATACAGTTTTACAGAGACAGTTTTACAGCTAACAGCAGCGAACTGCCAAATAGCACTTAGCTAAACATTTGATTTAACTGATGACATCTTTGCTCTGACAGCTGTATACTAACACTCAGTACAAAGCTCTAGAGCATAGAATGAGAAAACCCCAAGCTTTTAAGACACTGAACATATTCTATATTTTATTTAATATTCACAATAGTAGTCATTACTATGTGTGCAAGTGGTAAAAATTCCCATTTGGGGCAGCTCGATTTTAAAACAGTCAGCAGTCCTTGAGTCCCTAAGACAATGTATCCATTACATTGCTCTTACTCTGCAAGACGCACAATTCTTTAGCATATGGGCATAGAAAATTCAGCAGTTTTAAGATCCTGTATAAGTCTCTGCATTCAACACAATCACCCTTTGCCTCAGCCGGGAATACTGCAGTGAGGGATCTTTAATTCCTTCTACATAGGGGGATTTTATTCAGTATGTATGCTGCTAATTACATCATTTTTCAGAGTACTTCAGTCTCAAGCGACCAAATTCTACAAAAAGGATTGCTGGTGCAGCAATGCTTACCTTCTCAAAAGCTTACACTTTATGCATCAGGTGTATTCATGACAGTGCCTGCTTAGAACTGACCACTGAGACACTTATGAAAACTGAACAACTTATTCTTACATCATCCAAAAGCTTCCTAAACTTAGAATTGTTCCAGTCTTCCCTTTTAATGTTGGATTTTCTTCATATTTGTAGGGCAGTTGCAACACAATCACTATTTGAACAGCTGCATCTGCTTCTCTATCATCCAGTCACTCTCAGCCATTTGTGTGCTATTATTATTGATCAAGCTCCACAACGCAACACTTGACGGTTGCATCAAATCCTGCAGCTAAGATTAAAACAGCTACAAAGAATAAGTAGATGAGGTTCTTTGCACTTACTCAAAATTCACTCCTTATAGCTCAACTGCCCGTTAACCGTACCTTTAGAGTACCTCCTGGTTTAAACACTCCTGATAAAGTAGATTTGGATGCCTCCATCCTCTAGAAGCCACAAGGAAAGCCTACCATACCGATGAAAGTGCAACTTCAGATACTTGCAAATACTATTTTTGCCTTTAAAGCTTCTTTAGCAATCTATTTCGGTGAAGTATTTTTAAAGAGCACAGTTCTGTTTTCCTTACCTGCCACCAGTCGGATTGTTCCCAAAACACCAAATATAGGCCTTGTAACAGCTGAAGGGGGAACATCTTTTTTAACTGAAAAGCAGAAGAAAAGAACATCAGAAATGCAGACTGCTTCTTTCATGACTGTATTGGAACACTATTAGAACTAGGTTTCTCCAGCTTTCCTGGTCAAATCAAGTTTTGCTACTCAAGTCTTACGTCTAAGAAACAAAGCATCAGAATTTCAAAGCCTGAGGGAGCTTTGGCAGGAGGATCTGGGATTCTAACCTACTTTCTAACCAACTTCTCACGTTTAATCAAAGCAGTCATTCAGCTGAATAAACTCAAGTTTATTTACAGGACAACGTATAGCAAGTGGACTCTTCAATAATGTGCTGTCCTGCAGCTTCCAGAAGCTTTGTTTTGAAGCCATCAAGAGATAAAGGACAACCAAACCGTAAGTGCTTGTGCCTCCCAGGTCTGTTTGCTTCCTCTGCACCTTGGTCTATTTCTGTCTCAGAAGACCTAAGCTGTCTCTGCAAAACTACCAACAGCAGCACACACACGTGGCAAAGGACACAGTATCCTAAACAACATTCCAAGGGATCCAGAAAGTATCCAAATACCAATTAAAAGTCTTAGCATATATAAGTTTCACAAAATAGCAATACCAAAACAACAGAAGGGATTTTAGAGAAATCTAAAAAAACCCAAAGCATCCCCCAGAGTGCAAAATTTTCCCAGAACTCAGAAAACTGAGAAAGACAACCCTTGAATCTTCCTTTGCTTTAAACACCTTGCAGATTCATCTGATAAAGCAGCAGTGACAGAGATGTAGACTGACAAAATACTTGGGATAACTATCTTGACAGTTTTGAAGGAGAAATTGAAATCATATACTACCAAAATAGCAATACCAAAACTATCCACTGCTTGGGCACACTGTTCTTACATGAAGTATACAAGAAGCCTAATAAAAAAGTGAGAATGACTGTTTTTATATTACTATTACTGTAGTATTTCTGCCTGTTTGGAGATCATTAATCCTATGGTACCAAGTATTAGTATCCTGAAGTATCAAACGGGAAGTCTCCCAGTGCCTTAATTTTACTGTTATTTAACCAGAAGTTCTTTGTTTCATATTCTTTTAAAAAATGGGACTAAAATTTTGAAGGCATCAACAGGCTTAAGACCATTCCCACTGACATCTGAATTTGTAACACAGAATTTGTAACACTGAATTTGTAACACTGAATGAAAATTTAGAGTAAGGGTTTTTTACTTTTGCTGTTTCTGGAGGCTTTATGAAAATTCAGCTTCCAGTTTTATATAAAAGACAGCACTGGGGCAATTTGCAAAAGCTGTAGAACCCCACTGTTCAATCATTTCCCTGTGTGATCTTGAACTTCCAGCACCAACCCCAACTAGCCGGGATGAGTCAGCTTCCCCGGTTGTGATGGACAGTCTTATCAAACAACAGGCAAGCACCATCACCCTGGTAAAAACCCACGGCATCAAACCCACAGCCAAAAGGCATTTGGAACGCAGCTCTGCGGAACAGAACACAAAGCACCGTTTTAAACCGTAACTAAAAACAAAGACAATTATGTCAGTATCATCTCAGTACGGTTCTGAACTTCTTGGACCCCTAGAGCAAAACGGACACAAAGGACAGACAAACACTGGTGAGGAGAGTCACCTGTAAGGGTGACTTCTGTGGAGACTCTGTCAATAGCGAGCACATCATCTGCTCCATCATCACAGGCTTCCACATAGAACTTCTCTGGTGTTATATGCCTTTAAGGGAATAGAGAGGAAATAGGAATTAGTTTAGCAAAACTTACTTTGGGTTTATTTATTCTTCACCACCTGAAGACAGTGGTCAATTCTACAACAACTTCAGCTGCAAAATAACAAAGTTCTCACTGGATTGCTTCCCAACAGCCACTGATGTAGCACAGTGTGTGCAAAAAAACAAACCAAAACAAGTCCAGCTCATCAGTTATTACAAAATTCACGGTCTGCTTAACAATCTTAATCCTTTTTGTAGTGGTCCACTCTAATTCCCGTAAGCTTGAACCATATATGATAAGCCAAAACCCAACACAAAAGCAGAAGTTTATACACCAAAAACTTCCTAACAGATCAGACCGCATCCCTAATGCAAGTCTAATCAACGCAAATGCAATGTACAAAATTATAAACACACCTGTTTCACGTTGATATTCATGTAAGTACTGCAAGAATCCACTGGAAACAACGCAGTAGAAATAGAAAAGTTGGAGAGGCACACTGATTTACTGAAGCAGGTGTCTAAACACTACACTTCCCACACGTGTTAGCCAGGTCGACATAACACAACATGGCATTAACATGTATCCCCCACCAGACAGACGAGTCATACATGACTTCCCGTTCAGATTTCATTGCCATCTTTCTCTTCCTTCCTCTCAAAACCAGCACAAAACCCACTGCTAGTCATAAAAAGCTTTTACAAGTGTTCCTTCAAAATACACTCATTGTGATATTTGCAAGAAGCCAGACATGTTACACTGTACAGCAGTAGGAGGGTTATGCAGAAGTTACTTGTAGCCCTACGCAGGACACGCTCAGCAAACAAACAAAACACCCTAAACACTCTCATACCATTATTCTCGACTCTCACAGTGATTTTTCTTAGTTTAAGGTTTGACAAGATATGGGGTCAGAGTTTTAAAATTCTTGTTCTGGTAATAGGGTAGGTATTTTTAGGCTCCTTCTCCCTAAATAGCTCTTGCATTTCTACGCATCTTTTATTTTTTTTTTAATCCTTCAGAAAGCTGAATTAGAATTCTAATTTAGATCAGAGGAGTCTGATGGCCAGGTTTTGGTAGCGGGGGGGGGGCTACAGAACTGGCTCCTGCCCGAAGCTGCTGGAAGCTTCCTGTGTCTGACAGAGCCAACACCAGCCAGCTCCAAGACAGACCCACTGCTGGCCGAGGCCCAACCCGTCAGTGATGGCGGCAGCGCCTCGGCGATAACGCATTTAAGAAGGGGAAAACGCTCAGCACAACACCAACAGCAGCAGGGGAGGAGTGAGAAGGTGAGACAGAAACAACCCCGCAGACACCAAGGTCAGTGCAGAGGGAGGGGCAGCTCCAGGAGCTGGGGCAGGGAGTCCCCTGCAGCCCCTGATGAAGGCCAGCGAGGAGGCAACGCTGTCCCCCCACAGCCCATGGAGGGCCATGGCAGAGCAGGGCGACGCTGGTTACAACAGGGTGCCAGTAACACCAGAGCTGTGGGTTTGATCCTCATAGGGGCCACTCACTTAACAGCTGAACTTGATGATCCTTGGGGGTCCCTTCTAACTCAGAATATTCTGCGATTCTCTGACCCCATGGGAAGCCTGTGCTGGAACAAGCTCCTGGCAGGATTTACGACCCTGCTGGGAGACCATGCTGGAACAGCCTGCTCCTGAAGGACTGCACCCTGCGGAAGGGACCCACACTGGAACAGCTCACAGAGGACTGCAATCTGTGGGAAGGACTCACTTTTGTGAGGTTTGTGGAGAATGGTCTCAGAGAGAGGGGTGCCATGCTAGAGCAGGGGATGGAGTCCTCCCACTGGGGAAGCAGCAGCAGAGACCAAGCACGATGAACTGACCACAAACCCCATTCCCATTCTCCCTGTGCTGCTGGGAGAGAAAGGAAGTAGATAAAATTAGGAATGGAGTCGAGATGGGGAAAAAGGGAGGGGAAGGTGTTAAGATTTGGCTTTATTTCTCATTATCCTATCCTGATTTGATTGTTATTAAATTAAACTAATTTCCCCAAGTTGACTCTGTTTTCCAGTGACCATAATTGCTGAGTGATTGCTCCCTGCCCTTATCTTGACCCAAGAGTCATTCCTTTTATTTTCTCTCCCCTATCCAGGTGAGGAGGGGAATGACAGAGCCACCCCAGTGCACACCCAGGATCAACTCAGGGCCCTTAAAAAGAGGTCTCAAAGACCCCACTTAACACAGGACCAACTCCAAAGTTTATTCAACTTCTTAAGTTAAACCCTGTTCCTTAGGGTGTGTTTTGACCCTCCCAAAGGATGGGGATTCCACAGCCTCACTGTGAAATTAGAGGAAAGACAGGAGAGCAAATATGGAACTGAAAAAATCCACCAAACAGCATAACACAACCAACTGTAAAGCAATTAATAGTTAAGTGTTCATCAGATAATTTAACTTCATTATAGTCTACAGGTCCTAAAATAGGAAGCACATCTACAGTATTTCCTTTGTATATCAGCATCCTTAAATCTTTCATGTACACATATTAAATGCTTAATCTTTGAAAATAAAAACATCAGAGTAAGAAACACAAACATGCAGTTCACTAGACCCTGCAGCCTCAAAACACCCACTTCGCCTGCATTGCTTTTGCTTTTGATGAATTTCACATATGCACCCAAAGCTCTTTAGGGGAGTTTCACAGCAATAATGGGAGCTGTTTTTATGGCAAAAAGCAAAGAAGCTTACACAAATAGAACAGGGGCAAGCTTAAAGACATCTACAGACACTCACTTTGTTAAAGAATCCAAAAATAAACCAGGATATACTATTTAAGACATAGCCAGGAACCTATTGCTAACTGGCAGGAGGTAGCAGAAGGCATTTTTTCCACAGGAGAAAGTTGCAGCTTATCTTCCACCGGTTTAGTTGACACTCATCCTTCTCTGGGATGTCAGTCAGCAGACAAGATTCCAGCTAAAACAACAACTGGGAAGAAACTCTACAAAGTTTAATGCTGGGCCTGTTGTGCCATTAACACAGGTGATTATGGTTTGCAAAGTAAGTTGAAAAAATACATTAACCTATCAGGTTGTAAACAAAGTTTTGAGAACTAGAGTTTCAGTTTTTGAATACTCTGTATGAAGAGCACAATAGAGACAAGGTGTCTGCACTGACCTTAGAGAGCACAAGAGGCATTTCCATCCATTTTCAGTGTTTTTAAAAGCTGCTCCTTACATTATGAGGTGCAACGTGGCCATGACACGACTACAATCTCAGAACAGAGATTCACACGCTTTGACATTGGTCAAAGTCTGTTTCTCAACCAACTGAGAAGAAGCTTACAAATCTTAAATAATTGTGAAACAAATGCTTTCTTTACCACATGCAAGAATAACAATTTCTCCCTGAAGAACAAGAAGTCTTTTATCTCAATATCCCCAAACTGAAAAGAAAACAGAGAATTAGGGCTGCCACTGCAAATGATGCTTGGTCTCTCCATGTGTCATACTCCCCACTTTGCCAGAACAGAGCCCAGTATTTCTCTCTCTCTCAAATCCTAGACCATGTTATCTCCTGCCACTACCATTGCCCTTTAACAATTTTATCAACTTCATTTCCTCTTACACAATGTCTATAGCTAGAACAAAGCCAGAAACTTATGTTTCACATTTATTCAAAAGTCCTCCTTCCCACTGTTCTCTCCAGGACCAAATTTGGTGACGAAAGTGTCATGGAAAACGTAAGGCAAGTGAGGCTGTTTTGAGGTCACTGGATCAAAAATGCTTAAGCAGCTTGCAGCAGTCTGAAACAGAAACCTTGTTGACTCCCAAGTGAGGGGGAAACAAGGACAAGAGGAAATGAAGTTACCAATCTACAGAGCTGACAGAACTTGAACAAATACTACAGTGCTGGGATCACCTTTAAAAACTGCCTTAAATACAGTTGTGCAACACAAACTGGAAACCCCAAGGTCCTGCAAGATATTAAATTCGTGCTTCAGAAGAAGTGGGATAATTAGTGCTCTACAAAATTTTCAAGAGAAAGATGATTCACTTAGTCCTTACTTCCTTTGTGCAAAAAGTTCAACATTTCCGAAAATAAATGTAGTCGAGGAAGAGGCCAAGACTCAAAGCAGTTTGAGCCCAAGTGCTGATTTACAACTTTACCAGTTACCAGAACTAGGCTAGCAGCCTCATTCACACTTAGATGACCTTTTCTATCATAAAATTGGTATAGTCAGGATGATTGCCACGCATTTGCCTTTCAGAAAGGAAGCTGACGAACACTGCATGCAAGAGTAAGTTCATCTCCAGCCAGAGAGCCTGTATGTCTACACGAGCTGAGACACACAGCACACATGCTAGTTTCAGTCATCTGACAGCGAGATATTAAATGGTGAAGAAAGGATCATTCATGACCAGAAATTGCAGATTCACTCTACTCTTTTAATTAAGTACAGATGAAAGTCCAAGTGCCAGTATTATATTTAAAAAATAATAATCTGGAAAGGAGTATTTTATAGAAGCCCATAGTACCTGTAGTCATGTTTAGAACAGGTTTTCACACACCCAGCTGCACTCTGCTCTCATATAAAGTTCATATTTGACAGCGGAGCCTTGCCTTCTCCTCAGCTACATTGTCACTGCTGTCTAGAACCACGCCAGTCATCAAGAGCTCTCAGCACCTTGCTTCCCTTACAACTTAACAGCATGTCAAATCTTGGAGTCCGTTCATTTCCTTTTCTTTCAACTAAAGGAAAACTGACCACCATTATAATGAACTGTTTCTCAGTACTGCTAAAGGACAAAGGAAGTGATAAGTGCAAATATTTTACGTTTTTAGAATAACTCACATTACTCAAGAGGAGGAGAAGTATTGAAGAACTGCAATCACCAAATTCCCAGTTCAAATATTACTGAAGGTGATTTGAATTTCATTTTGGTAATTTTCTCCACCTGAAACTATGTGGATGGATGCTAAGAGATAAAGCAACTCAGTAGATTTCATTCCTACAATTCAAAGCTGTAGGGAAAAAGTATTGATTCCCAACACAACAGAAACATTAAACAACTCAAGAAAAGAACAAAGCACTGCTTGCTTACACCAAGTGTAAAGTCAGACTCATGTACAGTTAGTGAGATAGTATTTCTTTTGTTTGTGTATTTGTTATGAACTTTCGCTCCCTTACTTATGTTATAAAGCAGCACTGTGTACCACGGAGATGCTGCACAGTTGCAGCCCACATTTTAATCAGGACGATCTTCCAGATAGGAATATTCCTGTGCTCAGATACAGCATGAAAGAGGACCCAGCATGCTCTAATGGCCACTAAAGATAGCACTTCACTCAATATCACTTCAGACTTCTAGACCTCAACAGCCAAACCCTTGCTTCAGTAATTGATTATTTCACCATAAATACTTAACATTGCTCCAGTGGAGGAAACTCTTTGATGTCAGTCTCGGAATGATGTAACAAAGCAAGCCAAAAGCATTTGGGATCTCGAGCACAGCAAACTGCTCTGCAGTGAGACGCAGGAGAAATGTCATTTTATGCAGAGTCCCAACAGTATGCTAAGTAACAGAGCTAACACACCAGCACTCCAGAGATTCCAGATTTTCTAGGTGAGCAGGTGTGCTAATTATACGTCTCCCATAAATATTACTCCTCGAGCAGAAACAGCTCAAGGAATTGGAACATCTCCCATACAGCAGTAGCTGTTGCAGGGAGGAAAAACTCCAAGATTTAGAAAACTAATGGAAGTACCATTTAAAAACAAACCAGCATGTATTAAAGGCCTACCTACATAACATCTAATTCCAGTGAAGTTTCACTCTAGATGAAAATAATTTACTGCCTAAGTTAGTGTCCAACCAACATCCCTGAGTTTTACCACGACAGCCACTCAAACGGAACAGGAAGAAAGATTTGTAGCTGTTCTTTCTGGAAGCGTTGTTCACACCAAAACGCCCTGACAGAATCCAGCAAACACACACACTGTGGCACTGTGTTCAAGAGCAGTAGCTACCAAGTACTCTCACAAAGCGTGTGAGGCCTCACAACCATGGACAGGAGGAGTTAAACCCGAAACACAGCAGTGTCATGGACCCACAGCATACTGAGAAGGCCATCAGCAAGATAAGCCTTCATCCAAGAACAAAGAAAAAATAAAACAGGGATTTTAATTGAGCCAAACAACACCCAGAATTCTCTCTGTTCTGCAGACACATTTAACAATTAGTTTTTATATACTAACTGGACTGGCAACTCCACTGCCAGTTGTGGATGCAATACCTGCAACAGATGTTTGAATTTTCCAATTTATTCCTGAGGCTACCAGAAGAAGTTCATTAAATACAGCAATGACAGAGGTGACAACTATGGATAGCAGCTCTCGTGTTCATAGTTTTTCCAGTAATTGCTGGTGTAATTCAGTAAGTTCCATAAGCAGCACAAATCAAATGGCTGACATCAGCACTTTTACTGATAACCAGCTGAACTTGACTGATGACACTGGTCAAAGCACAAAGGATACTCTGGATAAGGTGGAGAACACAAGAGGCCTGTGTGGAGAGCTAGGACCTGTGGCTGGAAGTGCAGAATGGGGGGACTGCAGAGCACTGCCATCAGGGAAGCTCCATACGGGGCCAGCAGACGACCCAGAGAAGGCACAGCTGCAGAATCTGACCTTATCACCTCGAGGGTGAATAATCAGTTAAAAATCCAAGCCCAAACGCTGCCAGCCACTAAATCCCCGAAGCGAAGAAGAAAATAAAAGTGAAAAAAAAACATTCTCCGCTGACCTTGACAACCTGGCAGGTTTGACTCATCACCCAAGTTATGGCCCTGTACCTTCAAATGCTCGGTAGAAAGGGCTGCAGCCATCATCACAACTTGGTGTAATGACAAGAAAAGGAAATAAGCTCCTTTTTCAGGACACGAAACAATTCTGTTTTCACGTTTGTGAAAAAACTTACGTTAAACTACATCTGAGACAGCCTTGTTCTAAACAGATCAAAGCTTACTTTTAGCCAAGATTAAACTTTGAATGAGAGATTTCTTTACTAGCCTGTACCCAGAAAAGTGCTTTTACCTCAAGAAATTCTCAGTAGGAACAACTACGCACTGCAAGTCACACAGCTGCTGCTCACACAACTCACCTTTGTTCTTCTCCAGCCAAAAAGCTCACAAGATCAGCTTAAAGAAAGACAAATTACTGCTAAGGTGACAGAAGAAAAAAAAAAAAAAGAAAATAAAAGTGAAAAAAAAAAGAAAAAGCTTTCTGCCAAGTAAAGTCTTTCAGCCATCACTGATGTTCTTACTCTTCAGCAACACTCAATTACCTCCAGGGTAGGTGTACCCTCACATAACTACCTAACCGAAATAAGAAATGTGGTGACTTTGAAACACCTAGCAGCATTATGGCAAACTGTTCTCAAAGGCCTCCAAAAGATCTGTTTGCTCCGAATACAAAAGATTACTGTCAAATGAAACGTAACAGAGCATAAAGCACAGTTAAATCAAGCTTAAGAGTCACTTTCAGATACTGCTGCCTGAAAATGGCATCCATAACTCAATTATGGAGTTTCCAGCTACTGCTTAGAGGTCAAAAGCCTGGGAACGCCTTTAGGGGACACGCAAAGACACTTTACTTTTGGCTTCAGACAGTCATGAAGAGTCTGATGCTCAGAGCAATATCCTCGGGCGCTTGAACCGGTCGGTGTGAGGGTTTACAAAGGAGATGCCTCTTGCAGTGTTAACTTTGCACTGCTTTCGGTTATGCAACTTCAGCTGCTGTGTTAAAAGCAGCGAACAAACACGTGGCATACACACACGTTCAAAGGGCTACACAGCCTCCCCTAAAAAAAAAAAAAAAATAATTGCTTTAATAAAAATATTACACCGCGTAGTTAGAAGAATTTATTTGGAAAAGTCACAGCCGGCACTGCACAGGAGAGTCCCGGAAGCTCAAAGTTCAGTCATCAGCTGGCATCAAAACCATCACACACACCATCACCAAAAAAAAAAAAA
>VWZN01018302.1:296257-329634 GCA_013396955.1 Regulus satrapa
CGGGCGGTCCCGCCCGCGCCGCCATTGGCTGAGGCGGCGGGGGAGAGTTGTGCTGAAGTGCGCGGGGGCAGTAGCGGCTCTCCGAGCAGGGCCAGTGGCGCAATGGATAACGCGTCTGACTACGGATCAGAAGATTCTAGGTTCGACTCCTGGCTGGCTCGGCTGCTCCTTTTTTTTCTTCACCCTCCTCCGATGCTTCTTTTTTTCCCGGTTTCTACTTCGAACCGAGGGTGCTGCCTACAGCCTATCCCCACTTCTGTACAGGCCCACCGCTGTTATCTTATTGCCCCCGGTGTGGGGGTCTCCAAACCTCACAGGGTTGGGTGGTGGTACAGGGCTTCCTGCCCTTGGCAGCCTACCAATTTTGTCCACCTGGCCACCCTTTCTGACCCTTCAGGCCATGGGGTTTAGCAAGGGGCAAATCTGAGGCATCTCCTGGCCAGTTTCCCACCGGCTCCAGCTCTCTAGGTGTCATGCCCCACCCAGGTTTGGGAAGCTTCTTGCCCCAAGGAGGGGGAACTGTAATTAGTTATTCCTATTTATTTGCTTCATTTTAGCTGATAGCTCTAAGCTGCTGTGGTGCTGCTTGGCCAACATCCAGCCTTCAGGCATGAGGCTGATGGCAGGGTAGCTGATAGCAGGGGCACCATGTGGCTGCCTGACTCCCAGAGCCATGGGAACACTACCCAAAACCCTCTAAGGAGCCCATCCCCACCAATGCTTCAAAGGAGACTCCCATGCTGGGGTCAGAGTCTGCTCCCACATGCAGCACATCCCTCCCCAGCTCCTCAGCCTGCGACCTGGGCCTCCAGGTCCATCCAGAAGGATGCCAGAGCAGGACAGCCTCCGATGGAGCTGCCTGCAAAGGACTAGAAATTCCCAGTGAACCCCACTGAGGTAGTTCTCCCCACCCTCAGCCACTGAGGTGTGGGGACAGGAGTAAGGAAAACATTGGGAGACCATCATTTCACAGCATAACCCCCCCCTCCACTATGGACTCTGGGCAATGACAACCATTGTAAGTTTAGGAAAGACTTAACTCCAAGTGTTGCTTAAGATACTGTCTTTAATCACTGAAATCACAATAGGCCAGTGGCTTTGTTCTGCTACCGGTCTTCATTCTTCATAAATACTTAACAGCACAGAAGAAAAGAGGGCTGTGTTCACAGAAGGCTAAGGTTAGTTACACCAGCACAAATCCTAAAATACTCTCTCCTGGAGCCGAGCTTTGAAGGAAACATAACTAGTACCATTCAGTATCGTTAGCCAGGCTCTGGATTTTCTTTCCCGATCCAGAAAGGCAGAGCCTGAGTGTGTGTGCCTGGGTCCCTGCCTGGCCATGCTCCGCAGACCCGCTGCGGTGGGCAGGAGGGTTGGCAGGTGCCGGCAGGGCTGGCAACTGCAGCCCAGTCATCCCTCTACCAGGGCCGCGGGGCGTTCCTGCCTTTGCAGGACTCTTTGCCACGTGGGGACAGTTTCTTCCCAACTCCGTTCGTGTCTGAGTGGGTTGCAGAAGCATATTGCCCCACCAACTTCTGACTGCCCTAGAAGTAAGCAGGGTAAGGATTTTTATTGCTCAGGAAAGCTTTGCTTCTCCTTAGGAAAAGGGTGGGTGAGCAGCTCCAAGCTCTCTCTGGGCTCGTGACAGGAAGATGTCTGCCCAGCCAGCTTCAGTAAGTACAGCCAGCAAATGGCAGGACACAGAAATGGAAAAGGAAAACGAAGGCACAAGTGCTGTGCGATGATGAGAGATGCGAACCCCTTCCCAGCTTCTCCCAGTGGCACAGGCACTCACAGGATGGGGGAAAGGGTTGTGGATCTGGTCATAGCCCTTCCCTGCCTGCAGGTACTGACTCCAGGGATATTTCCCAGTGATGAAGCCTGGGTCAACTTGTTACATTCATGCACAGGAGGTTGCTTAAAAGGCACCTACAAGCACTTGGCATGGGCAGAGAGGTGTAAAAGGCAGGTGTGTCACAGGCAGCGCCTGCCACACATCCATGTGCACAGACACAACTACATGCACCACCCCAAAAGTGAGCAGTCAAGGCCCACAGTGGATTTTTTTCCCCCCAAAAACCAGATAATCCTTTCTTTGGAATGGCCAGCCAGACCCATGACAGCTCTTGGAAGCCCAGTTTCCCCCTTTCAAGGCTGCCACATCACACCTGATTGCTGATGAAACTCCATCATTTCCAATCTAAGCAGCTATTCACTTCATAGTAAAAAAAAATCTACAAAAAAAAAGAATAAAAAAAGAAAAAAAAGAAAAAAAAAAGAAAAAAGACATTTAAACCTTGAATGACTGGGAAAATGTTTTAAAAGCCCCTAAATGAAATTCAGAAACTGAAGAGCCACAGATCTTTTCAAATGCTCCTTACTAGAGTGTTAGAAACTGTTGTTCCCTGTGTTTTAACATCAGGGCAGTTTCCCAAATTGCTTTGATCACAGGTGCTTCTTACACTTTAAATTACACAAAAATGTCTGCTGCTTCTGTAGCTGGGGCTTTCCCCCGGCTCTTATGCAAAAATCCCTATTTAAATTAGTTTCTGTATTCTAAGCAATAGAAATTTAACAGCATGATCTGAATGAAAAAATCTTTTAAGCTCTGATTCCTGAAAGCAGGCTTCAGGGAATTCACTTGAATAACTATTTGCATGAGAGTTACTCATTAACAGCACAATGGGACTTCCAAAGGTCCCTTAATTTAAAACCAGTCAGAAGAACTTGCTGGGGGAGGAATCAAGACAAACTTTTCATAGCACGTTTTCACAGCTTCTTAATAAATTAAAAGGCGACAAGACTCGTGTGAACAGCAGACCCCCATGTGTATGAGCCAAGAGATAGATGGAATTTAACATGTTTTTTGAAATTCTTCTGCAGAGGACACAAAGCCTCACACCTCCAGCTCCAGAGCTATTTTTCCCTTTGGGGGAGCTGCCTGAAGGCGGGCAGTGAGGGCTTGCAGCTCCACAGATGGCTGGTGGAGGGTCAGGAGGACAAAGTTCCCTTGTACAGGATGCCCCTGCCTCCCCCTGTGCCAGACCCACTGTCAGGCAGCTGCAGAGCTGGGGACAAGCTGGGGAAAATCAACAGGGACTCAGACACTCACAGCCTGGGAGAAATAACACTGAGCTTAAAAGAATTTGAACTCCCCGAGATAGAAGCAGTGCGAGTTAGCACACACAGGGGTGCAGGGCAGTGCAGTAGATGCCTTAACTTCCAAACCACAGGCTCCTTTTTCAAAGAGCTTCACACTGTCACTTCCAGTTCTTTGAAAATACAGGAAAGGAGAGTGTTAGCATTTAATAATTTATAGGGGACCTCAAAACTGGAAGTAGGGCAGCCTTCATTTCCCCAGTGCTGAGGGATACAGGATGGCTGACAGGAGTAAGAAGACACTGAGTGAGAGCAGAGGCCAAACTCTCTGGTGATGCAAAGAGGGCTCCTGGCAAGATATCTTGCTGCAAACTGCCCGCTTGAGGCTATCCATGAAGGAAAATTGTCTTTCTCTGCGTCCTCTTCTCTCCTGCTTATTGTGAGGTTGTGAGGGAGGCGGCAAGGGTGAGACAAAAGTTTAAACTGCAGTTCTAAAAGAAAATACTAGTCCCACCAGTGTTTTCAGATCTTTACAAAATGAAGACCAAATAATGTGCAGAAGGGCTTGATCTAAAAAAATCAAGAGGTAGCAAAAGCATGAACTAGATAGCAGCTGGTCTTTCAGAGACAGCAACAGATGACCAAGGCTGGCATTTCCAGCTTGCTTCAAAAAACCACTTTGATATCTCATTGCCTTCACTGCCAAAAGCAGCCCAGGGCACGGAACCACCTGCCCAGGACTATTTGAATTATTTACTAGGGATCGTGAGCTGGTGTTATTTTCCACCTCAGTCCCTTCAGACAGTCCTAAGATCACAGTCACACCTTGAACACCCCCTCCCTGCTCCAGCCTAGCTGTGCTGCAGGACACAAGCTGTTGAGATGCACTGGGGTGACAGCCCCTTGGGATCTGCCCTAGCTGTTGCTGCCCTCAATCCATCCTGCTTGGATGCAGCACTGCTTACATTTTGTGTCAGCTCCCATCCCTTTCCTAGCCAGCATTTGGAGGCTCAATTTAAGGCTCTAGGAGGGCTCACGTATTTGGGGTAAATTTTACCTCCTCTAAAATCACAGGTAAAACTCTCAGAAGATATATTTCACAGTGGTAAAGTGGCCTCCCTTGAGCTTTTAGTCACTCACTGAAGGGATGCACGCTCTCAGGAAAAGTGGTGCTTCAGGTTCAAGCTATAGCAAAGCTCTGGATGGCTTCCAGGCAGGACCAGCCTCCAGCCCCAAGCTGCCATCCCCATCCTGAAGAGCAGTGGAAACAGGCAGAGGTACTTTCAGCTGAATGGGACAGAGGGCTGGATGGTCAGTTGGCAGCATGAAACTCCATGCCAAGCCCACCAAGCTCCTGAGACTGGGGCACTTTCACATTTCAGCCATAGATGATTTTTCAGCACAGGCAGAGACAGGCAACTTGCTGATACCTGACGCCTGTGCTGCTCTGGAAGGGTACACATTGCTGTCTGACTACACCAAGTGAAGTTCAAGCTACATCCGTGCAATTGGAAAAGAGGTTTGGTTGAACTGTAATGGGTTTACAGCATGGGCACGTTTTGGGAGTCCCAGTGCCATGGCTCAGCTAATTTATTGTTGTTTCCACTCTGAAAAGATCTTCAAGAATGTCATCCCATCCTTTGCCAGTCAGAACGAAATTTGTATCCTCAGCATAGATACATGAGGATTTAACTAATTTTCCACATAAAGAAAGAGTAGTTAAGATCCCCAGCTGCACCTGAGGTTTTGAATTAAGAACTTTTTGTTAAACAAAAGTACCAGTACATGAGGGGTTGCACAGCTTTGGTAGGTACAGAACATGCACTACAGGCACACCCATCATACATGTAACACATATGAGTGGAACAGATTTCTTTGACTATAAAGCAAGGTGGGGGGGTCAAGTAAAGAAACAATTTGCCATCCTGCTTTCTCAGCAGAATGGAAAGTAAGGGCTAAACTCTCTAACCCCTTGCTTAGATAAGCTGTTATTATTCATAGGAGCAAATCTGTTTATGCCAACATACTCATCTGAGTTCAGGTTGCGGAGCTGGGCTCTAAATCCCTGCGTAACAAAGCCTTCATAACAATCTCAAGTTTGCTACCCGAGCTCTAAATAAGCACCACTATGAAATGGCTTTGTGCTGGGTAAACACCATGAAAAGGAATAACCAGGCTGAGGGCTGAGCTGTGAGGACAAACTGGAAAACTCAGGCAACTGTCTTTGTATGGAGAGCTTTTTTCCAAAGTGAGCTCTGCAAGCAAGAATGAGGGTGGATTTCCCTCATGTCCACACTTTGAGCATCCTGACCTTTCCTTTCCAAATATGATCCACTGTTCATACTCTGACACAGCAGACTGGCCCCTATGTGTCATGCTGACACACAAGCCTGGGCCCCAAGTCATTGCAGTAGCTTAACCTAGCTTGTTCCAGTTTTTTGTTCTGTTTGAAATGGGATGTTTGCCTCCAGTTGCCAGACAGCATTGCTTGGTTTGTGCTTGGAGAGTTGGTGCTTTTACAGACAGACTAGATACTGGAGTTCAGTGAATTAACGGAAAGGTCTGAGTGTGCCATTTTGCACAGACTTCTTTTCTTTTCTTTTCTTTTCTTTTCTTTTCTTTTCTTTTCTTTTCTTTTCTTTTCTTTTCTTTTCTTTTCTTTTCTTTTCTTTTCTTTTCTTTTCTTTTCTTTTCTTTTCTTTTCTTTTCCTAAAGAATTAATAAAAAAGAGAGAGTGTCTAAAAAGCTGGTACTAATAGGTTGGTATCCTTCAGGGAATCTGATGAAATGTGCTTTCAGGAAACAGTCGACTGACGGGATGTCCCCGGCAGGCAGGCAAGACAGTCTCTGGCTTTTTAAATGTGCATGGCACGATCTGAGTTCACAGGCATGAGGGCAATTTGTGCTTTCACTGAAAAATCTTCCAAAAGGAGCCCAGAGGAATCTCTGGGTGGCAGAAAAAGGCACACAAAAGTAAAGTGATCGGTTTAGGTAACTTGCCACATTCTTGGTCAAGTAGACAAGTTTGATGCAGCTGAAACCCACAAACATGGTGAATCCAGCAAAAATCTCTCATATCCTTTGACAGGAACATTGCTGACTGGCAAAAAACATGCACAGGAAATCAGCTGAAGGTGGGGAGAGGGACATTATGTAACAAGTCTTCTGTCCTGGCTTTCCAACGCTGGCCACGCTGACTAGTAGTGGTGCTGGTAGGCAGCTGCTGGGGTTGTGCCATTCTCTATGTGTTTCAGATGACAGGAGTGACAAAGCAAATGTTCATCCAGAGGGTAGCAGCGATGTCCGTCTTCGTCGTTCAGTTCCATCCCACAGTCCTGCAAAGAGAGGCCGCCCAAATTACTAAAGCTTGTGCTCATCTTCCAGTGTCAGCTGGGGTCTGGCTTTCAGGAAACTGATTTTGTGACAAGGACAGAAGACACCCAGCCAGTAACTCCTTCCTAATAGGTCCAGCATGTACCACAAGAAGAAAAACATCTGACATAGGCATTTTGATGCAAGGCAGCCTTGTACAAATTTGTTCAAAGCAGTTTTATTGAATAAGCTTTATGTTGTGGTAAGGTGCAACCCTCTGTATTTTAAACATGCTCGTGTCTCCTTACACTGTCAGGTAAGATCCACCTGTTCACGTTACAGTTGTAGTGATGTGAAATCAGCTTGTGGAGTCAGAGCCTCTTTTCACTGCATTATAAGCACAGTGAGAAAAGACAACTATTTATTTTATTTATAAATGCAGAAGTATGGCAACTTTCTGAGAAGCCCTGCACGGAGACTAAATGGTTTTTAAGAGCTGGTATCTCCTGGAATTTTTTCTTGTGCAGCCATATCCTTTCTCCAGGTGCAAAGACACATTCATTTCCCATGAGAGTGAAGGTAACTTACACCTCACAGGATCAGTCACCACCTTAGCATTTTTCAACAATCTGACTTGGAAATCAGATATACTGATGTGATCTGGAGCTTGAGGCCTCTGAAAGGCAGCCATAGACCTTACTAAGTCACCATGCTTCCTGCATTAACAAATAAACCACCGAGTTTGAAAAGCAATAATTAACTTTCTGCCCGTAACTTTATGCATAGCAAATGAAATTAGAACTGAAACACATTGCTGCAAAAACTTTTGTCCTCAATCTGGAAACGTCTCAGTCACTGACAGAAGGGGGTTTCACACTGCAAGGTTTGAATTGCTCAGCTACTGCTGCTGTAAGCCAGGAGATTTATTTCCATCTTAAAAATAATAGCAGTTATGACTGTTAAGCACCCACTCCCAGAGAAAGCCACTGACCTACCTCACAGTGATAACATTCCACATGGTAATCCTTCTCCATGGACACAACCCGAATGGTCTCATCAGACCCCTGTGAGCATTTGAGCAAAGCAGAAATTACAAAGGATTACAGCAGGATCAGACACATGCACTCTGTAGATTGCTTCCTGCAACAAAATGAATGTTGGGGAAATGCATTTGGGCAGCTGTTTGGAGACCACAGATAAATCCTGCCACTTGCAGTTATTTTTACAGTAAAATTTCATCACTGACTGACTGCAGATATCCTTTAAAATGTGACACCAGAAATGTACAAATGTTCTCTATTTAACAGGAGCATCTATCAAAAAATCACAAATTAATGACACGGTAATTTCAACAGATTGCATTTTTCAGCATTTTAAATGAGTTTTGCCCAAGATTCATCTCCTCCAAGTATTAAAATGAGTAAGTCCCAGAGTGGTCAGAGAGAGGGCATTCATGACTACCACCAGCATCTACTGACATAAAGGAAAATTCTCCTAAACATAAAACTAAGAGCAGCATAATCCAGCAGGAGAAGAAAAAAGCAGCCTGGCCAAGAAAGAATAAGCTTCATCATTGAACAAGAGAAGGGTCACATCTCAAGAAGAGTGCATGAGCTTAGACCAAAGGGTTGCACTCCAGAGGAAGTGACCATCTCTCCCCATCCAGAAGCACATTCATCTTGACACACAGTTAGATGTGAAAGGGAGCAAGGCCTGACACTCCTCCCCTGAGGGGATATGGAATAAAAGGCTCTCACCTCGGAGGGCAGAATGGGAAGTCCACACGCTGCACACTTTGGGGCTAAAACTCTGTAAGAGCAATGAGAAATGGAAGGCAAGTTATGGATCAACATAAAAAGAGAGGCCTGTATGTTCTCAGTGATAACATAAAAAGCTGCAGCTGTCAATCATCCACGGGAAAGCTTTGCATCCTGAGATTATAAATTCATTTTAGCATTTATTTTAAGTAATGCTTGGCACATGCCAGGAAAAAAGAGACCTTATATTTTATACTTAGTGCCAGATAAAAAAACAAAATTCCTCTCTAGTGCTCTTGGCTTCTACTGAGAGATTTGGAAAAGAAAATGAGGAGGAACTGAGCAGAACTGTCCCAGAAAAATACATAAAAAGAAGTGGCAGCCTCTGGGCAGAAAACTTTTGAGAAAATATTACATGGCTGCACAGCTTCTTAAGGCCTTATAACACAGTAATTAAATTAAATTGCAAGGAAATATGAATTATTTCAGAATAACGATGGCATACAAGGGCACTAATCTTGGCAACAGGATTGTAGCAACTCTAGTCTTGGCACAACCCAGAAGAGTTTCAAGGGCTGCCTGAGCAACACTTAATACTCTCCCTGCTCAGAAAATGGAGCAAGGACCAAAGCAAGCCAGAAGGACACACAAAATGTATGCAGCTCTAATACCATAACTACCAGCCAAGAGCACAGCCATTTTGTTTTACTGTCTAAATAAGAAGTGATTTTTAAAGTGGATTTATCAGTTGCTTAATTTAGAACTGGGTAAAAGTTTTGCTTTGCGGGTTCAATGGTGACTCTTTAAAAGTCAAATTCAGCTCCTCAACTACTCAAAAAGTAAATTACGTTGATTTCCACAGACACCCACAGGCTTACCTTAAAGCAGACTAATTTTCTACATCACTGAACACTTGAGGAGCACTATTTCTCACTCTCTGCTTTGCAGGAGGGGCAGCTGAAGCCCAGAGGTTGACTTCATCAGAGTTACACAGGAGTCAATGGCTGGATAAGAGGAGAGAGGAGGAATTTCTAGGGGTCTAGCCCCATCCTCAAACTTCTAACCCTGTCCCTGATTTGTACTCCTAACTAGCTGAAAAGCTGAATTAGAGGTTTGCTGCTTGGAACATCTCTGCTGTTTATTTTGCCCTTACTTGTGGTAATCTCTGACACAGTAGATTTTGTTTTCAGAGTCTACAGTGAATGGCACACCGTCCAGACACTCGTTGCAGATGACGCATCGGAAGCAGCCCGGATGATATGATTTCCCTAGAGCCTGCAGAATCTGCAACAGAGAGAGAGAAAGGAAAAATGCACATGAAGAGCCAATAAAGGTGAAAATAGTAAACATACAGCTTTATACCAGATAATGTTGCATATTCATCTGCAGGGCTGTGTCTTTTTTCCCCCATCTCATCTGAAAAATCAGTTAACAAGGATGGAAAGGGCAGCTGGAATCAATATATAGCACCTGACTCTATAGATATTAATTATTAGCATGGGTAAGAAAACAATTTAGAGACTCAGTTAAAGCATTTAGCATAACAAAGGATAGAAGTGACAGAATTTAAAGGAAAGAAGATAATTTCTGAAGTCAACAAGTAAAGAACACTTAGCAAGATCACAAGGCAAGATGTACCAGCTGAACAAAGGAAATACTTTTATATTCTCCATGAGAATTTGAAACTAGGTTTTCATAATTCCTTAGCTATTGAAGGGCTTTGTAGTTGCTCGCCTGGCTTTCTAATTAGCACAGACTATAGAAACTGTGTTGAACTCAACAGCTGCAATTCACTACCTGGAATACCATGGTCCATCAGTAGAAGGATCAGACTTCTGAGTAGGAAACAGCTTCCAATTGTAATGCTTTCCAGTGTAAGCAGGCAAACAAAGATAATTAATGATAATTAATGATATTGAATGATAATTAATGAATTAATGATAATTAATGAATTAATGATAATTCATGTTGGGAGGCATGCTGTGAACCAGAAATTCCTAATTTCTTTGCCTCAGCTGTATTCTTATATCACCAGCTATACCAGTCTCCCTCTGAATGTCCTGTAACTGAATGCTGACCCCCTGAGTGTCCCCCACCCCATGCATATCTGGAATGGATGGTACTTGCTGTAGGCTAATCCTGCTTCACAGATATGAACTGAGGTCTGGATCACACACTCTGGGTCAAACCTGCTCCCCAGGGAATCAGTACCCACAAAAAATGACAAGGAAGTGACTGAATATAGAAGACACATGGGAAACCACAACTTGACTGCAGGAAAGAGAGGCTGACAGAGCTGCACTGATGCCTCACAGCAAGAGAGCACTGCAGAGCCACGGCACTGCTGAGCAGGAAGCATCAACAGGATTAGAAATACACTGTCCAGAGAAGTCCAAAAAGGGATGAAAGACCTGGAGGCTCTGCTTTTCAACACCCACTGAAAACAGGAAGAGCAGTATCTCTGCACCACATACAGAAGGGTGCCAACTTCACTTCATTGAAAAAAATCAACAAAATGCTCAGTGGATTTTCCTTCTGATACCAGTCTTGCACTCAGCAAGCTACCAGATGATAAAAGACAGCATTAGATATTAATATTTTTTGCTTTTGATGCATTATTCTAAAAAGCTGTGGGAGTTTTTTCTCCTAAAGCCATTATCACTTACCATGTCCATTATCAAATGACCACAAATGAAACACCTGTCAGCCGACTGCTGGAAGCCAGAATACTGCAAGGACAAAAAAGGATTCACTTAAAATTTCACAAGGCCACTCAAGCATAGACACCAGTGTACTGTGGGGTGTTATTTGCATATTTGTTATTGATCCTTTTTCTGTGCTCCTTACACAGAAAAGCTAAATTTTCCAATGCTTTTTTCATTACCTAAAGGTGTGGATGGATTTCCAGATGATATTCTAGCTGATATTCTATCTATATTTCTGACTGGCCAGTTTCAGAAAGAGTACAAGCTCCTGTAACTTCCAAGTACAAAATTTAACTTTATTTTAAAGTATAAAACTAAATAACATAAATGCACACACAAATAAGGCAGTTACTAACAGGACTTATTTACATGCTTATTTGACCACATGAATCTACAAGACAAGAACCTACTTCTGTTTATCACATATTTATGTCACAATATCTGTATATATAGGCCTGGAAAGCCAATTTTTTTTTTGTTACATGGTTATAATTTGTTGAAGGTTAGTAATTTCTCTAAGGTCAGTGGTATTGTTCCAGTTCTCTCTTAGGATAGCAATCAAATCTGGCCCAGAGCAACATTTTTGCTGGTTTTGCTGAGATCTATTGGTAAGGAACTGACTGTCATGTCCATGACATGCACCTTGGGCACAGCACATCATCTGTCTGAATGAAGGAAATGCAAACTTGGAAAATGAAATATTTTAGTTGCATTTAATCCTTTTATTTTCATCGTATGTAGAATATACTGAGGAGAACAAGGAAGATGAACTTACCTCTCTCTGACAGAAACTAGGTTTCACCAATAAGAAAGCAAGTACAACCTGTTCAAGTCTCAAGGAAGGCTTAATCTACCAGGACTCAGGGGTAGAAGGGTGTATGGATTTTTATCTGCACCAGCCAAGGACAGGGCTGTGGAGCTGCTTCATGCTTATGTACACTCACACAAAATCCATTGAGGGAAACAGAAAGATATCCATTAGGTGAAAAACGAAATTCACCCATGCATTCTTCTATAGGCATTCATCTCACTCCTGCCTCCTCAGAATGGTCACGGAGACAACACTTTGCAGGAGCCATCAGAACAGGTTATGGTTTCAGCTAGGGGTCTGTGCCACAAAACCAGAGTCTCTCACTCAGCTACCTCCAGCACCACGCGTGGGCAGCCACTGGCCCTGGGAAAACGTTGAAGCAGAAGAGCCAGGCAGGATGCTGGGCCAGAAGTGGGTGAAACACAGGCAAAGCTGACAGGCAGAAAGGCTGTAAGCCTGCTGGTGACACTGAGATGACTCATTACAAGAGTCAACTGGGTGCTTACCAGGAAGTCTTCTTCACAGAACACCTTTCCATTGACAAAATAAAAGGCTTTTCCTCTCAGCTTTCGACCTAAGGAATAAAACACAGAGATAAGAAAAGGAGAAAACATGATCAAAACCCTGCTGCTAAGAAGCAAACAACAATGAAGACATCCAAGGACAGACATCACACAGCTGGAAAAGAGCACCAAACCCCAGCATGGGTCTTCCCAGATTCCAGCCCACCAAACCCTCTTCCAGTGGTGGTTGCTGATGAATGCCACTTGGTGGATCCGGACAAAAGTCCCACCTTTGGGTAGGAGGTAGTAACTTTGCAAGTCTGGACCACTTCCTGGCAGATTACCACATGTTGTAACTCTGGGAAGAGTGATGGAGGATACTCCTTCACCCGTACTGGGAAACTCCCCAGGAAAGGAACAAGGAGAAAAGAAAAAAGGGTATACAGAGAGTGACCCACACTTGACTCAATTCCTCAAAATATCACCATCTTGCTGTTTTGCTATGAGCAGCAGCTGGCAGACAAGGCACTGCAATATCCAAAAGCTTGCTCTGCTCCAGGAGAGTGCAACACTGGAGCACTCAACAGGCTTCTATGAAACCTACCAGCACATTTGTTACTGCAGCTGCCAACAAAAAACTTTGAAACTATTTTAAATTACTTTTTATAAAATCCAAATGTCGTAATCAAGACAAGATGACAAAGTTTTTCCAAGAAAGGACTCTACATATGGAGAAGATTTGTATTTACTGCAACTTTTGTGTTTATGCCTCTCATTCACCGTCTGTTTTCAGTTCCATGTAATCATGGCAATGTTTGCTCACACGGCCACCACTCCTAAACCACCCTGCCTTCCCCCAAGAAAAAAGGGCTAGGTTTTGTTTGTTTATAAAAAGCTGCTCCTACCCCTTTGCAGCCTGGTTTCGCTATTGAGCCCAGGGTTTGAAATGCAAGCCTGGTACTGGAATGGCCCAAGAGCAGGGGAGCAGCACTGCCTGGAGCAGGACCTGCTGCAGGCTGGTTTTGGACACTGCTGGAATGAAACTGGGTCTGAGACACTGGGGCCCTGAAGCCTCGTGCTTGACACGCTGAACGTGGCCAGTGTCATTAAAAAAGTGATTGTCAGCTGCTGGGTGTATAAATGTGAACAACACACGGGACTGGTGTGGGGCTCTCCTTAGGGTATGTATGCCTCTAGCCGGCAGCCTGCAGCAAAGAACCATGCGGGCTGCAAGGCTTTAGGGAAAGGAGGAGGCCAAGTAAACTCACTTCAACACGTGTTACAGTCTCCTGCATACACCAGAGGGCACCCTCAGCTGGGAAACAACTCCTGCTGCCCATTTCTTCCTCTGCACGCCTCAGCTTCTCCCTGCCCACTTTTGGGATGGATTGCTCCCAGTGTCTCTTCGAGGCGAGAGAGCACTTTCTCATCATACATTTGGGAAGGCAAGATGCAGGAAAAGCTCATTTCCCCAGGCTGCACTGGGAACTGTCTCAGTGGAGCACCTTGCAAAATGGAGATGCTCCAGGGAAGCTCCAAAGTTTTGCCAGTGAATTGAGCCAGACCAGGATTTCATCAGCAGCCCTTAGTGCCCTGTCCAGGTCTCAGGCAGCGGGGCAGGTGGAGGACAGGGCAGTGTGTTTTCTCAAGGAACAAGCCCCAGTCTGCATGTGCAGGAACTTTGTGGTTAAACTGTGGGAATTACTCAGCTCTGTGTTTACTGGACCAGTGCAGGAGCAAAAACACATGGTCCCATCACAGTCACTGTCCCCCATTCTCTTCTAATCCCTGCTAGGGACAACCACGTAACCTGAAGGCCAGAGATGACCCAGGGTACCTGCCCATCCTTGCACCATTGCAGACATTGGGTAGAACATAGAAAAAAACCTGACAATCCCGAAAGCATCCCACTTTGATTTTTCTCATCTGCCCTAATGTTGCCAAGGCTGCTGAAATTGAAACAGGTTTCAGAGTTCAAAATAAAAAGTATCTAATCTGGGATATGCAATATTTGTGACTTATAACCCATATATTTGCATGATAACACCACCTGAGTGGCTGCCCATCCAAAGGTAAGCCTGGCATGCTCACCAGCAGCTCTTGAGTCACAGTTTCTGAGGAGGGACAGAAGAGGCACGGGAATACCTGAGATTTGCATCACCTTTGTCAAAGGTGGTCCTAAGCAAGTTAACAACAAGCCTAACACAGCAAGAAGCACTCTTGAAAATCTCCCACTGATTGAAATTCAACACTGGGATTTGGCACTCCCAAAGATGAAAAACAAACAAAAACATTTAACTTTGGTTTTAAATTACATGGTAGCAAGGGCTCCAGTTCAGTGCCAGTTCAGGTGCCCAAGTGACTTTCCACCTGCATGCAATGTGTCTCCTTAAAGCCAAGCTGACAGTGGTGAGGAAAAACATACACATGGGGCCATGTAACGAGAAACACTTCTTTGGATGAAGGCCTGGTGCATGAGTAGCAGTCATTCCAACAGAAGGGATGTGGTATGGACCACTGCCACAACGTCATTCTTCCATGGTGACAAAAAAAGCATTTACCAGCCATCCTGCAGCCAGTGTATTTTTAACACGGTGACATTAGCAGGTTAAGATTGATGGCAACAGACCTTCAGAGAAGGTGCCACAGCCAGCACACGATGTCTGGGCTTTTTCTGTAAGCTCATTCAGCAGAGGGATAAACCCTTTACAAAGGATTTATAATTTGGCCTTTGGCATTACTTGAGTCCCTGAAGAAGAGTTGCTGATACCAAGTTGCACTCTGAGGCAGGACAGGGGATGATTAAAATACTTTTTTTAGGGAAGAGGTAAGCATTTTAACTGTTTTTATTTCTTCATGACTCTTTTTAAGCTCCTGGAAGAAACATTAAAAGGAAATTAGCAAAAACTATGAGTAGCCTGATGCTCCTGCAGCCACCGTGGGAGTGGCTCATGCATACACAGGCAATTTTGTTCCCTGCTGCTCTCAACATCTCCCTGTGCACTTCTGGGATGGACTTCTCCAGTGTCTCTTTGAGATGAGGAAGCACTTCCTCATCATACAATTGGGAAGGCAAGATGCAGGAAAAGCTCATTTCCCAGGCTGTGCTGGGGACTGTCCCGGTGGAGCTGGGAAATTCATCTTCTTGCTGCAGCCACACCAGTAAAAGAAACAGCACTGGGATTGCCCCACAGTGCACAGCAGGGCGGCAGTGACTTCTGTCCCTTTGCTGAGCCCCTTAAACTAAACCAGTCCCTCTCAAAAGCAATTCTTCTGACTGTGCCTGCAAAGGCTGGCACGGGTTTCACTTGAGCATTTTTTTTTTCACCAAAAAGAAGGACTGAGAAGTTAAATGGCATATAAGGAATCACATATTGATAAATGCCTACTTTCAATATGTATCATGGTGAAATATCCTTTGACAAACCCAGGAATATTTAATGTGTGGCTTGCTGCTTTCAGGATCAATAATTCTACTACATGTCTTCTGCTGACTCCTCACTGTGTTTCACTTTCACTTCATCCCGAATTTAGAGAATCTCACACCTGAGAAGATTCAGACAATTAAAATTCTTTGGCATTTCAACCTTACTGTCTTCACTTGTTTTAACAAGGTATCTTGTTCATCTCTCTGACAGGAAGTTTGAGCCCTGAACTTTTATGTACTGCTCATCCCTCACACATCTGTCTGTCTGTTTAGCTGTGGGACCTTCAGGATGACCTCGAGGTCATTTCAGCACCAATTTCAAAATATTTCAAGCTTAGTCACTAGTGCCTTTGTGCTAAAATAAACACACTTTTCTTAGCAGCTGATAATAGGCATACCATGGGGCTGCACTCCCAGGACACCTGTGCTCTTGTCCACTGTTCTCTCAAATGATGGCTTTCTCCTTTTGAAGACCACGCAGAGAGAGTTTAACCAGGGACTTGCAATGTCCCTGGTCAGGGGGGATCCTGGGAGATGCATCATTTGCTTGCTGGGGATTTGGACTTAACTCTCTCTTTTGAAGTTGCTTTTCCATTATTTATTAAAAACAATGGGGTCACAAACCCAAAGACAAGAGACAGCTCGTCAAAGCATACAATGGAACAGGGCCTTGTCTGGATCCCAGGGCCCTAGGGGGATGCACAACCAGCGTTACTGCATTGCTGGAGAGGCAGTGTGTGGGCTGCACTTATCTAAGCACCATGGAACTCCCTGTGGTATCTGCACAGCAGATGGGCAAAAATCACTGCTGACTGACAACTTCTCTTGGGTCCCTTTGACAGACCCACACTGACAGCCCTGGGGCTCTGTCATTAAAAAAAAATCAGTGTTTTTTCAAGTACCACAGCTGTAAAATAAATTCGGATATGTGATTATTGATGGCATGTTAAATTCAGCCAGCACGTATGTTTTGGGAGCCCTCTGTGGACACTCTGCTGACAGGCAGTATGGTCAGCATGACTAGGTCAGGCATCAGACAGCTCTGTTTAATTTCTGCCAGCTGTCCCATTTCCCTTGGCCACAGTTAAAGCTGGATGCTGCACCGAGGCTGACATGGAAGCATCAATATTTCAAATCTGCTCTAGAACTGAGCCTGCATGAAAGGGTCACTTCAATGCCTGTACATCCTCCAAATCAGGCAAATGGCAGATATCCCAGGACAGACCAAAGTCTGGCTGAAACCACGGGCAGAAGGATAGGATATCTCTGAGAAGGAACCGTGCTATCACACAGTAACTCCATTACCACGTAAGGCATTCAGTCTCTCTCAACTACATCAGCTGTGTGATAAAAATGCAAAACATAATCTCTGTGCTCTCATCATGCATTTGAGACAGTAGGGAAAAAAACAAACAAACCCAAGCAAAAAACCCTCAAAACTCTCAGAAGATGATCTGATGCCTGAAAGCCACAAACATGCTCTGGTGCACTTAAGAAAGCTCAACAAGAAAGGCCAGCTGCCTCTAATGGCAACAAGACCACAGGTGAGGGCAGAAATTAATCCCCAGATAGAAAACATTGCAAAAACAAAGCACACCACACAAGTGAGCAACACTTTGCCATCAGGCAAACTACTGCCAGAATATATTCAAGAGTTCCTTTTTAGGGAGAAGGAGAACACTAGAAAAAAAAAGTTTTTTTCTTCAAAAACCCCACTTTTTTCTTGACACTAGAAGTGTCAAAATTCAGAGGTAAAATACAACCACTCTGGGACAAAGCAGTGCTTTTGATCCACATAGTTCCTGCTCAATAACTAGTTTTCATCCCAGTGCTCACCCACTCTGCATCACTCTGGAGGCTGCTGCCCTGTTCCCCAACATGCACCAAAACCAGGGGCTGTCAAGAGCTGCCCTCTCAGCCTGTCACCCAGTGACTCATCAAAACACACACAGCCTCAGAGGAGGAAGGAGGGGGAGGCAATCTCTGTGACCTTGGTGAATATAACTGTATGTTGAAACGACATGAGAGTGTAATTTTTAAATTTCACCGGTTATGGAAAGGGCCTCAGTGCTTACTGAGGCACTACTCAGAAAATGACTCACAGATATCATTAAAACGTTGTAAGAAACCCACTAAAATCTTTACAGCACAAATTAATCCTAGGCCTGTTCTTAACAGAAAGCAGTACTTTGAAGATGACATTATAAAATAGAAAGACTAGAAGGACTGGAAATTTATTCCGCTAAAGATTTCAACCTGTGTTTTTCTCCTCATGTTGTCCTAATGGTTTCAGACTTCCAGCCAGCACTAAAACACATGCAATTAACTGAAACAACTATTACACTGATAAATCTCTAACTGCATCCATCCCCTTGAGGAGCTGAACATCTGCACCTTTCCATCAAGGATATATCTACTGAGGACACCTGATCCATGCCAAAGCCCCTTCAGCTCAGGCCTCATATCACTAGAGTGCCCTGAAATCTGGCCAGGAGAGGAACAAGTACTGTCATCTCACTGTTAAAGCTGCCCTGGCTTTTCTCATCTATAGCAAGCACTTCTTGTAACAAACAGGATTTTTCACCAGTGAGCTGAGACTGAAGACAAAAAGTCAGCAAGAGCATTAACAGCAATTTAGACTGAAGCAGAAAAATGTACTGATGAATTTCCTGTCCCCTAAACTGTAAATCCAAGTACACTTGAATCTTTTTTGACATGATTTTTGCTAAAAATTTATATTGTTTACTATGCAGATGCCAGCATGACAATTTTATTGAAGGGATGCTGAAGATGGATTACTGGCAATGCTTTGTACTCTCCACTCTGAAGAGCTGCACATTTCTCAAGTGAGTTGATTGGTGTGGTGGGTTTTTCTCCAATTATAGGCACTAAGTTCTGCCTCAGCTGGAAGAGATGGCAGTTTCTGCATCTGAAGATAACCATACACATACATGTGGCCGTGGGGAAATTCACTTGGCAAGTCTGGCTATCCTGTTGTCTGGGATTAAGTCACATGGGCAGAAAAAGGTGACTTTCTGCTTGTAAAGTTATTTAACAGTGCCAGTAAAAAACACGGCCCTCTTTTTCTAGGAGTTACATACCAATACAGGACATGTTTATCCAATTTAATTAGCCCAAAGACAACAAGAGCTGCACTGCTCTAAGAAGCCATGCTTTACAATCACTGCAGCAAAACTAATTAGCCCAAGCAGAGGGTTATGCTTGCAGAAAACACTGCTTTGATAGCTTAGCTACCTAGTTTAGTAAATGACCCTTGATACCTCTAAACACAACCATGTTGTGAAATATTAAATATAAAATATATATACCCAGATGGTGGCAAGAGGCAGCCAGCTTGTGTTTTCAAAGATTTCAAAGTCTGTCACTGGAACAGCGGCCTGTTAACCCCTACATTGACATCAACACTAATCTGAGCTTTAAAAAATAGAAAAGAAAAATAAAGTAATGCAGTGATGTTCACATGTCAAACATTGAATTCTGTAATTTAGCAAACATGCAAGGTTTCCAACTCTTTGCAGCAAGGAGTCAATATCTGGTCCTCACTTTGGCTCTCTTGTTGTAGTTCAACATGAAACACTCCTTCAAATCACCTTGCAAACAGTTCTTTCTTTCTGACTTCCTTCCTCGCCTACTGATTTCCTTCCCAGCCATCTCCAGAATTTCCCTTGCACCTTTTTAGCTTTCAGATTTCCTCTTGAGGACCAAGTGGCTCGAGGGCAAGATTCTTATGCTCTAAACTTCACAGCTAGCAGGGCAAAAATGTCTGTTTTCCAGGAAACCTGCAGCATTTGAATGCAAGCCTGGCCAAGTCCAAGAGAAAGCACTGAAACTAACACAGCATGTTAGAATGATACAGTATAGTTAAAAGTATATAATTTATAAGGTCTCCTTACTACCTGAATGGTAAATATCAACATCTGGAGACACTGGTATCTTTCCTGTTCTGAGGAGGTATGAAGCAGCAATTTAATTTAAAATAGTTAATGTGTAACAAACTATTTGATAGCTACAACTTTTTGTCCAACAAGCTGAAAAACAAAACAAAACAAAAAACCAACCCAAGGTGGAAACAGACACCTTGAGATTGCAGGAAATAGCTCTAGGCATTTGGAGGCCTTTTTTTTTTTTTAACCTACTTTCGTGGCCCTCCCGTAAAGCAAATATTGTTTATTACTAATCCTGCAGAAAGAGCCTGAAGTTTCTTTTCCTCTCCCTCTCTGCAAAAGGCTGCCTTGTTTGTGCCTCTGCCCTGTAACAAACAAGAAGATAAATGAGACATTTATGCCAAAGTACTAATCCTAAATCTGTTGTTTTGACCTCTAAGCCAAATTTTCTGCATTACATGCCATTGGCTCAGATAAGACAGTACATTTTTTTCCTGCCAACTGAACCCTGCAGGGTATGCGTAGCCCTGTTCAACAAACTGCTCTATCATTTATCTCTGAACATATGTGCACTGTGGAAGCAGAGGGTGAAGGAAATTTGGCACTATGAGGTATCCCCCCCCCCCCCAACATAATATCACCCCCCCTTGTTTCTTAGATCCTCTTCATTTTCTCTGTTGGGAAAACCAATGCACATTTGGACACAAATCCAGCTAGGAGCAAAATTAGAAATCCTTGCTAAAATGAAAACAGCAGGACAGTGGTTATAAATATCTGGAAGACAATATGCTTTACCTTAATAGGTAATTTTGTATATTTTATTTATTGGAGTGGGGGATATTCAATGTTCCACCAGAGAAGAAATTTTAGGATTGAAATCAGGAGCAACCTTGACTTTTCAAAGTCAAGTTTGTACTGGATGGGGTCCAAGATGAATGCCACTTGACCTTAAAAGCACTACTTACTTTTTAACTAGAAACTAGACTTTCCACATAGGCTGCTCAAGATGTGCTTTGCAGCTAGAAAGACAACATCAAATAATTTCTTTTTCCTCACAGCCTAAATGGTCTCATCACATTTACTGCAGTGACACATGCCTGCAGAGGAGCATGTATCCTCTGGGTGAATGACAAGAGGGTGTTGTCCTTTATCCCCACAGCAACTGATGGTCTGTGGAACTGGGAAATTACTCTGGGTTGCGAAAGGCAGGATCCTCCTTGAGCAGGTTTCCTCCCTGAGTGCAGGGCAGGACGTTCTGTACCCTGTACCTCCCCAAGCAGCATCAGTGCAGAGGTTTGATGAATCAGAAAGTCAGCCCAGCACAGGTCAGGCCACAAAGCACTGGAGCAGGCAGCTGGCGCACAAAGGCCCCGCAGACTGCAGGGGCAGTGCAGGAAACCACCCCCTGCACTGAAGGGTTTCTTGCAAACCTTGCTGCTTGTAGAGGTCTGTGCACATAAGGTCTGTGCACTACTGTGGGGGCCTCCCTCTGGCACCACTCTTTTTGGAGTGCCGGGAATCCCATGCCACTGCACACCTTCCCCTCCATCCATCCATGCCACCCTGCCAGCTACCACTGCCTCCAGTTTTCATTTTAGTATGGCCACTGCCACAATGGGAAGGACTTCAGCTTTCATGACTACTTTCTTAAATATAACAAGGTGAATTAGGCTCTCACTTATATGCCCATGACTTGCATTCCCCTTTTTTATCTTGTTCCAAAATACAGTCTTTTCTACTGAGGGAAATATCATTATTGCTCCCTCACCCCTTTCTTTCCCCTCCTCCCCATCATTTTCACTAGACTTGTTTTTTAATTTTACTTTCAGTTTGAAACCCTTTGCCCCAGCACATCTATCTACTCAGCAAATTTCTCAGTTACAGCCTAGGTAGGAGAGAAAATGGGCTTCACTTTGCTGAACTTGGCTTCTTTCCATCTTTCTAAGTCTCACCTGACATCTACACCTTTTCATCTTGCACTGGAAATGTTTGTAAAGGGTTCACTTTTAGAATAAGCAGCAAATAGCTATTCTTTCAACCCTCACCAACACACCTCATTAGAAATGGGATTAAGCTAATTTTTAACCAAACACAGACAAACAAAGAGACATAACCACGGATGCCTCTGCAACCACAACTACTTTCCTAGCCTTGTTCTCCAAATAAAGATTGTAAAATTCATTTTGAAAGGAGGATCAAAAGTGTTTCTTTCTAAAGCACCAGTTGCACGGTAATAATTTTAGAAATTTAAAACAGCTCAAACCTGCTGCTGGATTATTTTTAACAGGAACTTTGGGTGCAAGGGCAGTTCAGAGACTGCCTGGCCCTAGAGGGCGAGAGGCAACTGAAGCGAAGCCCTGGTTGCAGCCAGGAATCCTCTCCATGGGAAAATATTAATTAATTTAAAATTAATTTATAAGTTATTAAGGACAGAATAGTGAGTGGCCTGACTTCTGAGCCTCCAGGAAACTGCCACTATATGCAAAAAACACTTTCTCTTTTCAGTTTTCCTATTTTCAGCCAGATGATGGTGAAATGTTCTACTACAAACATAGGTGAGGCAGGGCAGCTGGTGCAGGACAGCTGGGAAATGGGCATAGTTCAAGGCTCAGCTATTATTAAAAAGCATACACATCTTTCTATATTTATTCCAACTTTACAGCTCCAAATAAAACACATGCAGTCCTGATGAGTTTATAACGCTAAATACAACTCAGAAGGAAAACTCTCTGTCTCATCTGGGAAAACCAAACTCATATATACAAAAGCAGCAGAAGATTATTATTTTTTCTGGCACCACATATACAGCTACACTTCTAAAAATACGCTACTAACACTGGAGTTAAACATAACACAACAGAAAAACCGCTATCTTACAAACACAGCCACGGTTTAAAATCAAGTGGCCAGTTCTTCACTCCACCTCCATCGCAGACCTTCTCAAAAGGCTGCTTAGGGGGATCCATACACTGCTGTATACCCCAGCAAGCTCCAGATGTGGGTCTGACAAGTGACCACAGGGAGCTCAGCAGGGCCAGCTGAAGTATTTACTCTGCCTCTTGGGTCAATTTCACAGGGCTCATCATCGCTGCTCCCAGCCTGATACCTCTGCATAGTAACCAGTTCCCTTTCTGCAAAAACCATAAACCAAGTTGGCAGAGACATGTCTCTTATCTCGGGGCATGGCTGCACTTCTGTGGAGAAAGAGTGAGCAAGATGTTTAACCTGGGTCATTCATGCACTTAGATGCTTTGACTGGAGGTATCTCAGAGGTACAGAATGATTTTAGCGAGTAGAAGATAACGCACACAGCGAAAGCACTGTCACTGGATTTACCCTGCAGCAGCTTCATCTGAAAAGTAAAGCCTGCTGAGATAAAAACCATGACAGCTAAGGCACATTCACTGCCACTTTGAAAAACTACTCTTGTAAGAAAATGTGGCTATAATTCAGAGGCAGAGGAACGAAAACAACCATCCCCCCATACCAGAAGGCAGAAGCCTGGCACAATCCAAAGTATCTTTTCTACATGCCTTGCAACAATCCATTCAAAAACAAACAGCAAGCACCACCACCACCACCACCAAGTCATACAGCTGCAGCAGACTCCAGCTGGGAGACAGTTTAACAACCACTTTCTTTTCTTCCCCCTTTACACCAGAGGAATGTTAAGCCCGAAGAGTTTGCTTGCAGGGTCTGGCACCAGCATCAGAGCAGGCCAGGGATACTCACTGCAGGCTCCACAGGTGAAGCAGCTGTCATGGTAGAGGTTGCCCATGGCCTGGCAAGCCTGGTTTGCTCCATACACGCCCTTGCTGCACTTCACGCAGGTACCTGGGAGAGAGAAGAGAGGTCACAGGTGGGACCCGACGGGGTGGCTGGGGACACTGGCTGGGTGACAACACAAGTAGCGCCTCATGGTGGCTGAACAGCTTAGGACCGACCATGTTGTTCACTGAAACCACAAGACCTAGGTGACATCACTGTCACCTGCCCTGAGAGGTGCTGTTAACAGTGGTCCTGACGGTCATCAAACCTCCACAGTGAAAGACTTTTGCAAGAAAACAAACTGCACAAGAACAGTCCTGTCCACGTGCAGGGACATCTCCTTCCTTCTCCCATCCTTCCCAACAACCTTCATATACGTCTAAACCCGCTTAAGGACCCTCACAAAAGCAGTGACTATCAGTAAGTGGTGCTCGGAGCTCTTCACAGACCAATAGTTTCTGCCACTTATTGTATAAGGTAAGCTTGTTGGTTGCAACTGATGTGAGGAAAACACAGCTCTTGGCTTAGATCCTTTAAATCATCCATTTCAATCATCCATGCTGATGGCACTAACAATTTTTTCCAACAAAACAGAGGAGCTAGACTGCCTGACACCTACCTCTCTTAACAAGGAAATGGCACATCAAGGCAGTTTACTTACTTTAGGCATTACCCTGCAATTGTGAAAGGCTGTTTTTAAAGCAGCATCACCCTTTAACCACCTCTAACTGAGAAACTTGAATCTCTGCATAAGCAAATAAATGAGTAAGGGGCAATGTGAAGGAAAAACAGATTATGTGCTTCTGTCTCTGGTCTGTAGTGACTCTGATGTGACTTCATCTCCAGGTCTCTCCTTATACCACTACCCAGCCCTATTAATCCTGGCTCTTAAAGTCAAGGGACTGTGAGTCACATCTCACTCTACTGGCCCTGGAGAAGGAACAGCATCATCTTGCCGGAGATCCTTAGTTACGCTAAGGATGGTAAACAAAATTTCACTTCTTTTGGGGCATTGCAAGCTGCAGAGTAATTGAAAAAGTCTGGAGGAAGTTAGGAAGAAGTCCATTGTGCTTACAACAGAGCTGTAAAGTAACTCAATTCTGGCAGCACCAGGCCAGGGTGAGTAACAATTTCTTCGTCCATCCAATAGCCATGGCCATGGTCAGTTTTCAAGCTACAGGGATAAAACCACTCGGGAGTCCTTTGCAGTAGCACAAACGTGGCTGCTAAAAAGCAGACACTTGATTTTCCCAAGGTTTTGCAGAGCAGACCTGGCTCTCTGTGCTGCAGCAGCCTGCGTGCATTCAACCAGCACGCTGAAAGCCGCCCTAGTGCTGTGCGGAGCCTCACTGCACTCGGAGCCAGAGTCCACACTGACACAAACCTGGAGAGAAGGCTGCAAAGAATAATTAGTTACTTTGTTTTGTCCAAATCCTGTGCGATCTGAAATGCTCGCTTGGCTGTGGGCCCACCCCAGCACTCAGGCTAGCACCAAGCGAGCAAAACCTTCTGGTTCTTTTTGAACTGAGCAGGTTTATCTCATGTATTGAAAGAAACATTTTAAGAAAGATAAATCATACAGGCATTAGAAAAAGGATTAGGGGAGAAAAAAAAGGTCAAGGCAAAGATAAGAAAAAAAATTGGCTTTTCAAATGGATGTGCTCTCCCAGGAATGCACACACTCAGCGTCAGCCTGAATTTCTGTGCAATGATCTGACACAAGAGCTAGCAACTCAAAATTCCCTCCTGAGCACAGCAATGCCGAGCAGAAAGTTTCGAGAGCAGAAAACCTGCCAATTTTCCACAACACCCACCAGGCTTTCCACAGAGCCAGCGTATTCATTGCACTGCAAGTTCTGCATTTTCCCCTTCTCTGTGCCAACGAGCGGCTGCTCCAGAAAATTTCACCAAGCCGCTCCGATTTCCACCTTTCCACAAAGCAGCCGAGTGACACTGACTGTGGATGAGCAGCAAGAAGAAGCAGGAGGCAGAAGGCACGGTAGCTGAGCGCAGGCACAGCGCCCAGTAGAGATGCTGGCAGGCATAAGCCGCTATTAAGTAGGCTAAGGCAAACCCCGTGGAGGGCAGAAATTGCCTCTGCCATCTCCTGTCTGCCATCCCATCACGCTTCAGAGCAATGGCATTGCCCCCTCTGCATTCCCAACAGGACAGATCCTGCAGGAGTTGTCAAGGTTCTCGCATCTGTACCAAAACCTTCCTCCACCTCCCACCCCTCAACCTCCCCACACACCCTTCCACCTTCCTTTCAGTCCACGCTCCATTCCATCCCGATTAACCCTTTTACCCACTTCTTTCAATACTTAGGCCCCTAAAACATGGAAAATAAAGTCACAGAATGAAAGGGCTTTTAAAATAAATGGACAATGCTTTCTGTAAAAACTGCAATGTGGTAAATTACTCAACTATGTAATAACCAGACATGCTATAAATATTCAGACATATCCTGTGCCAAGGTTGACAATTTAAAAATGGCATTACAGCACATCTGAATCTAGCTCGTGTTCTTACACATATCTGCTAAATCTTACTTGAAAGCCTATTAAATATCAGCAGCAAGTGAAATTACTCTCTAAATAAGTCTTTGCTCTTTCCAGATATAATACTCTGAAGTATTTTCACCAACATTCTTGAGCCTTCATCTCTGACACTCAGCACACCTGGCCTGAAAGGATGGGGGGGAGGGGGAGAAGTGATTTTTATCGGTCACAACACTTTGCTTTTTTTCCCATTCACTCCCTGCTGTCACAATGATCCTGATCTTTAGGCTTAAGCTAAGCAAGGAAAAACCTGTTGCTGAGGGCAGCCAGTCACTGAGCTTGGCAGCACATGTGCAAAGCCAGCTGATGGAAGCCAGTGCAACCTGGGGCCACCTCCAACCTCATCCTGGCTGCAAAACGGGCTCTGCTCTGCCCTGCTCCACGCCAGCTCCGACGGCTATTTCCCGAAACAGCGCTGACTCTGCTTTCTGCTGCTGTTAAAATGTCAGCAGCATCACTCCAGCCCCACATGCCACTGACGCTAGTCAGCAGTTCCGGGTAATTTTCTTGGCATGGAGCGGCTTTTAGCAAAAACTCCTGTTCTCAGCGTGAAGCAGAGGGATCCTGAGTAGCCACAGTTCAGCAGGATCCCCGATTCCTGCACTTGGTAACTTTGCAGATCGTAACAAGTGTTTATGCGAGCACCAATCCCAGCAGACATCCCCTCAGAAATGACGCTTTTTTAACCTTAGACATCGCTATTGAGAAGAAATGACATGTTTCTCTTTTACCACCAGGATGACAAACCCAAACCACCACACAAGCGCAGCACCACTGAATTCATGCCCGAGCGCACAGACAGAATGGTAGCCAGATTTGGGAAGGGAAAGGGATGGAAATCGCTGATTTCGGTTCAATTTCTGCCGGCAGGACAGCCGTCCCCGGACAACAAAGAAATCTCTGTTCCCTTTCGCATCGTGCAGCGAGCAACCGCCCGCGCTGCAGCTGAGAGTCTGAACAAAGGGACCTTTGGAACAGAGCTGGGACCGAAAACATGGCCCGTAAGCCACTTCCCGGCACTTGCCACACTCCATCTCAGCACTGCAGAGCAGGAAGGCTGTCAGCAGGAACAGCCTGGGCTCACGTGATCCAACAGGTTGGAGGCAGACCTCAAGGGCTGTGAGAAATGAAAGCGATCCTGATGCTCAGTCTGAAATGTCAGTCCCACCCTCAAAATTCAACAAGTGCATTTCCTTTTACCACCAGATTCAAAGCCCCGGAGACATTTTTTTCTTCCAAGTGTTGCTATTTCACACTCACCAGAAGGAGTTTAGTTACTCACTGTATCCCACTCACTAAAACTTCAACAAAAGCCATGCATTCAACAGAAGCATTTTCTGGGACTAGGACTTATTTCCACATTTCAGACAACATCAATCTACGGACCAAGACCACAGCTCTTCCAACAGCATCCCTCTTCTTTTCAGCAGCACCTCCCTTCTCAGCAACACACAGCAGAGCCAAGCTTTCCTACAGGTGCTCCTGGTTAGGTTTACTGATATTGTCACTTCATTCTGAACAGCTAAATGTGACAGTGCTTCAGTTGTGAGACTTCTTTGCCATGCCAATTTGGTCCCAGGTGAGAGGAATGCAGGGGCAGGATGACTCTGCTGGTGTGGGTTTGCTTATCTGGCTAATCCAGGAACAGCAAGTCTGTCCTACTCCTTCCACATACCCTGTGTGCAAGCCACATTTCCACAATCAGATTGACTCTTCTCAACCAGATGTAACTTGTTTTTGCTCCCTCCTTATACAGGAGGCTGGATTTATGCTGAAGAACCCCCAGTTGAGCCTTTGGACCCCTGGTAACATCATTCCCATCTGTCCACACGTGCACACGGTTAATCCTGATGCCTCTTGGCAGAAGTTGTACCTGCACAAGGGTCCTCCCCATCAGAATTCTGCTTGACACTCACTCTGACAGGGAGGACCCTGCGCAGGTACAGCTGCTGTGTCTCCAACCCACCTATTTATCCCAGGAGAACAAAGCCCTCCGCTTGCACATATGTTTTTCAAAGACTGTCTGCTGAGAAAAGCCTTCACCCTGTCACAACGATGCTCATTCCTCCTGGTTTTACTTCAGAATTCCTCTGGAACTTGAATCCACCTTCCCATGGCTCGCCTTAACCAAGTAATTCCTACATCAAACTCTAAGTTACACACATTGCATGCCTCACCATGCTGCTTATCCACTACTGAGCAATAACTCTTGCTGGAGAGGTGGATTTGGAGGCCCGGGTGAGATCGAGTGCCTGGAAAACCCAGCAGATTAGTTCCATTCATCATGGAGTGACTGGGCTGTCTGTACAAAGATGGACAGGTACTCCCTGCCCAAAGAACCACAAGTTTTCTGTTCCCTTTTTCATGCCATGTTCTTGACCCCTGACCTTGCTGCAGACCTTCACGTACACACTGCCAGTGAAGGAGGAAAATGCCATCAAACTCACGTCAGTGAACATTTTAAGTACCTTATAGTGATGTCAGAGATTATGAAAACTCCTGTGCCACAAAAATGAGGCTCCTTATTTCTTTCAGTGCCACTTCTTCTGTATCCTGGCTGAAAGACTGATTGCTCCTCTGCCTCAACTCCTTGCTTTTTCTTTCCTTTTGGTAGATTTTTCCTTAGCCTGCAAACCCAGTTGAGCTCCCAAGAGGAAGGGAGGAGAAGCACAGACTGCTGTAATCGTGAGGAGCCATATTCCAGGCCAATACTTATTTGCTTGGTTTATTGCAGTGAGATACAAACACTACTCTGAGTGCCGGGATCCTTCCAGCTTTCCTTGTTCCATGAGGATCTGTCTCTCCCTGCATGCCCCTCCTCTCTGCTGCAGGCAGGTGTCTCCTTTCAGCTTTGGTACTCTCCCAGGAGAAGGTAGTAAAGGATGCCTCTGCTCATTTCCAGTGGAAATAGCATTGTCATCATCATACACAGGTAAAACAGACTCAGGGGAACTCTCATTTTAATCAGAAATTCTTCACCTGTCAGCCCTGAGATTACCTTGGCTCCGCACAAAGTGTCCTCACCATCAGCAAGGTAAAGTCCCTGGGGTGTACAGCCCTAAAGTTAAACGAATTGTGTTTCAGCAGCGGTGAAACACTAACACCATGCACTATGCTTCCAAAGAGCACTGCTGGCCTTTGAGCTGCTCACACCCATTCAAAGGTGTGAGCTTCCAGGTCTCCACAGGACTCAGTGATTCAGCCACTGCTCTGCTTCTGCCAAGGGGAAAAATTATCTGCAGACTTTGCTATGAGATATTCTCTGCATGACTGCTGAGAAGTCTCCCAGCTTTTCACTGCAAAACAAGATGCCCAGGGCCCTCCTAAAACACCCACAGCTTATCAGCTCTGCTGTAAATAACAAGGAAGCTATAATACAACAGCTAACAAATATCCATAACACAAAAACCACTCATAGAAATGGTTTTATATAAAGCTCTCGGTAAGGGTGTAGATAATCTTCATCAGGTGGAGATTTACATCTAGCTCTATGAAAAAAGCCCTGGTAAAAACATGATGCGACATGTTACACCTCTAAAAGCACACATCTGTGCCTGCAGACCAAGGCACTGCATGCTGAAACAAGTAGTCAAACCTCCCTGCAGACCCCAGCACACCTCAGCCAGGCCTCTCCTCTACCGAGTCCCTCCCAGGCAGTGCAGGCAGATGCTGGGTTCGGTTGTGCATGCCTCTCACCTGAAAACTCACCAGGCACCTTCGGACTTTGGGACGGTGTCAATTCACCTAACCCTAAACGTTAGAGTGGTGCTAGTAAAGGATTTGCAACTCCCCTGATCACTCCTATTTAATCTTCTGTCGCCAAGAGGAGATGAAGGCTGATGCACCCAAAGGAATGCCATGGGAAATCAGTGGGATTTGGGCACCTCACTCCTGAATGTTCCCTGGAAATAATACACCAAAAGCTAAAGACATCTTAAACTGGCTTCCAGCGACAACTCCCTGGGATACGGGGGCTCTTCTCGGCTGCATGGGAACCAGCATCTCCGGGGAGCAACTTCAGCTTTTCCTTCCACAAGCAAAAGACCTGGGTGACACCTGAGACTCCCTATCTCCTCCTCAACACCCCACATAAATCAGCACTTCAAAAGCCCTCTTGGAGAACTGAAATTCCTCCAGAGACATGTGCAACCCGTGCAGCTCACACATAGGGTCACTACTTACAAAAAACACCAAAAGGAAAAAACCCCAGAGAGAATTCTAGGCTTTGTATGTTTCTTTCATGTATTATACCTACTCTGAGCAGAGAAAAGCATTTTGCACAGCACGTTGTTGCTGATAGATAGCCAGACTGCTGCTCCTCAGCACAGAATCCTACCTGTATTTTGCCTAGTCCCTGGCTTATCCTTTCCTAGGCTTTCACTTACAAGCACACATTTTCACATAGTGAAGGAGAAAGCAGCTCCTTTACTATGATCAGAATTAACTGTTCTTTGTAAACATCTGGTTCTGACTGAGAGAACTGAAGGACAGAATATTAACCTGACAGACAGACCCGTCTTCAAAAACATCCCCTTGTTACAAAAGCAGCATGCAAAATTAGGAGAATTGAAAATATTTTTTGTAAAATACTTTGGTCATTTGTACTTTAGTCCTGGTTTCATTTCCTGTCTGTGATGAACTTCAAAGCTGCTGCAATAGACTTCCCTTCACTGGGGGAAAAGTCTGCAACAAAACAAACTATTGATCCTTTTTATCACTATTGCATAAAAGTGTTTATTTTACATCCTGAAGTCTGGTAGCTTGAGTGTAGGACACAGCAAAAAATAATTGAGAAGGCCAGCTGTGCCCTTTATTGCTTCAAAGGAAATAAGGTAACTGTGCAAAAATGAAAATAAAAGTGAGAAAGTGAGGGGGAGGAGGAGGAGACCCAGAATTAAAATATTTGCTCCTTCCTGTTCCTCAGTCCTCAGCTAGGTAGATCTGCTGAACCTTTGCCAGCCGAGCTGAGGCTCCACAAAACTTTACTTTTCCCTCTGCCAAGACTTCCTAATTTCTTTTTTTTTCCTCTCACACTCCTCCTTCCCATATTTCTCAGATATCATATCCTGGTGTAAAATCTCCTGGCAGGAGTATGTCAAAACACCTCACTGGGGACCAGGCAGCCTCTGTGTCTCCTCCCTCCCCGGGGCTCACTCAGCCACCTGACCAGCTGAACTCTCCATGCTGCCAAAACACTCCTGCTTCACTATAAATCTTCCCACAGAACAAAAGCCTCCTCCTGCCTTGCATTCTTATTTTGGGATAAAAATGTAAAAGTAATCTAATCATCAGCTGGGTTCCTCTGCCTCCTGAGCCCATCCCCAGGCACGTTTTGTCTGAGGTATGACCCAGAGAGTTTACTGGCACCGCGAGGAGAAGACCCAGCAGACCCCCGACACCTCTCCAGAGGATCTGAACGTCACCTCCAGAAAAACATGCCCATTTTCGAGCACCACCTGCCACGAGCCTGCTGTCCCAAGCCCATCTCCCTTGTCAGCTCCTTGTCAGCCCCTGCCACTCCCCCAATCGAGGTTCCTTGTGCTCATTCAAACCGCGCGCTTCCTGCACAGGACGGAAAGTGCCTAAACTTGTTTCCAGGCCAAAACGCCGTGAGTAGAGCAGCCCAACACATCAATTTTCTGCAACAGGATAAAAAAAAATATGCCCCTGCCCTGCCACAGGGCTTAATCCAGTCTAGGACACCAAGATAAACAACCCCAGCACGGCCCTCTGTGGGCAAATCCTCCTGCTTGCTGCCAAGAAACATATTTTGTTACGGAATCTGCAGCTGAGCGCTCGGTGGTCCCCTGAGCTACATCCCCAAAGCTCGGTGTGAAGCTCCTGTGTGGCTCAGACCACCACTGAGCCACCCACCGACCTCACCAGACAGGACCCTGTGCAACAGCACCTGTGCAGGCTGAGATGCAATCCTTTCCTCAGCACCAGGAGTTGAGGAGTTTTATCTGTCCCTGTTCTACTTCTGCGACTGCAGGTCTGAAATCATGAGGAAAATCCATACATCTGTCCTGCTCGACTGTTTCTTAAGTTAATTGTGGAGTTTCCAGCCTTCCCAGAAGCTCTGGGAAGTTGAGCTATCTTATCTGCTGTGAAATTATGAAGTGGCACAGCAGGGAAAGGAAACACGCAATTTGCCCGACCTCCTGCTGTCCTGGGGTAGCAAATCAATTTAATCCGGAAGAACATTTAATATTCTCATCGGGAGATCCTCGCATGTAAGTGGCTCCTTTTCACTGCCAAGTGCCAGCGATAACCTCTGGTGGTGATCTGGACTCCTCACAGACCCAGATTTAGGGAAGAACGTGCCCACTGCCTGTCCTTCTGCCATCCTCAGGATGCACCAACCCTTCCACTGCTGATGGGAACCAGCACCTGGGGGCAGAGGGAAATCCTGGCAACTTTGGGGAGCCACTGCCCTCCCCATCTCCAAGCTACTTCTCTCTTCCCTGATCCCTGTGCCCTTCTCCATGACGGCAGCCTATGCAGGCACGACTCCTCCGCAGGCTGGATGGCTGCCTTCCCACCCACACGTGGTCGGGATGCATCCTCATAAGACACAGAGAATCAGGAGTATTGTCAAAAGTTAAGTGCCTCCCAGCTGGCAGTGAAGGGCTCTTCAAAATACGCTGTTCCAGCTTCTTCCCAGCACTGCANTTAGAGAGGTAGGATTAAGGAAAAAGGTGTCACAGGAGGAAGAGCTTCTAATCCCTGTGATAGATAAAAGTTAAATTCAAAAAACAACACCCCTGCTCTGAGCAACTGAAGGAGCACAACCAAGCAGACGTACAGGCCAAATGCAATCCTGCAGGTCGTGACATTTTGTAATGAGCCCTCCTGGTGCCGACGGGTGGATCGCCTCCTTACCAAAGTAATCGGCCTTTGGCCGAGCATCCATCTCCTGCTCCAGGCGCTGGGTCAGTGCCTCCAGCTTCAGCTCGGCCGCCGATGGCCCTTGCTCTGGCTGCGGAAGGAGGGTCTGGCAGGGCAGCTTCACCTTCGCTGTGCCGGAGCCATCCAGGTGCCCAGAGTCTGACCGCGGCCCGCTCCCGCCCTCCGGGAAAAGCATCTGCGGCGCACCGGGAGCCACCATCCCTCGCGAGGCCAGGCGTGAGGAGCCCGGCTCAGGGTTCCCGCTGCTGCTGGCGGGCCTGTGGTTCTGACCGTGGGCCACCAGGTGACCGGCCGCGCTGGGGTAGGCAGCGGCGCGCTGCTGGTATTCCACGCCGGGAGCAGCGGGCGCGGAGCCCGGCGGGAAGGACAGCGAGACGCCCTGGTACCACGGCTGGCTGCCATCTCCTCCGGCTTTGGGAGCGCAGGGCTCCGCGGAGGAGCCGGAAAACCCTCGAGCGGGCTGCGCCGAGGGTGCCGCGAAGGACGAGGCCCTCTGCTGCGGAGGGGGCTCCTCCGGTCCCACCGAGGGCGCCGGGGGGGTCCCGGCGTTTGAGAAGCACCTCTGTCCGGCTGGCATCGGCTCACGGCCCCCGACACCTCGCCTGCCCTCGCCGCCGTTCTCC
>VWZN01018302.1:330125-356147 GCA_013396955.1 Regulus satrapa
CGTCCTTGGAGGCCTCGTACATGTTGAGGTCCTCGATGAACTTGCTGGCTTCCAGACCCAGATCGTCGTACTTGTCCATCCTGCCCGGCTTAGGGGGAAGACCCCCGCCTTCTTTTTCTTCTTCTTCTNGGTTCGGGTCCGGCAGCCGAGCTGGGAAAGCGGCTGCGCACGGCGCTTGAAGTCACCCGGGTGATGCCAGGAAGGTGTTTTTGCCTCGTCCCCACGCTGGTTAATATTCCCCTTTTTCACCCTTCACCTTCCTGAAGGAGCCTTGTGAAAAGTCACAGACGCCCCTCGGGAAAAAGAAAACAAACAGCCTTACTCCCCCATTAAAAACTGCGAGGAAAATCTCATTCCATAACTATTGGAGCAACTACTCTGTGTAGTAGGAAATGGTATGAATTTTCTTGGTGTTGATAGACATTCTATGCTGGGTAGTCCCACTTAAATAAACATGACTAAAGGACCCTGGATCATTGCAGGAAGATGACCCCTAGTCTGAAGCATAAAGGATATCCCTGGATGCCCAAGATAACATCAGCATCCCAGCCTTCCCGACACTTTCGGGAACCCTCCACCCCATTATCCAGCGTCAAAACCAACTCCAGAGACATTTGAATCAGGAAAGAAGCAGATGGATCATGATGTAAAATTATTGCTGCTTTGGAATTCAGTGGCATATGTGTGATGCATAGGGATTGGGGGAATCACGTTGTCCCCAAATCCTTGAAAGGTATAGGAACTGTGTGTAAAACTACATTTGGGGTGCCCCCAATGTGGTCGGGACACTTCATGCCCACAGCTGAGGACTTGACCACGTTAATCTACACTTTACAACCCAGCCTGCCTTCCCTGTCAGCCTGGGCCAGTTGCAAAATTTCCATGGCAAAACGCAGCCTGGGGGCGCCCAGAGGTTGAGGGGCTGCAGCAGGAATTCTGCTGGACTCGTGGGAGAGGCTGGTTGGTAGGGAGCTGTGGTACCTCTAAGGAAACTTACTGGTGCCGTTTATCCTGCGGGCCCAGGCACGTGTCCTGCATTCCCATAACTTGTTATTGTAATCCTCCCCCAGGCTCCAGGAGGGAGGGCCAAATGTTAAGGAATGTGGAAATTCACTGCCTTTAATAACAGTGAATTGGGCTGTGATCAACACATGTCAGAAATTAAAAAATAAAAAAAAAAATCCCCTCCCCTCTTTGACCCATTCCCTTACAAAAACACTCCTGAGCAACTGAGGCCAGACATAAAATATCCTGTCTCTTCTTGTGAAATTTGGCCCAATGCGCTTGAAAATGATGGCACTGTTGGCCCCTGGAAAAGGTGCCTTGTTTGCTTTCAAGGCAACCTTGGAAATGCTGTGGTGCCTCCAAAGAGGCTCCAAGCAGGACTGAGAGGCTGGAGGCTCGTCCCTGCAGCAACAGCCTTAGGCTGGAACTTGAGCTGATAAACTGATGAACTTTGGACTCACAAAATTTAGTCCAGCCATAGCACAGCTTTAGATAAGGGTGTTTATGGTTTCTAGGGAAGACAGGCGGATGGGAATTCCAGCACAGGGCGAAGCACAGCAGTGGAGCTCCCCCATTCCTCAGGATCTGGAGAAGGGGGACCCCAGCAGATATTACTTCTCACCATGGCCTACCACTTTTTAAAGAGATTGATAATGCTGGAGCTTTTCACAGTATCAGGGAGACATTTCACCTATCAAGCAATCCTTTCTGTCAAATCCTTCCAAGCCCTCCCCTCTGTGGTACTGAGGAAAGGAGGGGTCCCTCAGGCTGATCCCTGCAAGCCCTGTTTCACTTTGAGAGAAGCTGGGTGCCTGGGGTCTAAACCCTGCTTTGCACAAATCCCACCAGTACAGGAGCAGGGTTTAGCCTCCATCTGGATGTCCAGTGAGCAAAGATAACAAACCCCTGCCTGTGCCAGGGCTCTTCTGCCTGGAGTGGAAAGGTTTGCCCCCTGTTTTTGCGGCTGGGAGAGGCCACGGTGGTCCCCATCAGCTGTTTCACACCAGCAGGTGCAGGCTCAGGCCAACAGTTACCAAGAACGACTACTTCTTTTGTGGGTCATGACCAAAACTATCAAATTTGAGGTAAAGCTCAGCTGTGGCAACGAAAACCAAAACAGTTTCAGTGTCTAAAAAGCACCCTCAGAAAGGGCTTCTGGAAGTCTGTTTTTGGCAACATCCCAGGCTGACAAGGAGAACCACAGAGAGTGACTGAGGCAGGGGATGCCTCCTCCTCATCGCTGGCTTCAGGATGCTTTTGGAGATGGGCTTAGCTGAGATGCTTAATTTTCAGTATGACCGCTTTTATCTAAAACGGGCAAGCTTCAATGTTAAAACAATAAGTAACAACAAAGTTGGTACTGAACCACACACATAGAGTTCATCTTTGTATGGAGAATGACAGAAAGGAAACAAAGCATCAGGTAGATAAGGATGGGAGCGTGAGCCCCTGCACGGCTTTATTCGCTGGAGGAATATGCAATGTGGACAAAGAGCAGTTGGAAAGGAAATTACACATCGTGCACCTTCTTGCCTCCTTCTCCTCAAAGGATGTAAAGTTAATCAGGGGAAGCCATGCTCCTATCAAGCACATCAGAGACTCAGACTTGCATCTATTGGAGGTTTTTTCTTCCAACACACTGAGATGGGACTCTTGCATCCCTTTAAAAAACAACTGCTTGGTAGAGCAGAAGGATTTGGGAATAGATGTCTCTATTTTCAGCTTTCAACACACAAACCAAGGAAGAATCTAGCTTCCATCAGATCCTGCTTCTTTTTTTTTTTTTTTTTTTTTTTTTCTCCTTTCTCTTTTAGGGTCATGCATACATTTTCTGCCGTTACTTTTTATCTAACATCTGTAAGTCCTTTTACAGTCTGACCTGCAGGAGCTCACCACTTTGCAGAGGGAAGAAATGGGGGGAAGCAGTCTTCTTGCCAAATGGCCGCTCTGGATGCTGCTGACCTTCACCAGCTATGTAAAGTACATTTCCTTCCTATGCCAAAGGATCAAATCAGCTGTCTGCAGAACAATGCTTACACGGATGATGTGGAAAAGGCTGCTGAAGCCCTTTGGATAGGGAACCCCTCGCACTGGGCTTGGCCTCCTTCCAGGCTCCACATGCATGAGCAGACACTTTGATGGCAAGCGCCTTCGAGGGGGGATCGCAGCCAAGCAATTCAAAGGCATTTTGGAGTTGAATTTGCAACGCTTTCAGTGAACGTTAGACAGCAAAATACCTTTGAAGTTTCCTGCTCGCATTTATTCTTTCTGTGAGATTTGGGCTAGGGGTATTCCCGAGTGAGCAGATGATTAACTTGAACTTTCTACTAGACAGGAGATGTAATACTACACTGACTTGCAGACCCTTCTGCTGTGATTAGATATGGTCCCACATGCTTATAGTTCCTGTTGCTTTTGCAGCCTATGCCTATTAGGAAATGAAGGAGTCCACGATTGCTGTTGTAGCCCAGGACCAAAATCTATGCACCGATTTGAATTCACTTATTCTAAACCCTCCCCCTTGGAGAGGAAAAAACCAAAACCAACCACTAAAAACAAACCCAAAACATTGCTCATTTAATCTGTTTTTGTTCCTGTGGGCAAGGCTTACACACTGCATTTATTCATGCGAAATAATGCTGACAGCTTGTAACTCAGCCCCGCTCCACGTGGCAATCCCGAGCTGCCCGTGGGGTGGAGGGAGGCGGTGGAAGAAGCAGCCCCGAGTGGTGTTCCCAGCTTTTGGCTCCACCTCAGAGGGGGAGCTGGGCACATCCCCACAGCCTGGTGCTGAGGCAGCACAGCCCTCCAGGGAGGGCAGGCTGGGGCACGGCTCTGCCTGCCCGAGTAAACAGGGAAGTTGCGAATGAGAGCAGGAAGGCGATCATCTGTCTTCATTTCTTGCTGCCACGTTGGTGTCCGGGCTCACATTGCAGAGAGATGGAGAAAATGTGCAGAAATAAGTTTGCAAGTTTCTCTCCCTCTCTCTCTCTCCCCCCCCTCCCCCCGCCCCCCGGATCTTTTTTTCTATCTATGAGAAAACGCCCTCACATTTTAAAGCATGACAACAGCCCGAGGCTGTATAGTTTATGGAAAAACATGATTAGGAGGAGTCTGGGTGCCAATTTATAGCCAGATCTCTCTCCAAAAGCAACTATTGCATACTGACCCTGTCTCTTTGCCACCAAACAAGTGTGAGGAACCAGCGGCTGGCAGCACACCAGGCTGTTTGTGGCCATGTCCAGGGCTGATCCCCAGTACCTGACCCACGCAGGTCATTTCCTATAGGACTACGCACACCACTCTGCAGGGCCTGAGATACGTGCTCTGGTGTGTTTTAGCAAGAAAGTAATAAAGGCTTCAGTGCTAGAGTGAGCAATAAACAGAGTGAGCAATTGGAGAGGCAGAAGTATTTCCAGGATGGAGCCTGGCTTGGTTCTTGCAGGAGCAAATGCGTTTCTCAGCTTCTTGCAAGGCAGTGCCACAGCATCTCTGAACTCTTGACTGAATAGCAGGGGGAAAATGATGGACTTTCCTTCCAGCTTTCTAATAGGAGTTTTCATTAAATGTGCTATTTATCTACACCTGCCAGATGCTTTATACTAGGCACAGCACTGTAGGGCAAATAAGAGGGTGGAGGAGGAGGAGGAGGAGGAGAGAGGGATGAAGCAAGGTGACTGCAGAGGTGAGCCTGGGGGCTGCTGTGTGTGGGAAGGCTGGGCACAAACCAGGGCCAGGCTGCTGGATGGGGCGCTGTGGAGGTGGGGAGGCCAAACCTCAGCCTCTGCCTTCCCGAAGGTTTTCAGGAAGGCGGCAGGGCAGGGACACGATGTTCCTCCTCACGGCTGTCCCAGGGGCCCCTGCATTCCTCCAGGAGGCCGGCCCTGCCTGCAGCGGGCTCTGCCAGCCCTGCCTGCTGCCTGCCTTGCCTGCTGCCTGCACACTGAATCCACAAGCTGCAGGGGCAGCCTGGGGACTGGGGGCAGCCCATTTGCCCACCATGCAGCCTGGGTTGGTGCATCCCATGGCCTTGGGATCAGGGCAGAAATGGCTCCAGACTTGGATGTTTTGCTCCTGCTGTGGTACAAGTGTCTACCACAGGGCACTGTCTCTGCAGGGAATTATGCTAAGAGTATTAATTAACAGTAATTTAATTAACAGCAATGGCAGAGAAAGGCCAGGGCAGTACAGGGGCACTTTTCTACACTGCCTTTCAGGAGAGGTAGAGAAGCTTCACAGAGGGGATTTCAGGATCATGTTCCTTCTTAAATAGCTGCACCTGCAGCATCGGTTCAGTGGGGATGCTGTGGGCCCTGCCTACAGGTGGGTAAAGTGAAGCAGGGAGAGTTACCTGGCAGGCCACACCTTGGGAAGGTTAGAAGAGCCATCTCTTCAATCACCGAGATCCCAAATAGGAACCCAGGAAGCAGCAGAAAGAGAAGCTGCAGATCCCCAAGCTGCAGCAGCTTGGTTTCTGTGAGGAAGGACAGAACTGGGTGCCAGGTGCTCGGCTGCTGCTCCAGGGAAGACAAGAACCTTTACCTTCCTCTGCTCAGTTTCTCCAGGTGCCATCTGTGGAGTTGGAGCCACTGGTCTCCCTTTGCTGTCACTCCATGGGCCAGAATGCTTCCTTTCGGTGCCTGTGGTTTGTACCAGACTGATGCAGACCTGATGCAGCCCTGTTGGTTTTCCTATCCCTGCTCAAAAGAATGTGGAATAGTTTGTTTTCTCCATGTTCTACTGAAAAGAGCCTTTTATCAGTACAAGAGCTCGCCTGGAGAATTTTCCAGCTCTGTTTCCCTGCCTCTTTATCAGTGCATTAACACAAACAGCACCGTGACCTTTTTAACCAACATACGTGGCCTCCAGAAATGCTGGGCTGGAAGCACTCCACAGGTCAGACGACATCCTGCCATCAGTCATCGGCCTCACGTGGTTTGGTGGACTTCGAGTGGGTTTGCCAGATGCAGTTAGTGCATCCACTCTGTTCTTCTGTGCATGTCCTAGAAGAAGCTCTCTGGCCAACAGATGTTTTTAAAGGCTCTTTCGCATGGGAAAATTGGGAATTACATGTTTTTGTTGCACCCTTGCTATTTCATCCAGCCACGTGGCTCTCCAGGGATGGAGACGTACTTAGGAAAAATATTCACTTCTAAAAGCTTCTACAGATCTTTTTCACAGTCCTTCCTTGGCTTAACCAGCCCAGCAGCACAGACTTGTATTTCTGTTTTGCGGCAATTAGTAAGATTTGCTAATTACACCACTATGTGCTTAAAGACAATTGATTTCCCTTTGTAGTAGAAACAATTTCCTGTTATGCCAATTCTCTTAATCTTCATCAGCAACAAACCCAGGCTGCCATTGCCAGTAGTGTCACGTTCCTTTATTAAATCACCCTCTTTTCTGCCCCAGTTATGTGTCCTCTGTTTATTATTCCTGATCAGTGGATTGGATCACCTACAGCTGTTATGACTTGTACGTATTTTGCTTCATGTATTGTTGGCACCAAGCAGAGTTACTGAAAAGCAACTCCCTTTGCTCAGCAGCTTGAGTGTCTCCTTTGGCAGTGGGACGTGGGTGTAGGGATAACCCCGGACCTTTTACGCTTGGTTTTGGCACGTGTGAAAAACTACTGGCAGATGAGGCAGTTCAGGGCCTTATATGTGAGTGTGGGCCAGCCCCTTGCAGCCAGCCCAGAGAGCAAGCACAAAGCACACCCTTCTGCTCACGTAGATGCATAGGTTCTGTTTAGAGTTATACTGAAGAAGACCAGGCTCCTCAAATAAAAGGATTTCTTATGCCCAGGCTGAGCGCCACTAGTGCAAGCAGAGTGTGAATATTCAACTCATTGTACTTCAGCCTGTCCCATTTACACATTCTTTTGCTTTGTGAGAAACTCAGCAGCTCAGAATAGAGCAAATTGGTGTGGCCCAGGCATATGAACATGCAAGGAAATATCCTGGATCACTCTGTATGGTAGATGGTGCTGGATAGCCACTCCCCAGGGCTTAAAACCAGATCTGAAGTTTTCCAACCCAAGGCTCACCTGAGTGAGAGAAGTGCCACGGGTCACAAAGGCAGTGTGTGACTCGGGGCCTCCTGGGACAGGCAGGGTTAGTGCACTGAATACTGCTTTGTGATACCAGGAAGTCACATTATTCAGGAAAGGGAAAAAAATTCCCACCTTTCCTCCACATGTCAGGCAAGATCTCTTTTATCATCTGGGCTGCAGATGAGAGCTCTGATCCTCTCCCCTCCTGTACAGAGATAATGCTTCAGTTCAGTTCTACTCCTGTGAGATGCTTAAAAATCCCTCTGATCTACTGTGATCAGCTTCATCCTTCTTCTTTGAGACATAAACCCCATTTCCAGGAAAACACCCCCAAAAACTAACCATGGTGTAGTTCCAGCAACATTTTTTTAGGTCAAAAGCAGACTGATAGTATCTATATTCACCACTCAGGTTCTGTGGTGATAGACCTGGTTTAACATTGAACACTTGTTCAGCTCAGTCCTTTGAGCTGAACAAAATCTGCTCAGATTATTGAAGGAGAGGACTGATGAAACATGGAAGCAGAAAGAGCATCTATCAAAGCCAGCATATGCACTCTTCCAAGTGGGTAAACATATGAATAAACCCCATCCCATCTCTGTAAACTGTAGTATTGCAAAACTACAACCCCCCCCCAAAAAAAAACAAACAAACAAAAAAAACAAAAAAAACAAAAAAAAACAAAAAAAAAAAACAACCCAAAAACCAAACCACCAACCAACCAACCCCAATTACTTCTTCATTTACAGCAAGCTTTTAGAAAAATCTCCCAAACTGCAAACCTTCCTAGGAAGGAACAACCAGCAATAGCCTAGTTAACATTTTTCTAGTGCATGTTGATGGTGAAAGATTTAGAGAATAGGTCTGTGAGGCTTTACATAAAAGGAGAGACAAAGAAGAGAGACTGTGACCTACCTTACCTGTGGAAATTCCCCCTCCAAAAGAAACAAGCCGGCTTTACAAAGTCAGATCAGAAAAAATGGCATTATGAACCTGATGTCAGTTCTGGGACACCACTTTAGTCTGGTAAGGGAGCACACACATTTTATTTTGCACCAAATCTCCATGTTTGGGTTCTGGTAAAGGTCAAGGAAATATACATGCTTTTGCAGCAATGCCACTGTCCAGGGTGTTTTTCAAAGCACGGGTGGATAGAGATCTATCTTAGCCAGTGACTTAACCTGTAACGGTGTCCTTTAAAAGTGATATAAAAAGCCCTCTTGCCTTGCTGCAAAGCAGCATGGGTGTAGACATATCACCTCACTCGTTGTCACCCATGACAAATAACATTTTTCTACACAGGGGTGTCTTTCAGCACATTTCAGTGCCCCCGTCACCCCACAATCTGAGATACTTTCTCATGAAATCAATGGCGTTGGAAAAGTACTTGGTGACCTTTCAGGACTTTACCAGTTTTTTATTTTCCTGGGATCAATGTTTGAGGGCTGGATTTTTTGGAAGTTTAGTCACATGAACAATTTTGGGGTATAAAGTGTGGCAATAATTATTCTTTAAATTTGACATTACTTAAAATAAAAATTCAACAACCAATCCTCTATCCCTTAGAGGGACAAGATGCTGAAAATGCCCCCTTCTGTGTCATGGATCCGTTTCTTGGAGCTGCTTGTCCTGAGTCTATTCCACTGGGTTTAGCAAACCCCCCACATCATCTTTGTATCTTCACTTCATGGAGTAAGGACAGTGGCACCACGTCCTTTTTAATGTGTGTGAATGCAGTGCAATTTGACTAATCACCTGCCAGCACCCTTCCTTCTCACTTCTCGAGTATCCCCCATCCAGATTTAAAACTCCAGCTCTATTTACCCACTGAGCTCTCCAAGGGGGCACATATGTGCCACCTTCAGCATAAAGATACCTCTCTACTGTGACACAAATAACAACTGCCAAATAAATGAGACTTCTGTGATGAGTTATTTTACAAAGGCTTAGTAACAGGCTGCAGCCTGTGTATCATTATCAGGCCCATCTAGGCACAGACCGAACCTGTGAGTCACAATTACAAGACAAACGGTAATTGTGCTTCAGAGCAGGTCAACCTTGTAAGAAATGTCAGTGGCTGCCAGCACAACAGCACAGCTCCGCAGCTGGCACCTCTGCCATCCTTCAAACATACACTTAGCAGGGGATTAGGCTCTGTCACACTGTCTGCATCTTCTCTCTCACTCACTCTTTCACCACCTTTTTTGTATCCTCTAGACCACACTGAATTACGACTTACTGTAAACACACTGGCGGGACTTCTGACCTTGCACTTTTTGTGAGTCTGCTGTTACTACCTTTCCTTTTTTAGCCTGTAGAAATCCATTCCCTATTTTGATTTTTGCCTGAGTCACCAAGTGACATCTACAATTCACTTCCTCAGGCAAGAGCAAATACCCTCAAGTGCTAACAGCAATAAACACTGTGGGCTGCTGCCTGGCCCTGCAGTGACTGCAGCTTTTGTTTAAATGCACCACAGGGTTGCTGGACTTACAACATCTTTCTTCATCCTTCTAAATGCAAAAAGTTTTTATTTACATCAAACATGCCACCTTTCCCCCAAAGAAAAACTCTGTTACAATGGTTCCACAGGGTGTGTTAAACTTTCAGATAAATTGGGAAAAAAAAAAAAAAAAAGCAGAACTGGGCTGTGCCACAGATTTTAGTTTAAACGATCCCTTTCACAGTCCTTTTAGCCACAGTCCTGAACAGGAGTTTTATGAATTTATAACAACATATATGTCAGGCAGACACTGGAATTCAAATTATTTTAACTCCAACTAAAGGCCTGTGTTTGAATGTCTGAATGCATTCCTTTGTAGCTCAGATTTCTGCAGTCTTAAATCCGCAAAGACCGTATCTTCGTTATAAATATTCCATTTCTTAGTCATTCTGGTGTCAAAGGACTGCTGGAGAGAAAAGCTGCTCAAGTGTGGTCCAGGAGGAGGCATAAATCCGAAGAGTTTTGTTGCAGGGGTAGGCATGTGTAGAGCCAAACATGCTCACTAAGCCTGGCATCCCTGTTATGCATCTGGATATTTGGTACCAAAAACGCATAAACCCCAAATGAATATTGGCATTGCTTAGCTAGCGCCCACATGGCAATGTGATCTGTCTTGGGCCTATTTGCTGAGGATCTATGAGACTTATTTACTGTTATGTGGGATATTTTTCTTGGTTTCCTTTCAATTCAGTTCAGAGTCTGGATGCCTGTTGGGCTGGAAGGTTACTGCAGACCTCTGTATTTGCCTCGCTGGTTGTTACTGCTGATTTCTGTCAGAATGGCTCACAAATGGCTGGCTTACTGCACTAGTTAGTTGAGTGGCTGTTAGAGAAAAAAACATTATTTCACAATGAACCCTGCAATTGTTTCCTTGGAAACTCTTTTTCAAGCATTTGCTGCACACAATAAATATTTCCATGTGGATATACCAGCAATGCAGTGTACAAATAATCTGGTTAGAATCAGGCATGAGAATGGCTTTATGTTTGATGAATGTCTGATTGATTTTTAGAAACATGATGGCTACTTTCACTTAGCGAACCCGACAGAAAAGAAAAAAAAATTTTAATTCAAGTTTCACAACCTAGACACTGCAAGATCCAACAGAGCCAAAAAGCACCGTCTGCCTTCCCCACTGCTGCATTTCTAGCTGACTGATCCCTCTCTTGAATGCCCTGAAAGTCTCTGAGATGGCTCATGCTAGGAAGTAACTTCCATCCTGTTCCCCGCAGAAACAACCATCAGTTCTTTGCTAAAGTTGCACCTCTCATGTATGTGCCAACACAAATACATCAGCTAGGAAGGAGAACCCTGGCTAAGGCAGGGCTTGGCTAAATAATCTGACCTTTTTCTTGGCTTGCTCTGAAATTTATGTGAAATGTATCAAACCACTCCATTCTGACTACCTGCTGTGCCCAAGGCCATCGATCAGCACAAATCAATTACTTTTTAAATTATCACTCTGTAACAGTGTTTTGTAGTATTCCCTTAAAACTTTAAATGCTAGTTAATGGTATGGTACACAAACATGAGATACAGAGAGCAAAGCACAGCTAACATTTGGGGTAGCAGTACTTTAGTCCTGGAATCATATTTATGCATCTGCAATTAGCCAAGCCAACTTTCCAACAGGACATATTCCTAAGGCTGACACCAAGCCCCAGGCGCTTTCTGCAGTTACATTCTGTTACAACTGTTTAGTTCTTCTGCCCTTCAGCCTCATTCTCCCAAAGAACATGAACAAGCAGCATCTGACCGTGACTCAGTAAGAAACTTTAATTCTGCACATTTCTCCACATTGAAAGGAAGATTTAACAGCAACGTAATTTTAAAAGTATTTCTTTCCCACCTTTACATGAAGTGAAATAATCATAACTGCTGTTTTTGAATTGGTATCCACCTCGAAAGATTCCAGTTCTGTTTTACAGCCCAGCAGAGTCTTTACTACTCTTGCACTAAGAAATTGATAAGGGCAGTTCTGGGAGACAGAAAGGCTTTTTTAATGGCTCGCCCCTGGAGATGCTTGACTCCAAGTTCACTTTGAAGAACGAGCTCGTGGACTTCTTCAAAATTGCGGGCTGCTTGCTGAGGCACAAAAACTTTGCCACAAGCTTTGTTATTGATCTGAAAAAGAGACATGAAAACAAGAAAAAAACCAGAAGTTTAACTAGACTGTTTCCTACAATTTCATTTCTTGTACCCAATCCATCTTTTTACAAAAGGAAAGAGGGAAAGTGGAATAAACTCTCTTTTCTCCAAACCCACACTTTCTAGGTAGAGGATAAAATTCTTCCTATCTCCTTTCCATCATAGGATGAAACTCTGACTCATGATACTCAAAAAAAATTTGAGAAGTGGCCACAGGAAGTCTCAGTTTTGAAGACAGCAAGCAGCACGTGACTGTGCAATGCAGTGATCTTTTCATTTTAAAAACGTGACAGTCACATAAGCTGCATAAAATGTCTGGTGGGAGTCTTGGTTTGTACATGCTTCTGGGCAGCAATTCTTTACAGCAAAGCAGTGCCTTGCAGAGATTCAAATGGAACGTTTATTATGTTCAGAAAAATAGACTTTAACTTAGTGTATGTTGCACTTGTTGTTTTATGTTGCACTCAACCCATGGCTCATTAATCTAACATTGACCACAAAGGCATCAGCTACTCACTAAGTAACATTTTCCTGTGTGTGGCTGGTTTTCAGAGCAGCTTCCATGCTGGTTCTGCTTCAGCGGGGCACAATCATGTAAGTAAAACTAAACGAGCCCTTTGGTGGAAATCATCTTAATTTCTAAAATGGTTTTATAAATCCTTTCTGTAATCCAATAAGAGTAGATAATAGACACAGCCTACAGAACCTGAGTACCTTTCTGGAGCTGGCACAAAATTAATTATTACAAAAGCTTTCAGAGTTATAGGGACTATTTTCAGTGGCTTAATGAGAAGAATGTTGATCACACATTGTAGAAAATGAAATAATTTGAATTTTTTAATGCAGTCAATCACATTACTTGCATAATAATCTGCATAAGTACTGCAGAACTCTGACCCCTAAGGCATAATTTAAAGAAAATTGCCATCTTCTAAAAGAAGCAGATGTTGCTTCATGCAGTTTGGGCATAAAAAATGTACATGACTTGGTTTTCACCTGGATTTTATCCAGGATATCTGTATGTGACATATGACAAATGAGAAAGACCTAGTTCACTTACCTAGTTTGCATCTTGTTTGTATTTTATTTAAAATAAAATAATTTATGCAATTCTCTTAGAGAGGAAGTTGGGGCAGAGTTTTAAGGAACAAGATGAAGTCTCAAATGCAGCAAGGATGAGCCACTTCTGTTTTTTGATTAGTCTTGACAATAATTTGCAGTGATAATGTCAGTGGGCTTTTAACTACTTCTACATGCGTCCATAATGTGGCATCATAAAAGGCTGGCTGTGTTAAACTTTGCCTTTAGCACCCGGTGTAAAGTAAAACCCTTGAAAAACACATAGGAGCTAACTTGTAAAGCTTTTGTGAAAAATAAATACAAGCAGTTCTTTTTGACAGGACGCTTCATAGAAGGAACACATTCCACAGGAAAAAGAAAACAGTAAAATCCAAACAGATACAGTTTTAGTGGGAATATAAAGCAAGCTTCTCAGCTTGCTGCTAGGACACACAGCCTGCAGTTCAAAGCTATGCTTGCCTACTTAAAATGTCATTCTCTGTCCTCCATCACGCAAATTAATATGTCCCACTGGATGGATGTTGGCAGGGGGAAATATTCCACAACTAGCCTATTTGGTGCTGTTCTCAACAGAAAAGTCAAGCAGTCTAAATCAACTTGGTAAGTAAATGACTGCTAGTGGTTGTGTTTTCCTAGAAAGGTCGAGAAGCCTGGGTGACCTGGCACTGTGTACCTTCCCACAGCACATCTCCACCTTCCCACAGCATGTCTCCTGATCTTCCCACACTATGCTCTGAGCTGGGACCAAAACTCTTATCAAACAGCAGACTGGTTATAGTTTCACCACAGTGAAACCACAAAGAGCATGGCTTTTATTATATCGTAGGTGTCATGAAGCATTTAAAAACTATTCTTAAAACAGGCAGCTGCAAATTTCATCATATGCTGTGTGTAACAAGCATCCTATTCACATATCCTTTTAGTCCAGGGCTTAGGCTCTCAGCAGGAGAAATGCCTTCTGCTATTCTTTCATCTCTCTCTCTGTGTCTCACTAGACCAGTGTAACCCTTAGCATTTCCAGGTAAAAGTGCCAGCACAAGAAAACTGGTGATGGCAGCCTTGTTTCTCTGAAAAAACCATGGCAAACGTCAAGAGGTGAAATACGCGAGTCGTGGGTCCTTTCTTCCCAAAGAAGGAAGCTGTTGATTTTTTCTTCTTTTCCCTAATTTTTTAAATGGTTTTTTTAACATTTGACATTCTACACTATTCCAGAACTACAGGGAGCTAGTGGTAACTACAGAAGTTATAAAAGTTGAAATGAAATAATAAAAGACTGAAAAATAAGCACCTTGAGGCTGCAGAGAGGAATTTTTAATTCAACTCAAATATTTTTTTACTATTGATGCATAATCCTTCTGAGAACTTAGAAAGAAAATAAATATATGTGCACTGTTAGGCCTCCATCACATGCCAAAGCAAGGAAAATGACACCAACTTTTTTTTTTTTAAATTTATAAAAACATCTGTTATAAGACCACATCTGCTAACACTTCTGCACCACCTAGAAAATGTGAGGAATGCTAGTCAGAAATGTGTTTATAGGATGAAATGCACACTACATTCAGGTCAGATTTTTCAGAGCATTAATAATGTGCAATACTATTAAAAATACTCAACTTTGCAATAATATTTAGAGTAACAGATACTGTGCATACTCAGTAAATTTAAATGTCTTTATTGCGGGCAATTTATATTGTTTCAGCCAAGGATAAAGTGAATTGGTTGCTTTTGTTGCTTTGGGTTAAATATGGAAAGACATAACTCCAGCATAGACAGGAAATAATGAAGTATTTTGTGTGAAGAGAAATAAAACCAGAATGTCTCAGCAGACAAATCCCTGGCAGCCTGAGGCAGTTTGATGGCTTGAAAAGAATAGAGTTGTGGCCCAAAGACTTGGTCTGACTGTACAGCCTTGTGAAGAGACACTGCCTCTTTGCAACTGACCAACTCCTCTGTATGGCGAGTGTTTCTTGGTTTAATGAGGGCAATTTATTTTTGCAGCCATACAAAAAGCTTCAGTGTCCACAAGAATTCCCACATTCTGTGCACGTTCACATTCCTTGCTCCCCCATATTTCCCTTTTGCCTTACTCTTACAGTAGAAAGCCAGGCATGTTCTGTAGGTACTCTTGTTAAGAATTATTCCCAGTTCAAAAAAGCAATACGGTCTTCCAGTCATTTGCTTTCTCAGAAGGAAGATGTTTACATACATCATATTATTGCATTAATATATGACTGAGAACACAGGGGCTGCTTTTTCTCTCATTACAACAAGACTGCTACACGAGGCTAGGGCTTTCACAAAGTCAACCAGAAAAAGAATCAAAAATAATTTTCATAATGTCTATAAGAAGTAAAAATAATCTTTTTTTCTTGTTTCTTTTTAGGAGAAGGAAATTTTCATGTCAGCAGAAGAACATCAGTGAAATGTTTAGGCATGTTCATGTTTGGCTGTTCAGTCTTAAAAACATTGTGTTCAGAGTTTTCCCTGTGTTGCTGAAGTTGTTATTTCAAAGATATATTTAATAACATGTTTGCTTCAACCACAACTGCAAAGACATTTCTATAATTACACAATTTCTCATTCATGACTTCTTTATAAACTGAACACTGGAATTCAAGATGCTTGCTAGCTGTGCTTAGACGTGAAGGCTTATTCTGAGCTTGAGAGGAAGTGATCATACCTCAGTGAAGACTTTTGCTGTTAGAACTAAATGCTTATCATTTAAAGAAAGAAAGAGGGCAAGAAAGAGGAAATAAACAATTCACCCACAGTGACTATGAGGCTAAGTCTTCTATTAATCCCAGCTGGCAATTGAGTCCTTCTCCTTGGTTTGGAAAGATGACAATTGAAAATTTCCTTCAAAAAGACATACTCCTTGGTCTTTGTTAAATGCACATGTTCAGTGTTGGGAAAACTAGTGTTGTAATAGTATTTCTCATTCTGTTCAAATAAACTGATGGAGACATCTGGCAAGATATGAAATTATTTGCAAAGATACTTTGATTAGAGAAATCTACAGCAACATGGCTTCCCCTAAAATCAACCAATCTCTTCCCTCCTCAAAAACCTCAGCTCAACAAAAACAACCAAAGTCCTTTGCTATCTCCCCCAAAGGGGTGAACAGAAAAATATACAACTAACATGCATTGCTTCTGTTCCTTTTACACACACAGAGAACATACGGTTTTACATGACCAAGTGACATTTCTTCTATAGGTTCCATTTCAAAGGAGCCATCCAATGTCCAGAAACAGAAAGTGCTCAAGTTGAAGCATTTAATTTAATTTAGAACATTAAAGTTTAGAATACTTGCAATTAAGATCATCTTTTGGGGAACAGTGAAAAAGGCAGGAGTCCTGCAGACCTAGTAGTATGCAGCTACGTTAATTATGGACTATCACAACGCCTGAGCACGAGGAACTTGAAGGCAGGTGGAGCAGGAGTCAGTCAGTGGAAGAGCTGAGACATTGCTCAGGGATCCCACGTGTTTGGTTCATGCCCTCTGTGTCCTGTCTAATGACCAAGCTTTATGATGCTTTGGGAGCATCCTGAACACATGCTAGTTAACTAGAGCCATAGGAAAGAAGACACTAAACTACACTGTGCACACCTTGGAAAATTGGAGGTTAACTAGAAGTTAACATGTCCACTTTTCCACTGGAACAGCCAGCTCTTTCCCTGGGCCACAAGGGGTTAGAGCTCAAAGAGAAATTGGAAGTCATAACATTTCCAAAGAGAGCTGATTTCCTCAACCCCATTCTTGCAAATGCACTCTCCTGGCGTCTGCCAGAAATTTGGTCCATGGCAGATGGAAAACATCATGTGGCAAAAATCACAACTTAACCCAGCTTACGATTGGTTCTGTTAGGGAGCCATAGCACTACTGGTACCACAAGAAATATCACCTAATTATACATTTTTGTACAGGACTGAGTTAATACATACACTGTCATGCAAAAAATCTGGGCCTCTACTTTGATCCTAGTTTTGACTGTATCATCCTTGCTCATGGCTGTTCAATGATCAAATCTCCACAGGTACTACTATGCAGTCACTCTGAAATCAGGCTTCTATTTAAGGCATCTCTCTTCTAGACTCACTGTATCTTTTTGTTTAGGAAACCATTTTAATTACTCAGCACAACCATAATAATAGCAGCTTCTATTTTGAACTTCCACTGAACCATCTACTATGGGAACTGACTTCCACAAGAGAAGAAATTCCATTGTCCTCTGGGCTCATAACACATTACTTAACTACTACTGAAAATAAATCAAAATGCTCTTACCAGTACAGACATCTCCACAACATCTGATGGCTGAAGGTAATCTGGGTCTACTTTGGGCCAGGACTGATGCAGAACATCAACATCCCAGTGATGATGAGTACAAAGTTTATTCTGCATATGTGCCAAGCCTGGAAAATGAAAACAGTAAAACATTAACCTGTATGGTAACCAGAACACTCGGTCTCTGGAATTTGTTTGACAACTTAGATCAGGATAAAGTTGACTTTAAAAGCAAGTGCCATAGGAGGAAATAGCAATGTTTAGATTAGCATACAACACATTATAAACAGAAAGATATACATCTTTGAAGCATTTGTTTTATACCATGAGTAAGGATATTAACAATGTGGGCGCACCTTAGATTTAAATTAACACTCTATAATATTGCCAAGAGCACAGAAGACCACTGCTTATTATTTTAAATTGCAATACTGCAACACAAGCTGACCTCTGCTTCTAAAAGTCAGCCATAATACTGCATTTATTTTCAGTAACGCCACCAGTTTAATTAGAAGTTTACTAACAGCTGAGAATGATAAACAATTAGGGCTTACTTTACCACCTGTAATATGCTGGCTAGTTTTCAAATTTGCAAGTCAAGCTACTTGCAAGATTTTCTCTATTTTGTGAAGCATATTTTCTCACAAATTAAAGGTGATGCAAAGAAATGCCTTGCACAGCTTGCTCCCCTTCTTACAATTTTTACATTCTGAAATATTTTATCCTTTGATTTTATTTTAAAAAAAATCTAAAATGGCCATAAGTGATCTCCTTTTATTAAATTGCCTATAGTTTTCCTAAGATAATTAATTCCTAATTTGTTTAAGTGATAGGAGAATAGGATCCAAGCTGTCTTCTGAAACTGAATAGAAGCTCCTGAGTGGGATTTATGTTGCTGTTTACTGCAGCTGCATGACAAAACACGAAGATTTCATATAATAAGATGCTGTCAAATATAATCAATATTGATGATGATTACTCTTGCGATTCTCACAGAGCCAGAGGATTTTTAAATTAAAAGCATTCTCTGCATATGAATATGAACACAGACTTTTTATAAGCACATGCTTCATTCAGAACTCCAAAATGTATACAAAATTTCATCTGGTTTAGGGAAATTCTAGCAAAAGCATGAAGAAAACTCATCAACACAAGACTCACTGGTGAGACTGAGGCACTGAAGCAGTTCAAAGCAGCACGACAGCAGCCACAGGCACACCCCCAACCCATGCACAGTGCCTACATCAATTCAGCTTGCTGGATTGTTTAGACTAATACGGTGAGTAACAGCAAACAGGGACATAAAGAGCATGAAACTTCCTCCAGAAAAATCCACCGCATTTTTGTCAATGCTTTTTCAGACAAAGTGCTTTGGTAAAATGACACACAGCTGTGTTATTTGCTGAATGACTCAGAGAGGGACAGTGAGGAGGACTGATGGGAGCTATTTCTAATGGCAAGCAAGAACATGCACATTTCCTAATGACAACAACTATTTATTAGGTAAATAATTTATTATAGCAGTTTAGTGGCTCTGATTTTGTGTATTTTTTTCATTTTGCAGCAGTAGCTCAGAAACGGAGAGAGCAAAAGATAGGAACTTGAGCAGAAAAAAAAAATCTTCATATTGATGATTCATTATCACATTGACTGTAAAGAAAACAGCTGTTAGATTCTTTCCTTTTTGGCTTCTGAACATCCAGATGACCTCATTTCTTTCCATCTGATCACATGCCTTGTGGCAGAAGCATGCATGCTGGCCACTTCTTATTTTACTGTTGAAGAGAATTCTTCAAACTATTTAAAACCCACTTTCTTATATAAGAGTTTCTAGCTACAAAAGCAAAACCAGGTTCACTTTTAATTCCTGTGGAGACTGTCAGTCCTAATAAACCTACTGTTAAAAACTAATTTAAATGTATTCTGAAGCAAAGGGTGAGTAAACCCAATGTCAATCTTTTGGTTCATTTTCTTGCTACAAAATGAGCTATGAGCTCAGCCATAGAAAAAGAGAGTAGAAAAGTCAACAGTACTAGTTTGAGAAAACAGTTTGACAGGAAACCAAAATGAAGGTTTTAGTTATGTTGCCTGTTTGGCTTCCTGCCTTAATTCACATTTTGTAAGCAGTAGACCATAGAAAACATAACAATTTGGTTTGTATTTTCAAAATTCAAAGACTAAACCAGAAACTTCCTCACCCTGGTCCAGAATGATGATGGTCCCCTTGTGAGCACCTAGAGAGAACCCTTCTCTAGCCTTCCCACTCAATTGTGAGACACTAGAAAAAAGCACTGTTTGATGCATTAAAAAATGAACCATTTTTGAAATTTTGATTGTGAAAACATGAAAAGCCTATTTTGTTGTCTTACTGTACTGGAAAGCACCTAGTGAACTGCATTTTTTGAAGTGGTGTATATTTTGCAGGGTATTTTTTGATGTATTTTGCTTTTATGCCTATAGATTCTCTTGAAGATGCAGGACAGGAAGCTGAGTATATTTTTACTTACTGTCACCTTTTTACTTACATGTATCCATCTGTACAGGACAGAACCAAGACAATACTTGTGCTCAGGCTGAAGCCCTGATTTTGCTATAGGATCTGCTTCAATGGACTTCTACTGACTAGCAGGCTATTAGAGCAACATTTCCCTAACCAGTAACTCACAGCACTGGAACCCATTTTAAAATCCCAAGTTAAATGAGTACTATAGTACTGTAAATTAGTGAGTTGAGAGAAAGAGGGGGCAGGACCAGTCTAACAGCTTTTCAGCTCAGGGCAATGTTTTACTAGCATTACAGGAGTATTTCATAAGCATAATACTTCCCCTAAGGTGCTATTTGACAGGGCAAAGCAGATTCTCATTTTAAAGAGATTTAAGAAAGAAGACGTGGGAGCAATGGTGTATCAGCAAGGTGTTAGGACAGCAAGGTAACTCTGGTCTTATAGAAAAAAAGCACTGGAAAAAATTATCTGTAAAATTCCAGTAATTGTGCAGCTACTTAGACACAAAATTATGTAGGCCAGAGGAAAAATATGTGATTATGAAGTAAATTGAGAAAGAGCTGGCTTGTGACAAGCCTTGGAACAGAGAGGTTAAAGCAGAGAAGGAAATGAAGATGGAAGTCTTAATGGGTGATAAAAGGAAGCTAATGAAAGTGTCAGAAACAATGGCAGTATCAGAGTTTAGGATTAGGGATTTTCAAACAGAAAATGTAAGATCAGAGGGAGAAGTAGAAGATGACTGTGAGGGTGAATATCCAAATACTGCTAACTTTTGGATTTAGTGAAATTGAAACAATAGAAATATGTGTTAAGTAAAATCCATCACACTAGCAGACAAAGCAGAAAAATTTTAAAAAGCTCAGATCAGCAGTGTGTATGGGCAAGTGGAGAGACATTTTGGGTGACTATCTACTTGCCCATGAAGCCTCTTTCTGGCACTGTTACCAAGTTACTTTGTTCTTGATATCCTTTTTATTATTTAATGAATCTATTTGACAGATTCAGCCATATTACATATTTGAAATACCTTTCTGCAGCTCAGGAAGAATATTTCTGTCAGTCATATGTGAATCAATCTGCAATCACAAAGAAATGGCAACAGCTGTTTCCAGACAGCTCTGAGAAGAGCTGTATTACACCACTGGTATAGTAGTACAGAACTAAGATACAAAAAGCCTGGGTTACTGTAATCTACTCTAGGATGCGCTTGCAATCCAGCAAACTCCACACAAATCCTTTTAACCGTCTTAAAACAATCTGTCTTCCTCCATTTGAAAGACTTGCTCTCCTTCCTTTGATGTTATTACTCTTGGAGGAAAAAAAAAAAGAAAATTAAACTCCAAATCATGTTTCTTATTGGATTTGTGAAGGGGGATTTCTACATTCAGATTTTCAATTAAAACCTGCAACAATAATTAGCTTTTACTCAACTCCCTTCTTTCCAGAAGCCTTCTTGAGCAAGGGCTGAATTCAGACAATTCTAACAACAGAGCTATTGTAGTGACTGTTAAAATATTGCTAAGACAATAATACCATTAAAAATTCAAAAAATTACATTTAATTTCAGTATTTCCTAAGATGTGTTTATCAAATGTGTACATATCTTTCATGTGCCATCTCTAATAAAATTTAGCAACTCACAATAAGCAGTTTCATATCCTTGTCTGACCAGCAAAACACTGTGCTACTACAAACAAACTAAAAAAAAAAAGTCTCCAATGGTGTCTGTATATTCCTTAGATACAAAGTTTCAGGAAGGAAACCCATTTCCTCATCCTGTTAGTGTTCATAAACTGCCAAGATATCAGCCGGATGAACTCTTCCCACACTGAGGGGCTACGGTTGCTTTTTATGTTATTGAGCGATAAACCAGCGCATTCGCTGTGCCATTAACACCCTTAGGCTGACACACCAAAATACCAAAAACTGTTCATCCTCTAAGGTGGGAGAAGAATGCTTCACACACAAAATATCGTGGGTTCCTGCTGTTCAGCTGCTGAAAGGTGAGGCACTTACAGAACAGCATTCAAGCTGCTTCCATCAAAGAGTGGGGTCCACTGCTATAGGTGCAATTTATAGAACTAACAATATACAAACTCCTTTTCCTGACCAATTTACGAAAGAGGAAGCAGCATTATCCTGACATTTAGATGCAAAGCCAAGGTACTAAAAGAGAGACTAAAGCACAGAGAAAACTCATCAGAGTATTTAGAAACCTTAGTTTTCATATTGAAATTATTTAAAATAGTAAAGCGTCATCACTTATACACTGAAGTTTGAGAAATTGGTTACATCAGAAGAGCAATAGGACTTGGTGGACCCAGAGTGCAATTCAAAACTTGGGGAATCTTTATTATGAAATCTCAATTCCAGAACAGAACTGATAGATGCTGGCTATTTCAAAATAATACAGCATTCCTACCACAACACTGCAGTTAAATGTATGCATGTTCTCCTGATAAAATTGTTTAATAACTTCAGTATAATGCAATGATTACCATGCTAAAAGATACTGTCATTCCCAAATTTAGTAATAAAATTCTTCAGGCAATAATCAACACACAATGGTTTTTTATGATTGCTACACTGAATTACACTGCACACGTCTTTGGATCATACAAATAAAACTTTATCTTTAAATGCAGACAGAGGCTGAGGACAATACACTTCCAATTTTTATATGCTTCCTTTTCATTCTTACATCAGAGGGAGATCCAGAAAATGTTTATAATTTTCATTCTCCAGTGATTTTAGTAGCAAGAAAAGACGTCCTTATGTAATATTCAAAATGCTATAGGATTAAATTCCATGTTTGACAAGTTGTTAATTAAGATACCCTAGTGCTCTTTGTCATTTTATCAACCACAGCTGATAATTCTGTATTTCCTAACATGTATTAGAATTCCAAGTTCAGAAAGCACTGTGTGTATAAGTAATTATCTGTATCTCTTCTGCCTCCATCTCAACCAATGTGGAAAACACTCATGCTAATTACTTCTATTTAGTATTATTTTAATTAGATGGCACGTCATAGTATAAGACCAGATGGACCACGTCTGATGCCACTCTTTATTCTAGACAGTTAAACTTCTATTAAGACATTTTAAAACCACAGGAAATGAAAACACATGCAAGAAACCCAACCCACTCACCCTACCATATCTTCTTGTTTCCATAGGCTCTGCTTTTTTTACTGCTTTGAACAAGAATGGTCTTTCCTTGGCAATTAACATTACATAACGTTACGCAACACTGAAATATAATCAGTTTAGTAGCACTGCTCTGCAAACACTTGATGTTTTTTGGGGATGACTGTTGAAAGTAAAACCATTAAAACAGTATCCAAAAGCCTACATTAGGTCCAAAACCACACAGCAGTTTGTGGCCAGCCAGAATGCAGAATATGTTCCTATCTTCCCACATGCATCTCGGGACTTTTCCCAATAAACCTGAAAATCAGTTGCTAAACTCTGGCATGCACATCCCTTATTTCACAGGCTTTAACTGTATCAGCACCAAGCAACTTAGCCCATTTGGTATTCAAACCTCTACAACTGTGACAAGACTTAGAAAAGGCACCCTGCCTATCATTCCCATTCTCCATGGCAGGTTGATTTACAGCATAGTGTCTCTCAGTCTCTGGAGCATGCTAAAAGAGTAACATTTTTATTGAACACTCCTTTGGTCACTTTAGTATCCAGCCCTGTGATATGATTCACTTTGCTGGAATTCCTGAAAGAAAATATTTGTAATCCAAAGGCTGTGATGCTGTTATTTAAGAAAAGGGCTGTTTCTGGCCTGGTGTTCAGCTCTTAATAATGCCATCCATACTGAGGAGCATTTAGCAGCTGACATATGAATCCCTCATGCAAGGCCTGTCTTGAATTTTTCTTCTGTCTTCCTTTCTCTGCCTAGTTTCAAGAAATCCACCTCTGTGTGCAAGGAAAAAGAAACCAAAGGCAGAAAAGAGAGATGTGGGAATGACACAAGGTTCAAGTTTAACAATTATGACAGGAGATGACAAGCTAGATAAAGAATTCAGAGGTGACTATATGTACTGAGTTACAGAAATTTTTGCAATTTTCTTGTCCTTTTTCCTAGAATACCTATACGAAGTTTATAAATACCTTTCCACATCTCTGATGCAATGTGGGGAGCCATAGGTGCAACCATAATGCAGAGCGAAGCCAAAGCATCTTCAAATTCTGTGCTGTGGAGAACAAGAGGCTGAGGAGCTTGCTGAGTGAAAAATCAAGGAAAAAGAAACAAACTATTAACATTCTGAGGTGGGGGGGAAATGAAGTTTATTAAGAGGAAAATGCAGTAATAAAACCTAAAATCAATGTCTGTTCTAAGGAGAGTGTAATTTCACAATAAATTGAAAACTTATGAAAATGGAGAATTAAAATCACAACTCCCTTTGGTCATAGAGTGCTCTCTAACACTTAAAAGCTAATCCTAAAGTGGCTGATGAAGACCCTTGGGGGATCTACTCTAGCACAGAACTCTGAATGAGAGTGGACAAGAGTGATCTGCAAAATCATTTTGAGTGCTGCCTTTTCTAGAAGTGCAATCTTCAGTAAAGCCAGAGCTAACTGAAAAGAGGTGAAGTATGACAGTCAGACTGTGTTTAGTGCAACACAGATTTTGTTGGGACAAGGTTCAATTGTATAGGATCATGGAGTGGCTTGAGTAAAGCTGAATTTAGTGACAAAGTGAGGTTTTAGAGCTAAAGGAAGCTTTGGGTATGAAAAGCACAGCAAAGTCTTTCACAGTTTTATGTTCTCATTATTTTAGTAAAGTGTCTGGCTTCTTAAGTATAGAAAATGTTCAATTTCTGGCAAAAGCTAACATGACTGAAAAAATTTGAACTTCATTTCCCTATTTAACTTAACTTTGAGAAAACTTAAAAGAAAAAAAAACAGCACTAGAAGTAATCAGATGAACTTTTTCTTTCTTTCCCTGTGTAAGAGATTACACCCCATGGCAAATTCAGCTGCTGCATTCATTTTGTAATCTATCTCTTTAATGAAACAGCACCAAAAATGTCAATACATGTCAGCTTACGAGAATTATTTGGTGTGATGAACAACCATTCTCATCAACTACAAAATCACCTAAAGCTAGTGATTCACTCAACTGCAAATGTTGTCAGAGGGCATCTTATCACTTATAGTGCAAACTCTATTTAAGTAAGTTTTAGTAACTACTACCCACTTTCAATGTTTAATCCTTGCCCAACTCTCCAATTCCTCCTTTCAACTGGGGGTGAAAGGGGAAGTGTCAGCATGCTATGCAGAAACTTATCCTTCAAAGATACTGCACTGTATTTCTTTGCTCAAGAAGTACATCGGTGTTCAAGTATCTGGCTGTCTGTAGGACACTGAGTTATTTATTTTTAACATTCATTCCACCATCCATTAGCCCCAAATGCTTATGAGTCATTGAGCTGGAGATAAAGAACTGCGTGTTACCTTCCCAACACCATACAGGATGCCAGACTTAAGATGCCAGTCTCAGTACAGCACCTGTGCACAATCTACTTAACTTTTTGTAAAGTTCCTCGATTTTGCCAATGAGCACCTTAGAATCCAGAAGGTATAAAATGGTACTTCAACAAAGAAGCTAAAAATTTCAAAATTATATTTAATTTCTGGTCTGTATCAGGTTACCATTACATGCCTGAAAGATTGCTCAACCAGACCTAAGAGTAGGAACAAAAATAATTATAATAGTTCATTATATTTCATCTATCACCACTGGCTGATAAACAACATAATCTAAATTAAAAATCTTAAAACTTAAGTTCAGCAGTGTAAGCTGTCTTTGAGGATTAGGTGTGATTTTCCTTGCAAAGTATAACCCTTTTAAAACCAGAATTGTTTCAGTTTCAAAAATCAGTTTGGTAAATCTATAATGTACTACTATACCTAGCTACCTATGCATCTTGGGTAAAGTCAAGTGAACAAAGAACAGAAGTAAACTAAATGTATCCTCTTCAAATTACAGGATGCAGACATAAGTATCAGGATCTGGTGGATCTAATACCATCAAGCTCCTCCTGCAAAACTGTTTATATTTCAGGGTTACAGTGATCCTAGAACATGCTGCTTTTGAACTGAGTAACTCAACAAGGCTCTTGACTTAGGAATACCATTTATGAAGTTAATGACTTAGAGAAAGCTGGATCTGTAGCTCAGGCAGCTCCTGCTTTGTAGGAAGACTGACAGGAGCGGTGTCTCAGAGAAAAACACCTTCATTAATATCCCATACTTACATGGAGTACATTTGTGAGGCTCATCAATCGGGAAATAGCTGCATTGAACAAATGATCCTTTGTGAAGTACTCGGTTACCTAGTATTAGAAGAAGAGGTCTGTCATTAATTAGTGAAAATTCCCAAACTCAGAATACTGGGTTTTTTAATTAAAAACAATTACT